>DF239062.1:0-34186 GCA_000507305.1 Breviolum minutum Mf 1.05b.01 | reverse complement strand
AACCACCCAGCCAGCCAGATACCCAAATAGCCAAAACGCCAGCCAGCCATCTAGCGAGCAAACCACCACACAATCAGCCAGCCAGCGCGCACGCCACCGCCCAATCAGCGCCAGATAGCCAGCCAGCCAGATGAGCAACCAGTCTTCTAGATAATCAGATAGCAAGGCAGAGAGCGAGCCATTCAGAGACACAGCCAGATAGCCAATACCAATCTGCCAGTTCGCCAGCCAACCAGATAATTAATAGCCAAATAGTCAGCCAGGTAGCCACAAAGCCAATTGCCAAACAGCCAGCCATGGAGCCAGCCAAATAGTCAGAGAGCTAGATAACCAGCCAGCCAGCCAGATAACCAGGATCTTTTCGGACCGTCATCCGGGAGCCGTGGCCCAAAAAAACAACATTTTTGCAGATACCCGAAAAAATGATTTGGAGTCACTTGTGCGGAAATCATGAATTATATAGTTCCAAGGTCTTAAACACACAAAAATAAAACCAAAAATTTTACTTGTGTTGACTATTTCCATCTAGCCAAAGGAGATGAGATAAGTATACACTTTAGGAACTGTCGGATGCATTTTAATATTTAATATTTTGAATTAACAAGTTTGGATGTGGTAATCTCTGCTGATTTTAGGTTCAAGTTTGTTGGTAGACAAATATGCTATTCATTTTTATAATGAGAGTGCTAGAACGAAAAAGCACCGGATTGTCTCACGTAAAAAAATGTCTGAAAAAACGCCATTTTTTCGGGCTCCCACCCGGACGTCGTGGCCACCCAAAAAGCACAATCTAAAAAATTTAATCAAAAAAAGAAATATAATAAAAAATATATCCGAAAAAATTCCTCCAAAAAAATAACTATTTTATGGAATTTTTTTTTTGCACCGGCTCTAACACGTCCGAAAAAATACAATTATTTCGTATAAAATAAATGCTCAAAATATCATTATTTTTTCGATGTCCGAGGCAAAAAAAACGCAAAAATTCAACGGCCTCCGGGATGGGTAAAACACCATAATCAAAATATGTATCCGTAACAAGAGGGAAAAAAAAAAGTTTTTAGGAAAAATCCTCAAAAAAATCATTTTTTTAATATTTTTTTTAAAATTAAAATTATGTAAATGTAAATTTCCGAAGCTCTTCGTAATTTAAACAAAATATATATAAATATTTATTAATTTTTTATTTTTATATTATTAAATTAATTTTTTATTTTTATATTATTAAATTAATATTTTTATAAATTTTATATAATTTTTTATTATAAAAATCTTTTTCAAATAAAATAATATTTTAATAAATTATTATTTAATTAAATTATTATTTATTTAAATTAATATTTCATAATTTTATTTATATATTCCAAATTTTTAAATTAAATTTCCTTTAATAAATAATATATCAAATCAATTATTAATAAAATAAATTTTTTGCTATTTTCAAATATATATATATATATATTTATATTTATATATTTATGTATATTATTTTTAATTAATAATTTTTTAAATTAATATAAACCAATTACCTTGGTAAATATATAATAATCAAAATAAAGAAAATGACCAAATATCCATCTTCAAAATACAAACCCACGTTTTTGGCGTTGCACCTTCCACCACAATGCGCCAACTGAAACCTTGGCTTGGGAAATTGGAGGTAACCCAATAGCCTTGAGCACTTCTGATCAGAACTGTTTTCTCCTTAAATGCAACAACAGCAGCCCACAAAGTGATGTTGAAAATGATGAAAATCAGTCCAAGCCTTAGCCAAAATCAAAAAAAAATAAACACACACACAATATCGGTGGGCATCGCGATGCCTTGAACAATTCTTGCATCGAAGCTAGACTGGGCAAGGTGCCTGTACCAATCCTTCAATGAGACGTAACCGCCACCAAAAAAGACTGGCGCCTCACAAAAAGTCGTGCATGTAATTCAGGGACTTTAGGATTTACTGAAAAAACAAATGCATGGAATGATGCTGAATTATCTGGGCTTGCCATGCACCTGTGCTGACGAGTATGGGGTGATGGACCCAAAGAGGTTGGAGGCAAAGGCCAGTCTGAGCAGAGAAAAGACATGGACACTTTGAGGGTCATGGAGTCATCCATCACTTTTGATTTTGGAACAGATTGGCCATCTGGCAGCCAAGGGTCGCAAACACAGCGGCCATTGGAGGTGTGCCTGTGTCAACCTTGGAGCATTGATCAAATGGAGTTGTCAAGTGGCAAAAAAGCGATGGTCTTTAAGCTCCCAAGCCATCATAGCAACAAATGGCAAATACAAGGCACTGATTTGTGCAGCCTTGCCAAGTTGCAGTTGAAAAAACATGTATCCTTTTTGAATGCAGGAACCAAGGAGAACTCGCCTGCGATGCAAAGATGTAGTGCAGAAAAATGTAGATCAGAAGCAAAGCCATGAAGGCTTGACCTTGACTCCGGATAACATCATGACACATTTTCCGCCCAGCATATGGCCTTTAAAGTATGGCAACGCGTTGAATTGTTGAAATCTTGAAAATTCCCACCTCCAAAAAGACCCAATGCATTTATTCTGAGAGCCAGTTCAGCAGCAAGCCACCTCTTCGATTGTCTCATTGCACGTCTGAAGTGCTATGGACAAAAGTTGACCAAAACTTTACTTATCTTGCAACCTGACTGATCCTTTTCTCTACATTCAAGGAGAGTATTTGGTGCAATGTTGTCAGTTCAAAATCATTTGACTTGGAATGGCACCTGACAACGCCCAGTTTGTTCAGCATGGCACTCATGCTCACAAGGATCGCAAACCATGTCATGGTTGTCCATGCTCCCTGACATAGTTCAAAAGACAAGCGACACATGCTGGAAAACGTGCCATGATAAAGCAAGCTTCTGGAGATTTTTCTCTATTTCTCCTGAAGGAAAGCAAGCTCCATTTCTGTGATCAACTTTAAAAACTTGAAACAAAACCTGTCATCACTGCTACTTTGTTTCCACGGTGCCTCTTCCCTGACGCAGTCTGACCAGCTCAGCACACCGGTGACGAGCAGCGCCTCAAATTGAATACCAGTGCTTCAATTTGTGGAATCAAACGACCCGAGGCTTCCTTCGTTTGGCAGTCTACCACTTTGATTGGAAAAATCAAAAAAAATCAGTTCGCTGCGCTCAATCCCAATACAGCTGTGTGCACTGCTGGAATCCTGTCAAAAATGATCACTTGAAGTTTTGCAATTACAACATAGGACACAAAGCAAATGTACTGCGCCGTGGGCTACGAAAAGACGAAATATGGACATTCTCATGATTCCCAGGCAATGCTGAAAACTGTCCCGAAGGCGGAGGATCCAGCCCAAAGTATCAGCATACCAAGAATGACCTCAGAAACAAATTTTAAAGAATTTAAAGAAATCAACCTTTCTGAACGCCTTCCAAAGATACATCTTGAGGAAAAGACCATGACCAGGATCACCTGTCACATCTGACCCGGATCCCAAACTCAAAATCCTCTAAGTGGAAAGGTTTTAAATTAAAAAAAAGAATTCAATCCTGCCCTGCTTCTGTTTCTGGCCTCGTCCCTTGACATTGGTCCCATCCTTGGTGAAAGCGAAAGGAAAAATGTATGAAAATCAAACTGGACGACTTCTATGACAACTTTGGTGCCCAAACATGTTCGTGTCCCTTGATGTCCCTCACATAAATTTCAAAAGAACGTGTGAGAGCTATCAAAAAAAAGGTTTCTACTTAAAGAACCAAGAGTCTCTTTCAATTTCCTATCTGCTGCTCTTGGCGCTTCAGGTGTATACTTCACCTGCACCCGTCGCACAAAACAAAGCGTTGCAAATGTTGGATTTGGGCCACGCCGCGTCGCCTTTGGAGGCATGGCCACGAAGGCCACCAATGGTGTCAAGGCCTCCCAGAATCTGCATTCGTTGACATACTGTGACAGATTTAACAATTTAATTGAGGTTTGGACCATGGCAGCAAGGGCTGGAACGCAGCTTGCCTCCGGGAGAAGCCATACATTCAATCTTATATCACTTGATTTTAAATTCATTCAGGTAACTGTCTATAAAAAGTCTCACGCTTCCAGTGCTTTCATCCGGTTTTTGCGTACCGCTTTGTGTACCAAGATGAACTGACTTGGCCTTCAGCCAGCTCATGAAGGGAGCATTGACAACGTAGCCCAACTCAGCAGCCAACCTGCTCCAAACATGGACTCACAGACTCGCCACATCGTTGCCAAATCAAAATGACTGGAGTTACAGCAAATACACCATTCGTCAGGATGTAAGCCAAAAACAGGACAGACAGGAAAACAAGCATTTGCAAACAATGAAAGAATTCGGAATTCGGGTCAACAAAACTGATTTTTTGTTGGAAATGCTTCAGCACTTCAAACAGGATGGGAAAGCACCCAAAGGGACAGATGGCACACCATCACTTGCCCATCACTTGCAACAAGCACCTCAACATCAAGAGATTCGTTGCTGCACCGTAAAGCCACAAGGACGAGGAGTTGCCTGTCGCCTCAGAGGTTTGGTGTACTTTCGGTGCTGCGAAAGATCATCAAAAGTGAGTGACTGTACCAATTGCAACATCCTACAAAGTGCGAGTTGCGAGTTGTTACTTGTAGTTTTGTAGTTAGTTTTTGGTTTACTTTACAGTATCTGGTTCACCGTTTCACCTTTCACCTTTCATCGCACCATAGTATCCACAGTGTTATAGGTCCACCTCATATTGTAGAAGGGCTGTACCCACACAACCACGGCTCTGATATGACTTTTGCCATGCGTCTGATTAATACTGTCATTGATGACCCATTTCTGACACGGTCTTCGGGCTTTCGGCATCTCCTGTGTTGACCCAAGGCCGAGACTTGGAATGCGCTTTGGATCAAAAATCCACCTGTACTGTCCTTGGAGATGACATAAAACTTCAAATGATCATGAGTTTGCAAGCTAAGCACATTCCCAAATATCTTTTTTGCTTGACTTGCTGGCACTTGACATTCGCCCCTCCAAATATATCTTGAATCGTGTGCAAAGCTGATCTGATTGGTCTTAGTTTGGTCATGATTCAAAAGATCTTCCGTTTCTGACTGTTTCGTCTTTCACCACAGCTCTTGGTCCAGTGGCCTTCTTACCTCCACTGCAGGCCTGGCCAGAACTGCCACTCTTTGAAACGGGAGATTGTGACGGAAACAACTCGAGATAATGCGGACATTGCTTACCTACCAGCCAGGAAAGAGACAACAAAAAACAGTCAATGAATTCATTCAATGATTTTGTCAGTTCAACAAGTTTTGTCGTGCTTACCTTTGGTGCTAAAGCGGGGGATGTTCTTCTGGCCATGTTTCTTGCATTGCGGAAAGACGTGGACGTGTCTCACCTTGGCGACAGAGTCCACCAACGGATAAACAACTCCAGCCTCGGCTCCAACAAAAAATCCCTAACCAGTTGCTTCCATCAAGTGATCAAAGTTACGGATCCTTAAGAATAACAAAATGCTAGTAGCACAGCAGTAGCAGCAGGTCGCCAGCAATTTTAATCTGCAGTTGTGTAAGACATCTCGCAGTCACTTGAGAGATAGCCAGTGTACGAAATGCTGTGTTTTTACAACCGCATCTCCGAAGTGGGATAGGGTCTGCCAGGTATGGGGTGCCAATGACTAGTTCATGCTCGGATCATTCTTGGATCAGTGTCGGACGAATCTCCCAATAGCAGATTTTGAGTTTGAGAGATAGCGTGTGCTTACAAAGAAAGCAGTGTAAATGGTCTCTGGCGTAAATTGTAGGCGGTGAAAGCGCTTTGGTGTAAAAATTGTAGAAGGGCTTCCAGTGAAAAGGTCTAGCGCAAAAGGTTTGAAGGGGAACGTTTTCTGGTGTGAAAGATTTCTTGGGCAATTTTCTTTTGGGGAAAGTTACAATCTTTGGTGGGCAACTAATCTTTAGCGTGAAAAGGTTGGTTTCAAAGCGGCCAGGCCTTTGAGGAACTCTCTAACTTTGTGCGTTGAGAGATTGGTGACACGAAATCTTGGGCGTTTGAGGAACGCTCTATGCAGTCGGATTGTTCCGGTCTTTGTGTGCACACCACCTATAGGCACATGTTTCCTTGCCTTATAGGACCTTATCAGTGGAAAGTTTTCCACAGGCTCGCCCTACAATTACTTCCAAAATTATTCTTGCAAGATTCCTTACAATCCATAGAAGAGTCCAGCTAGCAAATGGTTCAAACTCCTTCCGGTGCACAGTGAGTTGCATGGCACGGTAGCACTCAGTCCCCCACAGCGCGAGCTGCCGAAGAAGGCATGCCAGCTGCAAGAACTGCACCAAAGGAGTGCAACGAAGCACTGTCTTAGGGCATCAATTCTGAAAACAAATATTTCATTTTTCTGCATCTAGTATCCGGTCAAAAGGCCTAGCTTCCTAAGTCATGCAAACTTTGCCAACTTAGCAATTTAACATGGCAAAGTCTGCCAGAAACTTCATCCAAGCCACCTCCTTCTGCCAGGTTTAGCCCATAGGCTAAGCCTAAGGTGGTCCCCCCAACTACCCGGACGATGCCTTAGCTTTGAGGTCACATTGGAGCTGTTGTGTTGCCGGTGCAGCGTCACTGTGGCGTCACTTGGGAATTTTCAAACGTTTGACTCCCTTTGAATATAGGACGCTAGCCAGGCAAACTGTACCTCAACAACCTCAACTAAATTCTTTTTTGGGGGTACCCTTTAGCCTGAAGTCAGTTGGTGTTTCACTGAGGCTGTGGCTTAGAGCAATTCGTTCCCCAAGGCCGGTCTTGGCAAAGCCCTCCAGTGGTTCAAGCACATCTATCAAATCTCCAACACGAGTTTCATATTCTTGCATAAAATGGCTTACTTGAGCATTCCTTCCTCGGAATCAGAAATCTTTTTGGGTCTTGTATTGCAAACTTCAGTGTTTTTGCATTCTTGTGAGTCTGAGATCCTACTGTTGATTGAAGGAATCCTGCACCACCTGGGATGTGTAAAAATCTGAAAATAATCTATGAAAGCCACGAGCGGCAGTGGAAAGGATATGTATTCAACAAGTTGAAGTTTGAGATGAAGTTGCTTCCCTTTATTTTTGAATGTCCTCGTCTCTCCCTCGCTTGACACCCAGGCCTTTGTAAAGAAAAATGCCAATACAACGAGCCATAGCACCTGAATAAACGGTGAATCGTGTCTTGACCAAAAATTCCAAGCTCAAACAAACTCACAAGCATGTTTCCCTTGCAAGTACATCAAACCTTTTGCATGTCCATCTTCATCATTTCGACAAGTGCAATCTGGCAAACCAGCTGTTTTTTCGAAAGAAGCAAAACGCATACCTGGAAGCTCAACCTTTGATCGCCAAATATCTCGAGACCGTCTGACTATAACAATTACTACTCTTCATTTCAAGCCGCAGCTCATCAGTGCCTCATCGGTGAAGGCCGCGACGCCTTCTTTGAACGTCAGCCTCGGTGTTTTGAGGGCTTCATTCATCCTTGCCGAGAAGGCAAATGTGTCTTTCAGGGCAAATACAAACTGACAGGTGAAATTACTGAATTCCTGCCATCGGATCGAATTTTGGTGAACAGCGGCTTTGAAGAACACCTTCAAAAAAATGGGAAAGATTTGTGAAATATTTGGCCAAAGGTCGTTCACGACAATAGTCTTCACGATTTCAGTAGGACAGTGGGGTCACGGACTAGTCTGCATTCTCCATGGCTACAGGGTGGAACACAAGGGTTTGCACGGCCAATGTATTCACAAATATTGCAAGTACTGCATATAAGATTATCATGTCAATGATTTAATGTGATAGAATGATTTCATGATATGACATGAAGTAATTCTTCCATGATGTGATTATATAGCGACATAATTAATGTTGACATGCTAAATCAAAACATAGATAAGGACAACAGGATAACATGAATTGATGAGAGATAGTGCAATGATCTAATGAGATAATGACGCAAGGAAATACTGACATCATGGTACGCTGACACACACAATGATACAATGTAACAATGAAGTGAGGCTACAAAATAACAATGATAAAATGATACCACGATACCGATACAATGATCGAATGATACAACGATATAAGGATACCAGGATATAGTGATGTAAGGATTCGATGAACACATCATATCATGATAGAATGGTACAATGATACAATCATACAACGATGTAATGCTATCCTGAGAAATGTAACAACAAAAGAATGATACAATGACAGAATGATACAACTATGTAACCCTATAGTGTGATAGAGTGATATTGAAAGAAAAATACGTCTACACTTCCCCAAAATGTAGGCAAACGCACCATGCATGGAGCATCTGGAATTCTGTAGCTGTGGATCAACTGGTGGTTTGGCACCAAGTGCAAGGACGCACATATCCAGCAGTTATAAGGGTACATTTGTAGGAACTACGAATAGTCATGTCCTCTATTGTTGTCTAGGCTTCTGGCGTTTTTGACCTCAGGCAATGATGGCCACATCCAGAAAAGACACGTACACTTGCAAAAACCGTTTGCAAGCAAAGTGTTGTTTCACTCCACAACAACAAAGATTTTACGAAGTTTTGTTAAGTTGGTGGAAACCACCATGGTGCATGAAGTCTTCAATGCTTTGTAACAGCTGGGTATCCTGCAGCAAACCAACGGCAAGGGAGCAAAACGCAACACCTTCCGTCAAAGTGGCCCATGCGCTGCAAATCATCGCTCAGATGCTGGAAGACTGTCATCCTAGTCATTTTATGGTTACAGTTTGTCTTGGCTGAAACTGTTAAAGCGATTCACTTGGCAAGTGTACAGCCTGGTGCTGGCAATGGCCGTGTAACAATTCCACACACCTTTGCAAAATCAATGCACTTGCATGGCATGGACCCGCAAGTTGCCGTTTCTGAAGTCTACGAATGTGCAGTTTTCAGGCATGACTCCTGACATCTCACATCTCTGTGGTAAACAGAACCAAAAGCCACATGGGCATCACACATAATCCACTGGACTGAAGCGCTGATCCCATTCTGTCTTGTCAAGCATCTGTCGCCACGAAGAGTGCCAAGATTGACCAGCCTTGTGCTGAGACACCTTCGTATGGAAGAACAAAGAACACCACATCGTGTTTGGCTTCAAGGGCGCAAAGTGTGCTGCGTCGGCAGCTGATGAACTTTAGACATGCCAATGTGCAACTAGCTTTGATAAATAGAACAGTTCTGAAATGGACTCAACAAAACACAACAACTTTACATCTGCAGGCCTTCTGGTATTGGCAGCAAGAAGCGGATGAAAAGACCGATGCCAACCGTTATGGCAGTTGGAACCTGTCGTCCACAGCAAGCACACCTTTTCAGCAATCGGTGGCCTGTCTGCCTTGCTTTCACACACCGCAGGGTCACAAGTTTTTTGTGACATCTTTTGCTTTGAAGTCCTGTGAGGATCAATTTGTCATTGCCAAAATCTTCCGTTTGATCCAGTTCACCCTGAATGCAAACAGCAAACAAGCCAGCGCGGCGGGCTTGCAGCCTTTGTGTTTGCCTCCACCTGCACAGCTTAGTGGATTGCTCAGCAAATGAGATATGCTCAAGATCTAATGATTTCATGATTTGAAAACTGGACTCTTTGCAGGGTTCATGTTGAAATTACAAAGACAACATTTCATACATCTTCATTCTTCGTTCGCAATAAAGATGCAACCTTCATCGATCAATCCATGCCCAGACTGAATCTATCTCTCAAGAAGCCAAGGCGACAAAATTGACGTTGAACGCCCGGCAACTAAACAAAACTCTTGGCACAGAAGGTGCATTGTTTTTGCAATCCTACTGAACTGCCCACTTAACCAACAGGTGAATGACCCCTCCAAAAAGCAACCCCTTCTGGTTATGTTTGGAAGCTTTTCGTGTAGACTGCGATGGAACTTGATACGGCAACAGATTTATTTTGAAACTGCATTCCTGGACCACACTACCCCACCTGCTTGAATTTTAGCTGATTCACCTGATGCTTTACACTGCCCGGGAGAAATTACGAGGACCATGTTGGGAGCTTGTTTCGGGTTCATTTGTTTCAACAGCTTTTGTTTGGGCACCGACCCAATTCGAGCTGAAATATTCACGAAGTAAAAGTGGACTACAAAACAGAAATAAAAATACTGTTTTCAAGGTTGCCCTTCATGGAAAACAACTGCAAGTGTGTGTTGAATGTCATGGGCATCCGAAACCATCGAGAATCAAAATACATCCGGTGCACACTTTGACTCCACATACTCGTGATTGATGGTGAAATCTTGCACAGTCAGACCTGTTTTGTGGAAACTTGAAATTTTTCAATGTATAGAATGGATGAACAACATTTTCACCGAACCCTTCTTGACGTTGCTTGAAGTCTTCCTCTCAGATCTGATGGCCTGAAGAGTTGACTGCGGCTTTGCGCAACCAAACGGATGCGGCCTGGCAGGAGATGATTGGTCCATTTCTTGTCTCCTATTGACATGTGAAGACAGGATAGACTCGGATAGACGCATAAAAAACATTAAAAAACTCTGAAGTTCATGATGTGATGCCTTCTCTTTGGCCTTCCAGCGTATTACAGGAAGGCAGCCGACCTGCAACATGCATGATCAACACCTGCCGTGGGAGTACTTGATGGAGCCAAGGCACAGAAACCCACACTCGAGGTGTAAGTCCTAGCGTTTTTGAAATTGAAGGAATACATACAACACAGTCACGGAGGTGCAATGAAAAGTTGATATTAAACTTGATATCATGTATTTACATATATCTGCCATTCAAACATCCAAGTCTGCGATTCTGAAATCAAAGATTGGATGGATCCAGGTAACACTAGTCCAGCGATTGGCTGACGGCTGTGCAAGTTTTGATCACAGTCCTAACGTTGAAACCGTGGAAGATTGGATCGGTCGAAAGCTATCCTGACAAAGTTTGGATGGGATGATCAGATGTGCAGGAGACAACTTCAACTTGGTGCTGGCCTCCTCTATTTTTCACTTCTTGCAATGATTATGATTCTGATCCAACTTAGCTTCGCTTTCTAATGCAATGAGGGAATCTCCGGAGTTTACATGAGTAACTACATAACTACATGTCCATGGCTCCATTGGAAATCAAACCCAAGTTTCAAGTTACTGTTCTTGTTCTTGGATCAATGGGGAATTGCACGGCAACAGAACCTATGGATGAAATGATGTTAGAGCAGGTTCTTTGTTCTGTGGCTCTCTGAGACTCTTCCGTGCAAAAAAATGTGTTTCGATCGGAGGCTTGGCACGAAACATCTGCAGCCTGAATCTGCATGTGTCGATGGCTTTGGGATCGCCAAGCAGGAACCTTTGGGCGAAGTACTGGAAGTGACACTGAAGACTTCTCCTGGCATGCTAGTCTCCAGCATTCTTGCATCTCCTGCTTCCAAAGAAGAATTCAACTATATACTATATAACAAAGATTATCAAAATGCTGGAACCACCTGTTTTCCAAGATTTTGCTGCCATTGACACTACACAATCATGCAAGCTGCCTCCCGAACCACAGCAAATGGCTCGGGCACCCCCCCCTTGTGCCTGAGCTATGTTCGCCATGTTTGAACTTCCCGCAATGCACTTTTGATTAATTCAAGGCACAAGTCTTTTCAAATCTCTTGATCACTGGTACCCTCTGTTTCATGACAGTCGCAAACATTATACTCTCGGCAGTAATCATACTGCACGGGAAAGGTATTCATGGCTCATCAATCAGCGGATTTTCAGTTGCTTATCTACACTTGTTAGTGAAATGTTTGATGCTGAATCTTTCCATAGGTCATCTAAAATTCTGCTCGATCCAAAAATCAGAATGTCCCAAGGCAGCCGGTTAAGAATTATGCAATAAGTGGCTTAGCAACGATTTTGAAGCTTTTTGGTTTCACAACTTCATCAAAGTCGACTGGCAAACATATTCAGAAGGCATGAGGAGTCTACTAAGCAAGAAGTAAAGACGGTAGAAATATGCAAACCTGACGTTTCACCAAAAATGGGGTCACCATTTTTTTTGGTTCGAGGAGGAAAACACTCCTCAAGCTCAACATCTCTAAAATGCTGAGATCCGTGAGACTGACCGCGGTCGACCTCCAAGCTTTTCTCGGAGGTCCGACGTCTTCTGGACATCTTGGCACCTTCAAGCTGTGGCAGGTTTTTGTTAACATTGCCTGTATACAATTGATGAACTTGGCACTCCCGTTGGTGGTTGGAAATTGGCCTCTTTGATGAAATGATCATCCAAGGTATGAAAGTAGCTCGAAGGGAATCTTCTTATCAAACGAAGTCAAGTGTATGGAACAACATGCACCGACCCAAAAAATTGTACAAAATTGAATGTTGACAACACACAGTCAACAAACCACAAACCTCCTGGAAACTCGGTTCCCCAAAATCACTGGTTCAACTCCTGACCTTCAAAGTGACTCCACCAGCTCGTGGGCCTGGTGGTGTGAGACATTCTGACGTTTCGATAGAGAGATGTTTCAAGGAAAAGTCAGGAGGAAGAGGTTGGATGGTCAAATTGTCAAATGGTATCAAATGGTCAGTTCATCATGTTCATTTGTGATCGATTGGTCTACAACTGCAAACACATTTTAGATTTTTAGATCCGTCAAGCTTCCCTTCCGTGTGCCTTCTCTGTGAGCTTCTTGGCCTCCTCCTTGTCCCGCATCTTGCCTTCGTGGAACATGCATCCAAGTTCAGCCAAACCACAGGAGCCATGAGGAGCAAAAAAAGGCGGATGGCTCCAATCTTAGAGATCGACTGTCCAACTCTGCCCTGACAAAAGGCAGTTCTTCTTGAAGCTTTGCCTCAGTTGCCATTGGCAAAGAACACAAATATGTTGGAAAAAAAATCTAGTGCCATCTGCAGGCGAGGTGTGCCAATTACAATCTCATTTGGATCCCGAGCATTGTGAGCGAGAGCGTCCTATGCTGGACATGGGCTGAAAACGTTACAACAGATTTCCATCGCTGACCTCGTTCATTCTACTTATGAAATGTAACCATCTGCACACAACACTCAGATCTCACTCAACCCAGGAAGACAACGCAAACTTTCAAATCTTACACGGGTTTTGCTCCAAAATCAAAATTACGCATCATGGACAAAAACATCGGAAGACACCTGCCAAAGACACCAAAGCAATACAAATGACAGGAAATCAGTTTTCTGTTTGGAAGTGCATGGAACTGCTTCCTGGATTTGCTGCTCCAACTCAGCCAGCTCCTGCTGCACCTGGACAATAAGAGCATCAAAATCAACGAACAAAAGAGAACCATTTGGTTGCAGAAAAAAAAGAGACCAAAATGCAAAAATCTCCCAAAAAGTCCAAACTTTGAATGTAAGTTTGATGAAGTTTGTATCTTTTGTGCCTTCTAGGCTTGTTGCTCCCGTTCCAGTTGAGCCTCAAAAGCTGAGAGAAAATGTCCCACAACTTTGTTTGCAGCATCTGCATGTCAACATGTCAAGCATGTTTCACCAAGGCCCCAGCAGCCAACAATTCATCTCTTTCTTTCGTCAACTGGACACATGGAGAGACTCTCCGGGAAAAATGGGAAATCAGAAGGTCGAGAGCTCTATGGAATCAAAGTGTTTCGATTTGGTTGGAGTTCAGGCCTTCAAGGTCTTCAAGTCTAAACAAAAATCGACATGCAAACGCTTCTTTTTTTGACAGGCACACTGCTTTGAAACATTTTCCATCGAGGTCAGATCAATCTCTTTTTTTGACAGGCACACTGCTTTGAAACATTTTCCATCGAGGTCAGATCAATCTTGATCTTCTTCCCTTCGTCTCTTCTTTTCTTTTTTGTCTTTTTTGTCCTTCTTGTCCTTCAAAAGCAAGCAAAACCACCCAATGCTTCCATTTCATCATTTCATACGCAATCACAAAAGGCTTTGAGGAGTTGGCATGAAAATCGTATACAAACAGAATGCAAAACAAGCAAACACTGCAAGCAGTACATGTCCTTTTTGTCTTTCTTGTCCTTTTTGTCTTTCTTCTTTTTCTCTTTCCTTTCTTTCTCTCGAGGCACCACAACTTCTTCATCGTCAAAGATGCCTGAGATGGGATTAGCGCCAATGTCCTGCGGCAACACTTCAAGGCAGTTGAGTATTGAGTATTGGAATGCAGCGGACATGCACTACAGCTAGAGCCCCTTCAGTCCTCTCCACCTTCCACAACCTCCATGCTTTCATCGAGCTCTGCAGCAGCTTCTTGTTTCTCCTGAATTAAACTGATTATTTCAAAGGCTTCCGGAAAATCATTGGTCCCGTTTTAAGGGAATGTCACCCCGTCTCTTCTGCTCTCAGCCCTGCTACCATTGTGTTTTTTGTGTAAGTCTTTAAGCTGTTGTCCTACCTTCTAGTATGACATGAAGGTATCTTGCGCAATTTCACCATCAGAAAGATCTTCAAATTCCACACTGTCTCTGTGGATTGGCAACAGGAACATTCCAAGTTCCAAGTACTCGTAATGGTCATTGCCTTTTTTTAGCCACATCCTTTCACTCACAACATATTAATAAAAATGTGTATATATATATATTTATATATGATCCAACTTGACTCTTGATAATCTCTTTCCAGCAACTATATGATAGCTCGGCAATCCTTCAAAGCACCAAAAATCCAAATAATCTTGGAATTGTGTGAGTTGCAATTCACTTCGTCACTTCGTCCTCTGTCTTCCTCTTCTTGTTGCTGCTCTTGGAGGCAGCTTTGTCTTTCACAGCTTCCAAGTTGCGGCCAAGTCTGATCTGCCTTCCACTCTCCTCAAAGAATCAAGTCTGATCTGCAGATCTGATTTTTTCTTCCAGGTGAACATCAGGTGACTGTATATGCCAGTCACTGGACAGTTGCAACTTCTGAAAAATCACCAACATATTCTCCCTTATGCATTTTCTTGGCGTTGATGGTGTTGCAAAATGCTTTGTCACCTAAAGAAAAGTGAGGTACAAATTCACTCAACTTTCACATTCAGCGAATTTTGGGATGCCGAGCCATCAAACGAAGCGCTTGATCTTCAGCTTCTAAGTTTCGTTCCGCGTGAAGATCGCTTGCCTTAGCGGCCCATCACGTATGATCCAAGATTCGGTGTTGCCACCACAACTGTTTCTCCAAAAAAATCTCCAAAAAAGTTTATACAAGACTTTTTTTTCATGTCAAATTTGAGTCTTGCACATAATACCCGATATCCAATACTCAGAATAGCAACTTTTGAAGCTGTAAACAATACTGCATGTCTGTTACAGTCCGTTAGGAAACAATGTCAAGATGTTCCCAACGAGCCTGGAAAGCCTCCCTTCTCTCTTTCTGATATCCCTGAAGGCACATTAGATTCTAAAGGCCATGGGCTTCGCAGTAGTTGTTTGTGCTGTGGAGACAAACAAAACCCGTAGCAGGAAAGGTAGTACCTATACTGTAACCTATACTTGTATTCCCTCCTTGCCATCGTGCCAAAACTTGATATGAACCTGCAAACACAGATGTCTTGTGTGGTTCATGTCAAAACAACAAGAAGTGGCACACACACAAATTTGTCAAAACAGGACCAACAACTGAAATGCTCCAGTGCCTCCTGCTTTTCTTCACTCAGCTTTTGCAATTGGAGGTCATTGTGACGGATTTGCTGACTCAACTCATTGGCTCTTTCCTTCACTTTTTCGATCCACTCTCCCAAATACCTTGAGCAGTTCAAGGACACGAAAAACAAATGGAAAGTGAATCCAAGCTTTCTAAGACCCAAGCTCTACTCTTGCGAAAAAATACAAAAGATTTTGATTTAATCAATCCAAATCTTTCTCAAAAAATTGTCCTTTAAAGACTTTAAGTACAAATGGCCATGAAATCATTTCTTTCCAAGGCACAGGACATGTTCCTTCGTGTTCGACAAGAAAGCCTTCAATTCTTCAGGTTGTCCACTCCGACGAGCCAAGACTCCACGGTCTCGATCGGACATCCCTGACCAAACGTTGGACACAAATTTCCAAGTCGCTTGGGAGGATGCCAAGTGATCCTTAGATTTCCGGGTTGATTTTTGGTGATGACTAGATGCTATTTACCACCTGACTGAACTGCTGATATGAGAATTTTACACAATTTAGTTACATCTAGTCACATGTTTGCAAAGTCCAACACAGGCAGTGTTGGAAGGTCTTCCACGATGCTGATTGCGACTGCATTTTTCGTCCAAAGTGTATAACAAAAGCCTAAACTTGACCATGTGCCCAATGTTGTGTGAAGCTTTAGAAGCAACTTGGGCAAAGTTCAATAATTTTTTATATTTACTGGCTTTCCGTTTGGCAAAGCCATCTGAAACTCTGCAAAGCATCTCTCGCATCTTGGATCTTTTCCAAAGAGCCAACCTTTTGAACGGCGCGCATTCCCTTGTAGTGGCGCATGGTATGCTTCGCCCAGTCTTCCCAATTCTTTGCCTGAGCAACTGAAAACCACAAAATATTTTGACTCGCTCACATCATGTTTTCATGTTTTGAATGGAAAGAATGCAACAGTGTTTTGCAACATGCCGACCTGATTGATCTTGACGAGCAAGTCAAATGGCCAACTATGGGCCGCTTCACCAAGGATAGCGTCCGCTTGCTCGTAGTCTTTCAAATCATTTAAGGCTTTGGCAATATGTAGGTTCACCTAGGTGTCCAAAAATCCTTGTGTCTACAATCTACAAGCAATCAATATTTGAAGCATTTGAAAGCATTGATGGAACTTTGTGATGTAAAATCTACACTTTTCAACTTTGGACTTCAGAAACTTCTGTGGCTTTGACATACCTCCATGAATGGAGTCGCTGTTCCTATGAGTTATTTAGATACATAACATTACACAACTGTAAGTTTATATGTCCAAGTGTAAGTACTAATCTTGTATGTATGGATTACAAAATGGATAATACACCTTTACTTTACTTGTTTGAAAAGCATGTCCGATGAGTTGATGAGTTGTCATTTGCCTCCATTCTCTGACCTTCCCTTTCAACAACTCATGTTTAATTTCATCATCTTTCATCTCAGCTTGGACACTGAAACATCATCTGGTTCCAAGTCTTTGGCCTTTTGGTACAAAGAAATCGCTTTCCGAGTGTTGGCGATCCGTTCTTCTGTCTCAGGTTCACTTTCTGCATCCTCACCATCGCCTAGCTTCTTGCGACGTACTCCATGAGTCTGGATGTAGGTGTGAGCCAAATTCAAGTAGAGCGAAGGGTTGTCATCCATGGCCCTGTGATCTCTCACACATTGAAAAGCTTTCCGTGCCTTAGATTTGAAGAGAAACAGCATTTCAAAATGGCATCTCCAAGAAACACTTATCATGTTCTCAAAGAGTCAAAGAGTCATGAAAAGAGCATCTTTCTTAAAGTCCACACTGTTCCGTCGTGCCAAGGGACAATCTCTGGCTTGCCACGTCGCGCAAAAACCATACCGACACCCATGGCCGCAGCATGACAATCACTGTCTCTGCTGAGAGCCTTGACATAACGTTCCATGGCCATGCGGAGATAGTTGTCCTGCCACCAAAACGTCATGCATGGCTGGAGAGTTATGACACAATCTTGACAAATAAAGCAATTGCTCGCATACTAGCAAAAACAACCCGGAGATCGTGTTGCGTCAGTGGGAAATCTGCGCTATTCCAGTGGGCTGAAACGAAACTCTGCAAAAAAAATGATATCTTTCATGGAATTCTACTTGTTCACGACCTTACAGGGGTTGCAAGCAGGATTGATTTTTTCATAGACCTTTTAAACCTTTGCACCTTGGGGTTGTTTCGGTTTGATTTTTACTGTGGCTTTGCATAAGTCATTGGAAGCTTGTGCATTGCGTAGCATCGAGCATGTGTTAACATCATCGACTCCCCACTGTATTCGCACGGTTTCCAATCCTGTAGAAAAAACACGAAAGAAACTGTTCTACAAAGGATGGTCTTGGCAAAATAATCTAACCAAAAGATTGAAAGTTACAGGATTCCACAAAATGTCTTCATCCTAGTGGCATTGAATAGCACAGTCCCCTTGCAACTTATACCATGTTCAAAACGTGTTTCAGGTAAAGTCAGGTAAGCTAGACTAAATACCATTGATCTGCAGGTTCTTTGAGCGTTCATGGTAAAACTTTGAAGCATGGACGGCATGGACAAAGAAAATGAGGCTGAGAGATTGGGTCCTTGGCGGCAGGAAGGGTCTTGTAATGTGAGGCAGCTTCGAAGTACAAATTGGCGAGGTAAACCAAGGCATAGTGTTCCTCTCTTTCACCTTTGCCAGGGCACAAAAAATGAAATCCCTCCATTTCTGTGGCACTCAATGTGTCATGATCTGATACTGATACAACATGATGTCAAAATACCAGAACCGTTTGAAAAAAAAAGCACACAAAATACACAAAATCACGGATTTTCCGACGTTTTTTTCCAGCACTCATAGCTCTGCACCTGCAGCCTCCAAAGCTCGCTCTCCCCACTTGACAGCATTCGCGTAGTCTCCTGGCGCAGGAGACTGAAAAAAAATCTGCTTTGTAATGGCAATCTCCTGACAATCTCCTGACAATCTCCTGACATAATTTAAGCTGCTTTATGGCCAATCAAATATGGAATTGTTGATTTATAAACTTAAACAAAATCTTACGACACTTCAGAGTGCCAGCAAAGCCCTCAGACTGAAGTCCTGCTTCTTGCAAAGCTTCGGCACTGTACAGTCTGGCCTGACGAAACATGGATGCGTATGGCGTATGCCCCCTGAAGTCAATCAGATTCTGCTTCACGTTGTTCTCATCAAACAACCGCCCCTGTTTGGATAAATCTTGGTCCTTAAGATGACTTGCTGATATTTAAGAGATCAAAGAGATCACATTTGCTGCTGGAATACACAGCAAAAAAACAACGTAACTCGTAATGAGGTAATACAATGGTTTATGAGACAAACGTATCGCATTGAATATTTTTCAAAGACTTGCAACTGTTTGAATTTCCTGTAACCTGTGTCTTTGTCATTGAAACATGCCTGGAATGGAGCATCGCTCATGGCCCATCGATAGGATTGCAAGGCTTGATGCGTCCGGCCCAGACTTTGCCACTGCTTTCCCACACGGAGAATTGCATCTGCAAACCATGGATGGTCCTGACGAAAAGTCGGAAAAAGTATGAACATCACCAATACGGGGGCGACCCTTGTGACCTTTTGATAGTTGTTACATCGTGAAAGGGTTTTGCATCTTGACAAAATGCACTAAGTCTTTCAATGGATGAGTGTGTAAGCCGCCTGACCATTTTACAAATATTTGTGGATCATGCCAGGTCATATAGTCTACTTCCAAAGTCAATAGTCATTCCACAACTCCCAAAAAGTCGTAATCAAATTCATTATATATTACACCCCTGAAAATTAACATTTCCCCTGAAAAGGCACAATTCTAACAGAAAATTCCATCTTCCAACCATCAATTTTCAGCGGATATATTCGATGTCAGGGGGGGCCCAGGTGCTTGTTTCTTCCAACACCAATCCATCAAAAACATCTCAACTGTTTTTTTCACCAAAAGGTTTGGAATCACAGCAGTCCTCCTGCATTGAGATGTACTCAGACATTGCCTCAGCAATCTCCGGTCCCGTGGGATGACTTTCAGCCAGCCAGGCCCGGTTGAACTTCAGGCAGATTTGAGAGATCTCCAATTCCTGCAGAAATTTTCACCTTTTTTGGTGCTTTTTTTGGGGCTACGACATCTACAACTGTGAAACATTTTCACAGTGAAAGTCAACAGGAGACTATCAGCTATCTCATCATTTTCTATGAGAATGCACCAAGAACTGGCAACAAGACCAAATTGTCTGACCCGTGGCCGTCCTTTTTCTGATGGCCATTGGTGCAGTGGATGATTTGCTGCTCAACAAGCTCAAGGCCCTGTTCATAGGAACTTTGAGCCATTGCAGGGTCACCTCATTGGCTGCCATACGAATTTTTGCAAGGCTTCCCCACAAATACTGGCCAACTCATAGTTGACAACTGATAAAACAACTTCTAGAACTCAACAAACCACCCAAATCAAGATAAGGTGCCAAAGGTGCTGAAAATGGTTCCCATGTTGTTCCACATCTCTGGTGTTGCTTTCGGCCGGTTCTCCGGTATTTCTAGGAGCTTAGCCACTTTCTCGTAGCTGCTGACAGCATCCTGGAAATCAAAGGGTCCCAATTTGTATGATGTAACTGGGTATCAAAGGCACAGAAATGCTACCTAAAGGTCTCTCTGATACACAAATGGCATACAAGGTGTATCTATTTCATCGATCTTTCGCCAAGTTCCAAATAGCCATCTGACAAGTGTTTCTTTTCTTGTCTGATCGTTTAATCAAGTTCAGCTTCCAAGAAAACCAGTGAAGTTTCCAACGAAAAATACACACTTTTCAACAAATCTTTTCGGTGCTCCTTGGGTTTTCCTCGGGTGTAGGCTTCTGCTTTCATGATCCAGGCTTCCACATCTTCAGGTGCCAACTTCACCAATCGTTCTGATGCTTCACGAGCCTCCAAAAGGCCGACTGCGACTGCAGAAAAAGTTGAGAATTCTAGAGCTATAGAACAAATTTAAACAAACAAACCGTTTTTTATCGACTTGTTTTTCTCTCGGACTAAGGTAGGTGAAGTTGCTGACCCGCCTTTTGGTCCATTTCAGAATCGTTTTTGGCAAAATACGCGGTGATCAGAAGCTTCAGCACCTGTACCACTTGCCAAACATGGCACAAAATGCACGCACGCAAACGTAACAGGATACAACCCTCTAAGTTTGCCAAAGTAGTAACCTGATTGAAACTCTTGTGAGACAAAATGGGAGTTGGAAACATGTCTTTCAAAGGGATGGAGTCCTGTTAAAAGAATTGTACCACTCAGTTGAAAGATTCTTTGTCACATCTGTGCGTCCCATTGCTTCAACTGCCTCGCCTCTGGCTCTTCCTGCATATGCTTCGGGGAATTCTCCAGATATTTGATGGCCGGAGAGAATTGTTTTCTCTGAACCAAGCACTGTGCCAAGGTGTAAACTGCAGCATGATGTTGTGGCATTAAATCCACAGATTGCTTGTACTCCCTCATTGCTTGAGGGAAATCTCCTGGATCAAGTCAAAGTTCTGGTTGTTTCAACAAATAACCAACATAACTCTTTTAAAAACATGTTGAGGTGAACAAAAAAACCTCCAACCTCACAAGTTCAAAATCTTGAAAGTTTTGCCAAAAAAACCTCTGTCAAATACAATCCACCATCATCCCATTTCTCCATGTCTCTCCCGGAGAACTCCTTTTCGATGTGCGATTCTACCTCGTTGGTAGTGCAGCTCAGCGCGCACTTCTTTGGAGCACGCACCTTCAGCTGCCTTCGAGCAATGATCTATTTCAAAAACATGGATATAGTATATACTCTACCTGTATCATACAAACAAGACCATGCCAAAGCATGATGCTTACATACACCAAGAGAACAACAGCATGAATAGCATAAATTCAAGAGTCATTTTGATCAACAAGACAGTAGTTTTTTTTTGCGAAAACTTGGGTTTGTTAGTCGTTTGGCAAGTGGCCTCTTCAAGAAAACTATTGGTCAGCGCGAACTCGCTGGTTTGATTCTGCTTCTCCATCTTGAAGGCATTGTCCGCCGCCTCCATTTTGGCATCTAACGGGCACAAGGTGAAGCTTTTGAAACAGCGCCTCGAAAATCTACGGATTGGAATAAAAGCACATGGAACACAACAATCGTGAAAGAAAGCAAGCTCTGGCTACTTGTTCCACGGTTTTTTCAATATTTCATGCCCTCCTCCTCAATGCTTGTGAAGGAGTTGAAAAGCCTTTGGCGGCAGGCCAGTGTCCCCCCGCAACACCTGTAGGAGCACGACAGGATGCTTTGCATTTGCCTTCCTGAGCAACACATGTGATGGGTGCTTTTTCCATCAAATGGGAACAGTGCCAAAGCAAAACCCAAGTCAACCACTGTTCCCGACCACCTTAAATTCTGCTTCTACTCGACTTTCAATTTCGTTATGTGGTGGTTTCAACCCATCTCAAACATGCGAGTCAAAGTGGATCATTGATTCATCCATCCAAAATATTTGTGGACATAAACAATCAATTGTGAAAATCACTACCTAACATCCTAAGTTTACCCTCTGTTTCTGTAAATGTTTTTTTTCATACCAAGATACATAGCTTGAAGCGTGTATTGTCTGGCTTTGGCTCGCGCTTCTTTGCTGTCCGACTCACGTGTTGCGAGATAGGACAAGGCGCAAAGCGCTTCGGGATCTGCTTGCAGATCCACGACGCCCAGCAGCGCCTTCTGGGCTTTCTCCATTCGCCCAAGGCCTGGCACGAAAAAGATGTTGAAAATACTTTAACAAGAATCCGCGATTTGTTAAGCAAATATATGCATATATATACATTGTAAATAAATGAATATATATATACATATTTGTTTGTTTAAATGACATGTAAACTTAGATCAAATTCCTGCAACAAGTGTTACTTCAAAGTCGTGTCTGGAGTCCCTGCCTGCAAAGCATGAGGCCAATGCAAAACGCAAATGCCTCAAGGCAATTACCTGGACCTCAGCATTTCACAGGGAAGAAATGCTAAGCATTTTTGTTGAAACGACACGGGTTGCTGAGCTGCGTTAAAAACACAACAAAAAACACCACATGGTGCAAAATATCTTATTTTTCCCAGTCTTTATGGAAGTCAAGTCAAAAGCTCCGACTTTACAATGCTTTCCAAAATCCTCTCAAATGGTGTCTTGCGATTGTTGGACAAGCAGTGGCAACTGGATAAGCCATGGCACCCCATCTGTCGGTTTGTGCGGGGCTGCACGCATCAACACCTGCCACTGATGATTTCAAAGCAGAAAACCGCAGAAAGAGTCAAGACTTCCTTCTGACTTGGCAAGAATTCTAAGCTTGATCCTTTTTGTTTTGAAAGTTGTTGGCATTCTGCTTTCACGGCTGGATATTTGCAGATATGATCCGTTTTTTCAGAGATGGGTGAAAAGGACACCACATCATAAACAGTAACCCATTTAAAAACGTCAGAGTTAGAGATTCATGTTTTTTCACAAAATGAAGGAACATTTTGGTGTTGCGCCTCACGAAAAGATGTCAAGGCGGTTTGGTAGTCGCCTTTGCGTGCGCTGAGCACCGCTTTGCCAAAATGAGCACGAGGCGATGATGAGCTATCATTCCTCGGGCACTCAATTTGTTCAGACTTTATGACTTGGTGTTCACTTTCCATCTGTGGATGAACCCCAACAAACGGAAAAGTGATGAGGGATCCCGGGATACCCCTACAGGTGGTGACTGTTCACCAGTTTCACCTTCTCATGTTCACAAAACTTGACCTGAAATTGCAGGTGTCCCAAAATCCATGCAAATTTCTAGGTGATTCAAGGGAAGATCAGAAAAAGTTTGGAGTTGAACTCCCCTTTTCGAGCACCTAGGACCTATCTTTCTATCCCAAATAAAACTAACAGCGAGTTGCATCGCAGCATTGAAGTGATACAGAGCCCGTTGCAGATCTTTGGCCCCTCCATCACGTAAAACATACGAAACCAAAGCGTGGAAACCACGCAGAAGCATCGATTCTAAACCTTAGCTCAATGCCCAAGGCAAGTGCGGTTTAGTCACGTCATGGGTGGTGGTCGAATGAAGCAACCAAGTAAAAAAGAGTTTCGTAGAATGGGATGATGAGGGTCAAACATATAAAATCTTTGAAACCACCACCATAGTGACACAATTGTTTCTGTATACTCAAGAAACGACAATCTGATAATCTCCCGCGTCAGAGTTTGATCACATTTGCTTCAGCAATATCTCAACGTTGTCAATTTGGATTTCTGTTTCATCCCAAGGATCTTCTTGGTTGTGTGGGACCGCTCAACTCATCAGCCCTTTCAACAAGGGCAATGGCTTTGCCGAGGAGATCCTGGAGGTTTTGGGGCTACCAACATTTCAAGTGCTTCAACTTCAGTTCTTTTTTTTTCCAAAGTCCCAACGTACAAAGCTTCCACTAGAAATACCAGAAATATCATCAAAAATCCCAAAACCGCCACATATTTTGATCAAACACTACAGTCTTTCAGTTTTCTCAAAAAGCCAATGCGATATGAATTCATCATCAAAAAATCCAGCAGCTGCCTTCATGTATTATCAAAAAATTGGGAAGTCTTCAAATATCTTCTCTCATCCCTGTCTTCACTGTTTCCAAACACCTACCGAAAAACGGCAGAAAAAAATGTGTCCTCCAAATGGCTTGATGCCGGAGCCTGAACTGCATGACTTAAGTGCTTCGCAGCCTCGGCTTGGAGACTAAGCTCTGCCATGGCTGACAAACAACCCCTGTGTGGGTGATTTCTTTTTGAAAAATGCTGTGAAGCATTGACACTTAGGATTGTTTCTAAAAGTGGGTATTTTTGAAAATATCTGATGGGTTTTGCTTATGGTTTTGTAAAACCTTGGTTTGACTTTGTTGCCAATCTCCAGATTGAAACTGTGGATGGGTCCGGCGGACTTGAGCAAAAAATACCGGTGGATTTCACGGGTGGGCTCAGCCGGTCACAAGTGGACTCTCGATGGGTGAAAGCAACAAGTGGAATTTCAACTGTCTTCCTGTCATCTCTTTTTTTCCTTTTGATCAACATCTTCATCATTCAAGAAATGATTGTAGAATCACTCGAATCACCAGAATCAAACATGCAAACAGTGTTATCTTCACATCCTCTGACCCACCTGTTTCAGTTGACGGCAGTTCTCGTCCAGCTCAACTTTTAACTGTCAGACAGGAGAGGGAAATTTCCGTAGCACGCTCAAGCAAAGTCTTCATGTCTTCAGCTTTTTGATGTTAGGAAAATTGCTTGTTTTCTTCAAAAAAGCAATTGTGAATTCTTCATCTTCACCGTCGACACATCTTCAGGTTTTGTCTACAAGATTCTGGGGACCTTTAGGACCCAATTAAGAGCTACATGTCATCCCTACCGGTGAGATTTTCAGTTTCACGCTCGCACCTTTTCATCCTCTTCTTTGGTATCATTAAAGGTCTCAAGGACCTAAGCCCAAAGAAAAGGCAAAAGCTTTGTACAAAGATGGAGTTGTGGAAGATTTATGAAGAAAGTGATTGGGGTTTGATAATCTTTTCTTTTGGACCTCATCCACTGATGCCATTCACCTGCCATCTTCCAATCTGAAAGCTGTTGGACTGAGGTCTTGGCCGTGGAGAGTTCTTTGCGAAGCTTACTCAATTCAGACTCCCTTTGGGGTGAACATGGAAAATCAGCTGTCAGCCGTTGTGCTTATTTTGTGCATTTTTGGAACATGAAATGACATCAAAAAGGACTCCAACTTGAACATTTCACATGCGATGAATCTCAGGTACGGATTCAATGGCAGGTTATGTAGACACAAAATAACAACTGATCACTGCATTTGTTTTTGTTGCTACTTTCCATGTTCTTGGGGACAGCCTGGGGAGTGCAAGTAAATCTATTGGGAAACATATGTTTCCACAAAGCCGATGACTCAACAACTTGCCAGCTGCACGCATTTCGGACGTCAATCTTTCGCATGCTCCTGGGCACGAAACGGTCCACTTCTGGTGGCAAGGAGTCACCAAAGTCACCTTCTTATCCCTTTAAAAAATTACAGAAAACTCAATTCTTTTTACACATCCTTCTGTGAAACATTGAAATGAACACATATTGATATTCTGTAGATCTAGGAGACAAATCCAAATTGAAAATAAGTTTTAGGATTGCCATCAAATCTTATGAACATAAGAGCTGCTTTGCCAAGAAACAGTTCTTCAATGAGACCAGCCTCAGTCAAATATGGGAAACAGAAACAATGATGTAAAGAATTCCTCTAACCTGTTTCACGATTCCAAGAAGTCATCAAGCTTGCACAAAGGAGGCTTCGAAGGTAGCAAAAACGCTGGCAACACACAGGGGACTTTTTGGTTTGTTGGAAGTAGCCACAAAACCTCCAGAAATCGCAAATGAAGCATTCCAACCACTCCAGATGCATGCTATCCGACCTAGCCTTTTTATATTCACCAAGCCAATGTTGTAGCAGCTTGGTATAACAACGGCAAGTTGAAGATTTAGGTTTGGAATCTCCGAATCTCCTAACTTCAAATTGGTCAAGTCACTGACACTTTCTGCGCATCGGATAAGGCATTCTCAGCTTCTTCAATGCGACCGTCAAAGTCGACCAAATTCTTTGCAGCTCGACTGTCCTCATGGGTTGTCACCGAAGAAACCTGCATGTGGGCTAGTAAAATCACAATGATCAATGTATTAATACAATAGACTAATCAGTAATACATTGATACATGTATACATCATAGAACATGACAATGTTTAACAATAGTTATGTGCAAAATAATACAATGTGAACATCTCTAACAGATTCGGGGGAGACCCTATAGACACTCTTTTTTTTGGGGGGTGGGTTTTTATCTGGCTCCATCATTATCATTTGACAAAATACATTCATCACATTTGGTCACCCATCCGCCAACCTCTTGGAGCTTCAGAAGACGTTTGTGCTCCTGCCAGGAGAACAATGGGTCGGGATACTGATTAAACATCAGAAAAAAAGCCACAAAATTTCAGAAAAAGTTGATATTTTCACATGTCTGTGATACAAATAAAGTGTACAGAAGACATTTTTTTTTACCACACTTGACTCGAATCCACTCCTTCATGCCCTCCAGCACAGATCGTTCTGCATCGAAGATCTGCTGAGATTCCACCTTTTTGGTGAATCAAAGAGACGACAAATGGAAGATGCATCATATTTCACTGAATTCACCAACATGTGTCTCAAAAACACAGAGATTTTGCTTTCTTTTTGGGATGACATGACTGAGTTTGTCATATGGCTAGATGTTGAAAGCCGTTTTTGAATATCCTGCAGTCATGCAACAGTTTCTCTGTAAAAGTTGATTTCTTGCTTGGAAGCTTTCCATACCACGCATATTGGACCACTATGTCGACTGATGGCACCTCACAGCCTGCCAATGGACGAATCTCGTTCCCGCATTGCTCCAGTTGCACCTAGAGACCATCCACTCTGGCAAACCGTGGATCAACATTTCTTGTTTCCAAAGTGAATCTTCAAAGTTTCACTTTCCTGGAAGACAAGGGTGAGTCCCTTGAAACGCACATTTTTGGAATGCAAAAACTTCCCATTTTCCGTGCCTCCATCACAATGGAAGCCAAGCCAGGCATCTCAGCGTTTGCAGGAACTGTTGCTCCACCCATGAGTAGTTCCTGCACTATCAACAACTCAAGTTGGGGTGCCATTTGTCGGTATATTTTGGGTGTGGCCGGGGGCCAAGACCAGAATATATTTACATACTTCAGCTGCTCAAGAATGACAAACTAAATGGGACGTACAGCAAAAACGACTGGAAGATTTGCGTTTTTGGAAATGCGAAGATACCTTCTCAACTTGGTTTTAAGCTGTTACCTTTCTAAATGACCCAACCTACAATGCAATGTTTGCAGACGCACTCCTTGACGCAGTCTTTGAATTTGTTCTTAATGGCCAATGATATGGGAAGCGCACCATCACCTGCAACGGCAAGAGCAAATATGAAGAGACGTGCGCTCTTCATATTTGGATACTCCATTTTGTGAACAAGTTTTACGCACATACGCCTCACGTTTTGGGGAAACACGTGTGGAAGTCTTGCATGATCTTATGTTTCTAGTATCTTAAACACATCATTCATGTTCGAGAACTCATGACATCGGGTGACAAAACGAGCTTCAAAAAAAAATCGCCGCCAAAGATCCATCTGGCTTGGTGACATCTGCTTTCATTGAAACCATCAGTTTGATGGTTTTGGACAAATCATTTCCTTGCGGATGGAGGATGGAGTGGTGTTTTGGTGTTTTGTTTTTTGGGTCTTTCTGAATGCTTTGTGTTTTTTTTTCTTTGTGGAGTTGATCATATTGATACATCTTCTTATCATGTAACAAAACACATTTTGGTTGGGACATGAATGGGATTGGTGCAGTGCAACGGCAGCAAAGAGCCAATCCGTATGGTCTTCTTGCGAGGGAAAAATATAGTGGTCCATTCTTTCGCTTGTGAACAGAACAGTCTATTTGGCCAAGTTATACTAATTTCACCAACCTGCATTTCCCGGAAATAAGGCAATTTGGAGAAGCTAATAGCCCAAGTCCCTCTTCTCATAGAAGCCCGCCCATCTTGNTGGGTCACGTCGTGTTCTCCAGTGATCAAATGCGAAGCTGCAGATTTAACTGATGTATTTACATAATAAATAAGAATACATAGACAAAAACCCATTGAATTGGTATAATATCTCTAAACTTTGAAGAATATTTTTCCAGTTTGTCATCCCACAACCTAATTTGTTGGTGTTGGCACCTTCCCTATGGCACCTGCTTTATAGCCTTATACCTCCGTCTCCAGGCATCTTGTATTCTTGCCAGCAGCAAAAGCAGGTTGCGTCAAATTCCCACGAAGTCCATGAAATCTTATTGTTGAGCTCAATTTACTATATGCAAGAATTCAAAGCAACATATCTTGTCATTTGTGCTTCCATGGTATCATCTTCCAATTTACACAAGATTAAGGCGAAATGGCAGAAGGAAATAATGCAAAGGAGAGTTGGGAAATATTGTGTTCCAAGAGTGAGAAAAAGCGATGTATCACACATGAGATTGAAACATGAAAGGAAATAGTTGTATGTGGCTACAACATAAAATCCAGTCAATTGAGTGTCAGAACAAACCGCACACTTCTCCCTCAGAAAAATCATGTCCACTTGATTTCACGGGTCTCCCGAAAGCTTTGAACAGCCATCTAACGTCTTATGTCTGCCAAGCTCAACCTGGACTGAATTTATACGACTGATGCAGCTGTAAAATGTGACTGGTCAATGAAACGTACTGCCGAACTCCTCCATGGCTCAACGCTGTAAACTTGAATTGGAGTCCTTCTACAGTTGTTCGAATGCCGTCTTTCCCAAACTGGCCAACTGAGTTGAGGAAAATATCACCATGATTCATCAGTCTGCCCTGCAAAGGAAAACCATGGTTTTTGAAAACTGTCAAAGTGAATTTCCTCAAACAAGGGAAACTTGAAAACATGATCTCCTTTTATTGTCTCTCTTGAGCGGATTCTCTTTTTTTCAACAGCTCAACCGTGGCAAATCTGTGCAACTCATCCAAATTGCAACTGCTTCGCAGTGCAAGGCTTCAAAGGAGCTTATCACATCCACTGATTCATTGATATTCATTGTTCAACTCAATCTGAACATCTTGCTGCGAGAAGCTCCGTTGCACTTCCGATTTCCGTTCTGGAAAGCAGAGGTCTAAGGTAGGGAAAGTACACTCAAAACTTTTTGGGCCTCTTAAAGCAAGTCTAAAGCAACCAAAAAGCATCTGTCGGCAGTTTGAATGCTTGAGAGAGGTCGAACCTTCAATCTGACATTTCAGTGGGCCCAATATGGCGTAGGTGGTTGGCAGAAGGCCCTGCTGGGCGTCGTTGATTTGCAAGCAGATCAACGACGCCGCTTGCAAATCAACGACGCCTAGCAAGGGTCTTCTGAGCTTTTTTCCAAGGCCTGGCAGGAAAAAGATGTTGAAAATACTTTAACAAGAATCCGCGATTTGTTAAGCACATATATGCATATATATATATATATATGTATATTGTAAATAAATGTATATATATAAATGTATATATATAAATATATATACATTATATATATATATTTGTTTGTTTAAATGACATGTAAACTTAGATCCAATTCCTGCAACAAGTGTTACTTCAAAGTTGTGTCCGGAGTCCATGCCTGCAAAGCATGAAGCCAATGCAAAACGCAGATGGGGTACAAGTTATAGCAATGCTATGACTTGGACCTCAGCATTTCACAGGGAAGAAATGCTAAGCATTTTTGTTGAAACGACACGGGTTGCTGAGCTGCGTTAAAAACGCAACAAAAAAACACCACAAGTTGCAACATATTTTATTTTTCACAGTCTTTATGGAAGTCAAGTCAAAAGCTCCGACTTTACAATGCTTTCCAAAATCCTCTCAAATGGTGTCTTGTCATTGTTGGACAACCAGTGGCAACTGGATAAGCCATGGCACCCCATCTGTAGGTTTGTGCGGGGCTGCACGCATCAACACCTGCCACTGATGATTTCAAAGCAGAAAACCGCAGAAAGAGTCAAGACTTCCTTCTGACTTGGCAAGAATTCTAAGCTTGATCCTTTTTGTTTTGAAAGTTGTTGGCATTCTGCTTTCATGGCTGGATATTTGCAGATATGATCCGTTTTTTCACAAATGAAAAGCATACCACATCATACACAGTAACCCATTTAAAAGCGTCAGAGTTAGAGATTCATGTTTTTTCACAAAATGAAGGAACATTTTGGTGTTGCGCCTCACGAAAAGATGTCAAGGCTGTCTGGTAGTCCCCGCGGTGTGCACTGAGCACCGCTTTGCCAAAATGAGCACGAGGCGATGATGAGCTATCATTCCTAGGGCACTCAATTTGTTCAGACTTTATGACTTGGTGTTCACTTTCCATCTGTGGATGAACCCCAACAAACGGAAAAGTGATGAGGGATCCCGGGATACCCCTACAGGTGGTGACTGTTCACCAGTTTCACCTTCTCATGTTCACAAAACTTGACCTGAAATCGCAGGTGTCCCAAAATCCATGCAAATTTCTAGGTGATTCAAGGGAAGATCAGAAAAAGTTTGGAGTTGAACTCCCCTTTTCGAGCACCTAGGACCTATCTTTCTATCCCAAATAAAACTAACAGCGAGTTGCATCGCAGCATTGAAGTGATACAGAGCCCGTTGCAGATCTTTGGCCCCTCCATCACTGATGCTTCTTCGTGGTTTCCACGCTTTAGCATCCTATGTTTTACGTGATTCACGTAAAACATAGGACGCTAAAGCGTGGAAACCACGAAGAAGCATCGATTCTAAACCTTAGCTCAATGCCCAAGGCAAGTGCCGNATGCATGCTGCACCTGCAACAGCCAACAATGTGCCATCACGAATTCCAAACGAGATGCACGGTCCGACGGTCCTTTTCTACGTCTGTATTAAGCAGTCATGATGATTGCAACCAGTGCATTGTTCAAAATGCAGCAGCTTGAAGGTTTGAAAGGGTGTAAATTCTTGAAACAACAGGTAACACCGCATGACTAAAACACATGGCAAAGGTTCAATGCATCAGATTTGGAACCATAAGTTTGCCAAAGGTGTTACTTCACTGGGTGACTTTGCCAACCACTGCACCTTGGTAGTTGCTGCATCCATGCCTCACGTCAAAAAATGTAACTCTCAAAGGTGATTGGTTTTAAATTCACACATTGCACTATTCAAAGGGACATCACTCAAATTCGCTTTTACTTGTTTGATTCTGCCAATTTTCGTTTCATCTAACTACAGTTGACTGTAACAAACTCTTTCCCTGGCCTTTCTTGAAGAACACCTTCAGTTTTTCGACGTTGCCATGCTGCGCGGCTTCCACCAATTCGTCCGTCATGGCGACGTCCACGCGTGGCGATGCACGAGGGGGGCTCGGTCACGTCGTGTTCTCCAGTGATCAAATGTGAAGCTGCAGATTTAACTGATGTATTTACATAATAAATAAGAATACATACACAAAAGCCCATTGAGTTGGTATAATATCTCTAAACTTTGAAGAATATGATTTTTCCAGTTTGCCATCCCACAACCTAATTTGTTGGTGTTGGCACCTTCCCTATGGCACCTGCCTTATAGCCTTATACCTCCGTCTCCAGGCATCTTGTATTCTTGCCAGCAGCAAAAGCAGGTTGCGTCAAATTCCCACGAAGTCCATGAAATCTTATTGTTGAGCTCAATTTACTATATGCAAGAATTCAAAGCAACATATCTTGTCATTTCCAATTTGCACAAGATTAAGGCGAAATGGCAAAAGGAAATAGTGCAAAGGAGAGTTGGGAAATATTGTGTTCCAAGAGTAGAAAAAGCGATGTATCACACATGAGATTGAAACATGAAAGGAAATAGTTGTATGTGGCTACAACATAAAATACAGCAAATTGAGTGTCAGAACAAACTGCACACTTCTCCCTCAGCAAAATCATGTCTACTTGATTTCACGGGTCTCCCGAAAGCTTTGAACAGCCATCTAACGTCTTTTGTCCGCCAAGCTCAACCTGGACTGAATTTATACGACTGATGCAGCTGTAAAATGTGACTGGTCAATGAAATGTACTGCCGAACTCCTCCATGGCTCAACGCTGTAAACTTGAATTAGAGTCCTTCTACAGTTGTTCAAATGCCATCTTTCCCAAACTGAACAACTGAGTTGAGGAAAATATCACCATGATTCATCAGTCTGCCCTGCAAAGGAAAACCATGGTTTTTGAAAACTGTCAAAGTGAATTTCCTCAAACAACGGAAACTTGAAAACATGATCTCCTTTTATTGTCTCTCTTGAGCGGATTCTCTTCTTTTTTCAACAACTCAACCGTGGCAAATCTGTGCAACTCATCCAAATTGCAACTGCTTTCGCAGTGCAAGGCTTCAAAGGAGCTAATCACATCCACTGATTCATTGATATTCATTGTCCAACTCAATCTGAACATCTTGCTGCGAGAAGCTCCGTTGCACTTCCGATTTCCGTTCTGGAAACGAGAGGTCTAAGGTAGGGAAAGTACACTCAAAACTTTTTGGGCCTCTTAAAGCAAGTCAAAAGCAACCAAAAAGCACCTGTCGGCAGTTTGAATGCTTGAGAGAGGTCGAACCTTCAATCTGACATTTCCGTGGGCCCAATATGGCGTAGGTGGTTGGCAGCTCACTCATCCTGCAAGGCCGTCTGAAATGCACAAGTGCTATACTGAAAGCACTTCAAAAATGTCACTAGCATCCCTTGTTTTCAGAAAATTGACCCACCTGATTTCGAGCCAAATCTTGATTTTCAGCCCTTGGATGATCTTCGATTCAATGCTTCCAAGACATTAAGATGGTGAGCGGTCCATATTTGCCAGGATGGTTCCCTGAACGGTAGGTGTAGCTGTCCGCACCTGCAGTTCTTGCAGAGGGTGAAGCTTCTACATGTACCATGAAAGTCATGAAGCAAGGGAAATCTTGCTGGTTCTAGGAGCTAAACTACAAGCAGACAAATCTTCTAGGTACAAATTCTGATATACAATATACTATATTAATCTAAAATACGCAAAAATGTATCTGGGATGGAGATCCTTCTCGTAGTCTCAGTTGAACAGCCTCTGCAACGACGATGGCAATGTCGTCCAGCCTCAGCTGCGTGGTTGAACAAAATCCCACTATTTTCGGTCTTTGAAACCACCAAAAACATAGCATGCAAAAATTTTACACAACTTCCCGAAACGAAGCATCTATTGACATCTATTTAAACTAAAAATAATTCATGCTACCTGTGGTTTTCCCTAAGTGATCAGGCTTGCCACCAGGACCAAACTCCGCAGGGACTCGCGCCTTGGGAAGATTCAACTTATAATCAACAAAGCAAAAAATGGACCAAAAAAAACCTGCACTGCAAAGAAGTGGCCAATAAAATGCCAAAATGCCACTTCTCTTTGGGACATTGTTATCCAATTAATTGAGGATCCTGCTGCATCAGCCGCACGCTGAAGGAGCCTCTAGCTTCGGCTCTAGCACATCATCCCCATTCGAATTCTCTTCAAAAATCCTTTGGCTTTTCCTCTCTGCAATTTTGATTAATTTGGCTCCCCACGTATCCGCAAAGGCCTCAGGAAAACGTGTCAAATTTCTAGGTTCAAGACTGGTTCGTGAATGAAGTGCCCATATCTTCTACCAACCATATTTTTCTTTTTCGAAAATTCCATTTCATTTCAGTTATTTGTTTGCATTGGTGGTTTGGAGTTGGTGGCAAGACTAGTACTTCAAAACCCAAACATGCAAAAACATCTTGACAAAAGGTCAGGTCATTTCCCGGGAAAAATATGTAAACATTCCTTCTGAGAAGTATATATATGTACATAAATATGTGTATATATGTGTATATACATACCTATGTAAAATGGATGAGCACCGGTCTTATGCTGGCTTGTCAGAAAAATGAATGCAGTCCTGTCTCACGCCATCTTGTCATAAAA
>DF239061.1:286920-365403 GCA_000507305.1 Breviolum minutum Mf 1.05b.01 | reverse complement strand
TTTTCGGAGGGCATTGTGATCTATGTAGCTGTATTTTGGGTACGTAGGGTGAATATGGTCCAATGTTACGAGGAGAATAAACATTTTCGAATGTTGCTGTATGCTGCACACTTTGGAGCCTCTGGGTATTGTATTGGAATATTGGACACCATGATGATACATTAAAAACGACTAAGTGGTAGATGCCAAGGGGTTTGTCCAGATTAGCTTCTTTTTGATGGCTTAATTTGGTCAGATTTGTGCCACGATCTGATTGAACAGCAACTCCGAGTTGCATCAATCAGGAACCCAGATTGATGCCATCATGAAGACGGAAGATCGTGAGCTCTTTAGCAAGGTGCGCAAAAAAAACAACAGAATGCAAGGGGGTGTTGTTGGATGATTTTGGTTGATTGGAAGAGTTTTTGAAAGTTTTTCCAATTAAACACAGTTGACCATGTTGATTTTCCACCGAAGCAGAGAAGAGAACAATCACCGATTTAGTGAAACTTCGTATGCTGTTTCTTCATGAATCTTTTAATCTCTCTTTCGAAAAAGTGTGCCAATTGTTAATCTCTTAAATGATCATTAGATTCATCTCATGACTTGCTGAAGCAAAAATTAGCTATAGTTGATTAGATCTAATTTTTTCAACCGTTTGGCCTAATTTTGCCTGGAACCACCCCCCCCCCGAGATGTTGAAGCTCTCTGACTCTGTAGGTTGTGGATGCTTGTGGTGAGAAGATTGCTGAAAGCTCTTGCTGTGATTCTGTGGCCGACGCCGTGAAAGCTGCTGAGGACCATGCTGGGGTCATTAAATTACCTATTCTGGAGGGATCAAACAAGCATGGCAAATATATGGGTATTTTTTTTCAGGGGATTCTCTCAAAAAACAGTGCATGTGTTTGGGTTGGTAATATAATGACCCCCTGTAAGAACACCCTGATGTGTAACAACAAAAATAAACTTGAAATTTTCCATCCCCTGGTGATGAACTGAGATGAACCGAATTTGGGAGATCACCAATTTTCAACTTCCAGTCGTTGGAACTTCAGGAATGTCTCATCTTTTTCAGGCATTTTGTTTCGTGTGAACTATGCCTGATTTCATCAGATCCATGGTAGAACTTCTGATGCTTTGCAGGAAGGCTAGAAACAGCAGTCATGCAAAAAACAAAGCGGAACCTTTGTTGATGGTTGTTTTATTGCCATAGGATCCATGTATGGTATATCCACCTACATGTACCATTAAAAACAACCAAATGTAGGTAAATACAAATATACCGTAATATACCATACATGGATCCTATGGGATTTTACGGCCTCAAGTTCCACTATCAAGTTGTTTGTTAACTCTCACCCCCAAGAAAATTTGGTGGGGAATTGGAGATGGATATCAGAACATGTACAACAACAACAACAACAACAACAACAACAACAACAACAACAACAACAACAACAACAACAACCACAACCACAACCACAACAACAACAACAAGAACAACACCAACACCAACAACCAACAACCAACAACCAACAACCAACAACCAACAACCAACAACCAACAACCAACAACAACCAACAACCAGCAACCAGCAACCAGCGACCAGCGACCAGCGACCAGCGACCAGCGACCAGCGACCAGCGACCAGCAACCAGCAACCAGCAAGCAACCAACAACCAAGAACCAACAACCAACAACAGCACACATCACACAACACACAACGCACAACCCACAACACACAACACACACCACACACCACATACCACACAACACACAACACACAACACACAACACACAACAACAGCAGCAGCAGCATGGATTTCATTTGAAGCAACAATGTCACCTTCTTGCCAGGAGATTGGTTATCCTGTATTGGTACGCGCAGCTTATGCCCTCGGAGGTTTGGGAAGTGGTTTTGCATACAACGAAGAAGATCTACGAAAGTTAGTCACCGTTGCCTTGGTGAACAGTCCACAGGTAGGAGCCCCCAGGTTTTTGGGAAACGGTGAAACGGTGAAAGGGTGGAAACCGAAGGGGCTTTAAAAGGAGGGTGCGGTAGTGGGGTTGATGTCATGACAGAATGACTTAAGTTTGGAACCTACGATGACTCTCTTTGGGTAGTCTTCTTTCAGATGGGGCGTTTTTTCAAGTGGCTAATGAGAGTCAATGTGAACATCTCAAGATAGCAGATCATGATGAAAACTAGCTAAGTTTACGTTTTCGTTTCAATCAGAAAATGCAAAAGTTATGTTATGCTTTAAGTAATCATTCTATGTTATGATCTGTTATGGTCCATATTTACGTTTCACATTATCTACATCCCCAAATGGTCCGCGGTTCTTTTCAATCCAATTTCCTCAGCAAGGTCATCGTTGACAAGTCCTTGCGACTTGGTCCGCGAAACACAAAAAAAAAAGAAGGATGAATATGCGAGCCTTCAGAGAACTGTCCTGGGGAAAGAGATGCCAATATGGGTGTTTCCAAAAATAGGGGTATCCCAAAATGGATGGTTTATAATGGAAAACCCTATTAAAATGGATGATTTGGGGGTACCCCTATTTTTGGAAACATCCATATATTCTATAGTACTGGGTCATGTGTAAATCATGATACTGTGATACTAGGGGTTGACTTTGCTGCTGTTGGCTTTTTGATGGTTGAATTCATACCGGGCATTCATAGCACAGTACTCCGTGGTGGTGTTGATTGTGTCTACTTTTACTCCGCTCGGGAAAGATGTCTTTCCAACTTCTGTGATTTTTTGGAAACCAGTATGAGACAGACATGCGAGCATCAAATATTTACGTACATTCCATACCTCATTGTTTCTCATGTTGTAGTATGTATAATATAAATGGGTGCATGTATGTCGCATCTCGCGTTTTTTGCTAGAAACTGGCTGGATGTTACTGCATCTATCAATGTTGATCAACGTTGACAACTTCATGAACTTCAGGAAGGGCTGGAAGGAGCTTGAGTACGAGGTGGTACGTGACAAGAACGATAACTGCATTACAGTGTGCAACATGGAGAACTTTGATCCTATGGGTGTGCACACAGGTGAGTCTATTGTCATTGCACCATCACAAACCTTGAACAACGAGGAGTACTACAGGTTGCGCCAGTGTGCTTTGAAGATTATCAGACATCTTGGATACTTGGTGGGGGAATTGTATGTTGGGGGCTCAGCTAAAGGCATTTGCGGAAGGGCACCTGAGTGGGATTTTTTTTGGGAAAGAAGGATGTTGAGGATGACGACTGACGCTGTGGTGATGATGATGATGATGATGATGATGATGATGATGATGATGATGATGACGATGACGATGACGACGACACGACAATGATGATGGACGGATAATGATGGTGAATGCGAGGTTGTGGAGAAGTATGAGGAGTTTTTATCTTTTGGAGTGTTTATTCCCACCTATTCCCGCCTGAAGAACCACCTTGGCAAAGGAACCAACAGCAAAGTTACCGCGGTCTTTTAGTGACATTTTGGCTCAAAGTTCACCAATGAATGATGCCCACTTGCCAACCAAAAACTGTTGCCTCCCACATCAATAAAAGTCAATAAAGGGAACTAACATGTCCCCTTCCAGAGGGTGGTTATGAAGATGAGTTTCCTCTTCCATAAGTGGGATATGTTCGTTTTTGTTGCAGGGTAACTAACTGCAAAGCAGGTGATTCAAATGTAACCCTTTGGAATCCACCAGTTGTTTGGGCACCAATAAAACCTTGGAGGTTGGTCACTCAAACAACCAAAAACAAAGGTCACAAAGAATTGCCAGGAATGTGGATGTTTCCAAAAATAGTGGTACCCCCAAATCAATTTTAATAGGGTTTTCCTTTATAACAATCCATTTTGGTGTACCACTATTTTTCGAAACACCCATGTCATGTCTTGTTTGTTGTCGTTTTTCTTCTGAGTTTCTTTGACCCCTGTCAGCCTGTCAGCCTGTCATCATCCCAGTCATCCCCATAGGTTTTTGAGGTTCCTGAACCTCAAAAATCCAACAAGCCAACAACCACTGGAGCCATCAACATCCATATGGGTATCATAGGGTCCAAAGTCCCCATTCTTGTTTTCCTTTCCAAATTTGGGGAATGGTCATCCAACCCCGAAGTGTAGGGGCTTACTTTAAAACAAACATTTTAAGAATTTCCCCTACTTTGCAAGGTGGGATGAATTTATCCCCGATAAAAGGAGTTTAGACTAGGCCCAACGGCACATATGAACACCATCAACTTCGTTTCAAGAACCATCATTCATCAACATCCATACTGTTGATGGTGCAGAAGTCCTACACAATCATCTGAGATGTTTTTAAAACCCTGTAAATAATGGGTAGAAAACTACCGTTCCCTCAACTGCTCAACTCGTTGATCCCGGATTTCTCGGAACCCCATCAACATCCATATGGCCATATGGGTGTTTCCTTAGATAATGGTACCCCCCCAAACATCCCCAAACACCCCAAAATGATCATTTTGAGTAGAAAAACCCATGGTTGTTGGGTACCACCATTCTAGGAAACCTCCATATATGAACTTATACGCATCACGAAATCGCTTCCAGGAATCGTGGGTGAATGCAACATCCAATATGCTGTGGATCCGAAGAGCTCGGAGTTCCGCATCATTGAAGTCAATGCACGGTTGAGTCGCAGTAGTGCATTAGCCTCCAAGGCCGAGTTTGTTTTAGCCGATGGCGAGTCTAGTTTCGTTTCAGAAGATGGGGTTAAACTTTGGGGGGTTCCAAATTGGTTCGAAAGGATACATGAAATGTATGGAAATTATTCAGTTTATTCAAACTGAATGGATCTATTTGACATGGATTTCTGATTTGTTCACAATTTTTGATCTTGGGTGGATAGTGTAGGAGACTTTTGTTGGGAATTTAGTAGTTCAGATTGATGGCTGAATTGGCAAAATGAAATTTGATTGGTTAATAGAGTTTGTACTTCCTGTCCATTGCCGGGATGTGCATGGTCTTTGATTTCCACAAAAAAACAGTTTGATCAGGGAAGGTTTGATATGGTTTGATGTTCCAAAGCACGGACTCAAAAGTGACAAAAAACCATGTGCACTTTCGACTTTTTGGTTTGAATCACCTTGATGATTCTTGATAATGATACTAATGTTTGAATACAAATGCACTTGTTTGACTTTTTATGTCTTCAAGAAAAAGGACCACACACACACACAAACAACACACACACACACCAAAAAACATACCATCAAGATCGGATCCACACACACACACAACCAAAAAAAATATCATCAAGATATCAAGATCATTGACTCATCCTCCTGCCTGCGTTGTTGATGTTTTTGTGTTCCGTTAAAAGCGCAGCAGGCAACCGGATATCCCTTGGCCTATGTGGCTGCCAAGTTAGCCTTAGGACATGATCTGGTACAACTGAGGCTCGGTGATAGGGTGAAAGAGACCCAAAACGACAACCAACAAAAAACAACTTCAAGGCGGCGTTTCAAAAAAGTGAGATTTTTGTTTGGGTAAGTTTACGAGTTTATGAGTTAACATTGGGTTGTTGTATGGTTTTTGTTATTTGGGATTTATCTGTGAAAATTTCGGTATAACCTTCCATTCGACAACAGTTGAATCACCTGTACCAAGCCTGCAGGAACAGTGTGACCCGTTGCACCACCGCATGCTTCGAACCATCCTTGGACTATGTGGTGGCCAAGGCGTCTCGAGCTTCATTCAACAATTGATCAATAGAAAAAAGTGATCTGGATCTGAGGTGCTGGATAAGAGGTGGATATATTAAAAATAGAGGTTTTCTTATACCCTGAGGATCCATGGGACTGGTATATTTACCTACATTTCCCATAAAAATCAACCAAATGTACATCTTCAAATGGTGGTTTTAATGATCGGGGCATCATTACTTGTCCAGGTGGTGGCAACTCAAAAAATTTTTATTTTAACCACTAGGGGGAAGATTTCCCATTTGACGAGCATATTTTTCAGATGGGTTGAAACCACCAAAAAGAGAGGTTGTCTTATATACAAATCTCGGGGGCTGAATTGAATTTCTATTTGATACCGTTGATGGTTCAGAAAATCCGGGATCAACTCACCAGTTGAAGGAACGGTAGTTTTCTACCCATTATTTACAGGGTTTATAAAACATCTCAGGTGGTTGTTTAGGATTTCTGAGCCATCAACAGTATGGAGGTACATGTTTATCCCAAGTGCAATTTGTCAGTGGTAGATGGCACTTTCAATGTTTTTGTTGAAGATGCGGGGCCCCTCGAACTACTGGTAGAGGTGATGAGTGATTTCCGTTGAAATGACATGCCGGTTGAAATGATGGAAAACAGGGGTTACCCTCTAAATCTAAGTCATTGATTTCAGTACTTCCTCGCATTCCTCAGGAATTTTGTTGCCACATGTTCACACATGAAATGTTTAATGTGGAACATGAAATGTTTAATTAATGGGTGGAGATGATTATAAGCATAGCTTATCATAGCAGCGATGCATGCTGACGTTTTTAAAAACAAATTCTCACATATCCTCCCTGAAACTAGCATCAAAAGCCCCTGAAAATAAGACTTTTGCTCAAAAAAGAAAGGAAATTAATCATTTTCCAAGCTTCCATTTTTCAGGTGCAAAAATGTTAGTTTCAAGCAGTTAATTCCCCAAATGGTTGGTGAAAAATGGTGATGAATCCCATGGGATCCGAATTCGTAAAAATAAAAGCACCAACCCCATAGGACCATAGGATCCATGTACAGTGCAGTATATTTACCTACATGTACCATTAAAATCAACAATTCATGTAGGTAAATCTACCGTTCGTCTCATGGATCCTTCATGGGAACTAAACAAACACAGATTCACGAAGCCTGCTGCGGGTGTCAGGTGCCACGTTGGGACTTGCAGAAGTTCTCCACTGTGGACGCACGCATTGGCTCTGCCATGCAAAGTGTGGGAGAAGTCATGGCTATTGGCAAAACCTTCGAGGCAATTTGAAACAAAACACACATTTTGGAAACCAAAAAAGTTGGTGATTTGAAAATGCAGTGATGATTGCAAAGGGCAAGGCTTTTTCAATCCATTTTCATTCCTCCTTTTGGTTGGGAAGGAATTCCCGACATTCAGATTTTTCTTCAAAGGAGGTGTTTGTTGTGTGATGCCTTCCCTCGGCTCCATGCTGTTATAGGAGACGATCCAGAAGGCCTTACGCATGGTGGACGAGACCAGCTTGGGATTTGATCCTGTCCGATTTGATTTGGAGATGAATCGCCGGAACCAAAACCCAGCAGTCTCGCAGCAAGGTGTATCTTGGTCATGGAAATTTCATATCTACGTGGTGGCAACTCAAACATTTTTTATTTTCATCCCGAACCCTGGGGAAATGATCCAATTTGACCAATATTTTTCAAATGGGTTGAAACCACCAACTAGAAATTTTAGATTCTAATTGAGAACAAAGGAGTCCATAATAATCAGCATGGAATTATTTTCTTGGCGCATTCAAAAGATTTTCTGCTGATAACCTTGTCGTTAAAAGTTGGAAGAGGGGGGCCATCATTATTGACCACATTCCGTTCACAAAACCCCAATAGTTTTTGCATGAAACATAAATTCAAAAATTTCAAGGAATCTCCCCCTTAGCCAGGGGTTGATGGTTCAGGTGAACTACGGTTGATGGACAAAATCCCAAACAACCACCTGGGATGTTTTTGAAACCCTGTAAATAATGGGTAGAAAACTACCAACCTCGCCTGGTTAGCCAGGATTTCTGAACCATCAACAGTATGTTAAACTTCAGGGATCCATGATTGTTGTAACAACCAACATGTCGTAGCTCACCCAAGGCAAGCCTTGAGGATGAACTCCGGAAAGAGTTGAGCAATCCAACTCCTGTGCCTCTGGGGAAAAATATGGGTATTTCCAAAAATAGGGGGAAAGCCCCAAAATGGATGGTGAAAATAATGGAAAACACTATTTTTTAATGGATCATTTGGGGGTACCATCATTTTTGGAAACACCCATCTCAAAAAAAAAACAGGTCCAGGTGATTCAAAGTGATCCTTTCATCCGCCAGTTGGAGGTCACTTAGCCATTTAAAAAAGGGTCACTTAACCATCCCAAAAAGGGCACTTTGAATCACCAGGGTGGTGTTGTTTAGTTGATGTGATTGCTGGTGATTATCTACGCAATATTTTTTGATACAAATATATTGACATAACTATACAGACTATACATAACTATGATTTATTGGTATCTATTTACATATTTTTACACATTTATAGGATATGTATACATTAATTATACCTCTATACACATTTTATTTACACATTATGTATGCGTGATATGATGTATGTATTTATATATATATATATACATGTTTGTTATGATATTTGTTTGTATCTGCCCACAAGTAGGTGGCACAGACGGGCCTGCACTTACAAAACTGGCATTGTTTGTGACAAACACATAAAACAACATTGATACATGAGTGTAAATAGCAGTCTTTGGGGATTGACACCTTGAAATATCCAGATCGAGACCACGAGCCCGAATCGCATTGGTGTTCAACACCTCAACGTTTATTTAGCCATCGGGTTTTGTACAGTATACGCGATGAAGTTGTTGGTCCCGACAATACAATTCATTACAGTTCTTCGAAATTTACAAATACACATATCACATGAGATAGAGATATACATAGATTTTGTTTGTCCAGCTGAGATTCATTAGCATCTACTTTACTCTTTTTGAATGAACCCGATCCATTTGGCAAGGTGAGAATGTGGGCCATTGCCAAAGCTTTCGAGGAAGGCATGGGTGTGGAAGCTTGTGTTTGTTTAGTTGGCGCTTTTTTACGGATTCGGATCCCATGGGATTCATCGCCATTTTTCACCATTTGAGGAATGAACTCCCTGAAACTAACATAGACCATAAGAATTGGTGGTTGAGAGAACGGCAATTTGGGCCTATTTTCAGGGGCAAACTTGCTGTTAGTTTCAGGTTAAAGAAAAAACAAAATATTTTTTCAACCACCGAAGAAACAAATCTAAGGAAGAAGTACATACCTTGACCAACATTGATCGATGGTTCCTCTCGAAACTTCATGGACTTCATATGCTCAAGGGCACCATGAGGCTGGCAGATGGTGGTGTTTGTTTGGGAGATCTGATAGGATAGAACAAGGCTTATTGTGCTTGTTTAGTATTTGTTGGCTATGTTTTGACATACTGTAAATATATAATATATATATATACAGATATACATGCACACAGGTATATACATCATATATGAATATTTACATTGTACATGTACATATTATACATACGTATTCAAAAACACCTTTTCTATGCTGTGAGTTTCCACTCCTAACGAATTCCACCATTTTTTCCACGTGACTTTTCTTCACATTGTTCCTGGCCTCCAGGTCCATGGATTTTTATGAACTTCGCAGCAATCCAGTGTTGCTGAAGGAAGCAAAGATGCGTGGATTTTCAGATCGACAGATTGCAGCCTTGGTTTCGATACCAGAGAAGATCTTGGTCGAGTGTACCTTGGCGAAAATGGATCTTTTGGTAGGTTTATCCTGTTTTTTCAAGATTTGTTCTAGGGTTTTACATATCCCAGGTGGTTGTTTGGGATGTCTGAACCATCAATAGTATTGAGGTGGTGGTTTCATTTTTTTCTTTTCATCCCTACTTGGGGAAGATTTCCTGTTTGGCTAATATTTTTTCAGATGGGTGGAAATCACCAACCACTTGTCTTTAGTCCATGAAATCAACTAGTGGTTTGGGTCCCAGTGGTTTGGGATTCTAGTGGTCCCCCTAAGTAGGTATCCTTTCAGAATACAAACCAAACGGGGCCCAAATCCACCAACGAACCATTATATAGTTCATCAACAATCCAATGGAAAATCCCTGCAAAATCTGTCAAGTCCTGACGGAATGACCCTCATGAGATGGGAAAGTGTACCAGAATCCTTGGAAGGGCTGATTTTTGTTGCGGATTATTTTTTTTGATTCCGTTTAACTCAGACTGACTTTTGTCAAATGCTACTATTATACTTATTGTTGTTATATATATATATATATGTATTGTTTTAGAAGATGATTCGACATGGAATCATACTGTCCAATATACACAAAAACCTGCACCATGGTAAATATCTCATAAATTCATAAGCTTGCCATCTGTCTCAACTTTTGTTCACGCTGGAGTTTTCTTAGACACCGAGTTCTCAGGTGCCTCCCCAGCGCTGCTTCCCATCGATCACGGCTCGCAACGCTATGCTGGTGGTCCGGTGACCGAAGCACACATCCGTCACTTGCGAAAGAAGTTGGGTATCGTTCCCATGGTCAAGCAGATTGATACCTTAGCGGCAGAATATCCAGCAGAAACCAACTACCTCTATTTGACCTACAGTGGTCACTTGGCAAAAAAGGTCCTGAGCCGCAGAATTGCTCCTGAGATCCTGACAAACTGTATCCAGGTATGGTTTTTGCGAGTACAAAGACACATCTATGATTTAGATTTTTTCTTTAGATTGTGTTTTTTTTTGAACCAAGCTGAGTTGTTTAACACCTTTTTTTTTTTCGGGTTGGTGAATCCTGCAGTTTCTGAAATTCCCAAAGATGTGCAGTTTCCATGTCCTTCCCCAAGACAGCCTACATCGACGACTAGCTGTTCAGTAACAAAGAACTGAATTAAACCAATATCAATGCTGTTGATGGAAGAAATCCTGCACCACCTGGGGTGTATAAAACCATAAAAATAATGGGATAAATTACCAACCTGAACTGGTGCAGGATTTCTTCCATCAACAGTCAACAGTATGACGAGGGAGAAAATAGCTAAGGAGTCCTTCATTGATGATACAGTTGAATCCAGATGTTTGCAAATGTGTTGGACATCTTGAAAGATAATGAAACCCAAGTTGAGCCTGCAATCTGTAAACATGTGTTTCATTGTGTCTGAAGTGTTTGGTATAGAATTGTAGATAGATACTATTAAAATCATATGATCATCCTTGATTTGCCATACAAAGTAGAAAGCGCATTATAAACAGTTGAGTTCCAGCAACAAAACATCAGCAGTTTATTTGTCTCACTGCCCCATGTTTCACTTTTTCAACCAAAAAAACATCAACACAAAGTCACTCACGACACTCACAGGTCATGAACATGATGTGAAGTTGGTGGGTAGCGAGCGCCAATGTTCAGATGTGAAGATTGCTGACTTAACCAGCTCTACCATCCCTGAACCATTGACATTGAAGTTGGAGACAGATGCAAGTCGGGAGTACCTTGGTACCAATGTCGCTGATCGCTTTGTTGTGGATGGTGCTGGATGGCAAAAAGTGGGACAAAACAAATGGCAAATCAAATCTAAACAAATGCCAGGTGGATGTGTGATTTTGATGTAATGGGCCCAAAACATATCACAAAATGCAGAAGCAATGCATATTTTAATTGGAGATTACATGGTATTATCCTACATTGTTTATTCAATGTAGGAGAAATCTACTTTGACCCTGATTATCCCTGATATTGTACCTGAAGACTTGTAGCTTGTGTTGTGAACGTCGCTCACTTTCCCCCATCAGGACAACCGGAGAGGAAGCGGAATCACGCATCATCGTCCTTGGCTGCGGCCCCTACAGGACGGCTGCTAAGTGGAAGAAGTTACCCTCCCTGGAACTAACACAGCACCGGAAAATGGATGGTTGAAATACCAGTTTCCTTTTGAAACGGCCTATTTTCAGGGGCAAACTGTTAGTTTCAGGAAGTGTATGAAATTTCAGCTACCCTTCTTGTCAAGTAGTAACTTTATACATTTTATCATGATTTTTCTATCTGAGTTATAGTCATGGTTCAATGGCAATCTGTTCAAAGGAAGCTATTATGTTGAAGTTTTTCACTGAATCATGATGAGATGACGAGTAATTAGTCGCTGTGTTTTCTTGCTGGAGACGACATTATGTGTTTCTTTGCACTTGTCACGATTGATGCGGATCGAATCATTTTGTACTTATGGTATGACTTTCTTTAACAGATACGAGTCAAACATGAACATTTTGGAAAACACTGGTAGTTTCCATTGTTTTCAAATTTATTTGTAACCATTGAGTTTCATTGATGATTTTATGAGTCAACCTTCCCATGACATGACCATCAACCATAGTTTTAAATTATTAAGTTCAGTAGCGTTCGGTTGGTTCTCCTGTGGCAATGTTTGACACTTTTCCCCTCGCCAAAATAGATTCCTGATGATCCCTGTAAAAGCGGTTGTATGCTTTGTCACCTTATCAGGTATAGCATTGATGCCAACATCACTTCGGTTCGTTGTTATCATTTTCCAAATGCTTGAACATCAACAGAGAAATGCAATTCAAGTTCTTTGTTCTTTACCTTCACAAGGATAGCCAACAGATTGTTGGAATCAAGTTTGAGCAACATTAGGTGATATCACTGCAAATCATAGTTTTTTGAGAAAAATATCCGAAAGGATGCGGTTTTGTTATGGTTTGGGTATGGTTTGGGGAATTATCATCATTTTGATCAGATACATTCGTGCATCATGTCGTGATCCTGATGTTGTCCACCGAAATTTGGTGTCCACCAACTCGAACTTCCAATTCGCAGGATTGGAAGCAGCGTGGAATTTGATTGGTGCAGCGTGTCATGCGTGAGGACCTTGCGATCTCTGGGACACAAGGCCATTGTCATCAACTGCAATCCTGCCACTTGACTTACTACTGTTGATGGCTGAAATCCTGCACCACAAAGGATGATGATTATCCCATTATTTCAAGGGTTTTAACATGTTTTAACCATCCCAGGTGGTTAGCCGGATTTCTGAACCATCAACAGTATCCGATTTCGCATAACTTGTTGTGTGTTTGGTGCGGAGAAAACGATTCTGTGTTAGTTGCAGAGGTTGGCCATGTTCCATTTATACCTTTGACTGGCCCAATGTGGCCCAACGGCCAAGTGAGTCACAGCAACAAATGGGTTGAACACGTGAATAACTCGACTCCGTACATGTCTTAACCAGAGAGACTTCTACATTGTCTACTCGTATGCTCATTAACCTAAAATGGTGGTACCCCCAAATCATCCCATTTTAATAGGGTTTTCCAATATTTTCACCATCCATTTTGGGGTTTTTCCCCTATTTTTGGAAACACCCATATTCATTTAGATAGGTTCTATTTGATGCTTCTAATATCTCTGGCTTGGTGTTGTTTTTTGTTGATGAAGCCATTCTTCCAATCCCAGCAACAGCAGTTGCCGGCGCTAAGGAGACAGTGTCTACCGATTTCGATGAGTCTAATCGGTTGTATTTCGAAGAGTTACTTGCTGTGGATTTTGGTGACCTTAAGCGGCTTCTTTCCCTGCTTGATTTTAAGTTGGGAAATCAAACTTCCATTTTTTGATACATATGTATAATATATATATATATATGTATATATCTATGTATTGTATTATGTATCATATGTTTATCTATATCATATGATTATATATATATTTATCTACTATATATTATAATGCCTGAATCATGAGTAATCTCTAGAAAGACATGAACATTCTTAGTCAGACATTCTTCAAAATTGCCTAAAGAGACCGCACAATTTGCAAAAATTCCAAGCCTGAATGACTCACAATTACTAGTATGTTGTTGCATGGGGGTCACCTGAGCAATGACTCAGTGACCTAATCCCTAGTTATTGACCCAATCATATAAGCATTACAATAAGCCATTATAAGGTTCACTATAAACCAATCCGGCTTTCATGGAATGTCATCCCAGGGTTTTGAAACCTTGCTGGACCTATGTTGGTTGACGAAAATGCGTTGGGCGAAATTGGAACACCCCCCTGAAGCCAGTGATATCAATGTCATGGAGAGAATCCGGTTGAACCACTTGGGAATGGGAACAAAAAACCACTGGAAACCCGGTGACTAGGATATCTAGCTTTTGAACTGGTGCAAGATTTTTTTCCAACAATGTTGGTGTGGCTCCGAATTGGAAGACCAAACAATTTAGAGAAACATCCTCAATATGAATTGTTATGTCATTTGGTATACACCATTTAGAAAGGAAAATGATCTTCCAAACCTCCATGATTATGTTCCATGTTAATCTTCCGGGGTGTAGGGATTTTGAGAAACAGCCAACAATTAATCTCGAATTTTTTTTTGAGATTTCGTGCCTGACATGCCCCAACAGTCACGGGTTTTCACGGGTTTTCTGCTGCCTAGCTTCCTTTTTAAAGCACAAATTACATACAACACACCTTTGTGTTGAGGAAACACCTGCAACCTGAATGGCCGCCGGGGGTAAAAATGGTGTTGATACTTGAAATGATCGAGGCGATTCTTTGGAAGGAAAGATGTTTATTTGGCATTTCTATTGCTAGCAGATTGAGGTGAATTTTAGGAGCAGCAAGCTTAGCTTCTCCAAGGTTAGGTCTTCAGAAAAAACACATACAATCAGAACATTTCAAACCTTGCAACAGCAGCAGGGAGTGTTTTTGATGTCTTCAAAAGGGACGGCATGACACCAGTCCCCGACCAGTTCATTTCGTTTTTTGTCAGCAAAATGGTGAAGTATATAATTTGCCCAGATGTGTCCGACCTAAATGTTTCCAAAAGATTTACACCCCCGACATTTATCATAGTGCCTTCCAACATGATGATTGGAAGACTACCTTCCTCTTTGAAAGTGTCAATGTTTTTTTTTCAGGGGCTATGTTAAACTTCGGAAGTGTATATATCCCATGGGATCCATGTATGGAATATTTACTAGATTTACCATTAATTTATGCCAAACGTAGGCAAATATTCCATATATGGAGCATTTGGGTGTAAATATATATATATACACATGTATCAGGTGTGACCCCCCTCCCAGTAACAGTGGCAAATAAAGACTGGAAAATGTAATAATCCTGGTGGTCACTGTTACTTTTAGGGGGCCATACTCAATATATATACCCGCGTGGTCAAAGTACATGGCACAGTCCACATAGATAATTGGCTTGTATAAACCAATGTATGGAAACTGTGCCATCTACTTTTATCCTGTTGCATTGTTTTTGTAGGTAAAATTGGCCAAGATATCCCATCATGTCAATGGAGTTTCCTGGTTCCCTTAGTAGGTCGGATCGGTACCATATAATCTCCAATTGGCAGGAAAAATACCACTTATATACCACTTATAGTCCTTGCCGTCCTTCGGTGATTAGATATCACCGATCCCACCTATTAAGGGAACCAGTTTCACAGCTATTGATCATAGTGGTACCCCCAAATCATCCCATTTTAATAAGGTTTTCTATTATTTTCACCATCCATTTTGGGGGCCAACCCTTATTTTTGGAAACACCCATATTCCATCATGGCCGTTGCCCCGAAGACGTTTTTTTTTAATGCCACAGGTTGAGCCATGAGAAGGTCATGGACATTGCAGAGTTGGAGAGTCCACGTGGTGTCGTTGTGTCTGTTGGTGGTCAAACTCCCAACAATTTGGCGTTGGGATTGCATAGGTGACCCCGAAACGTGGGAAAACGAGGAAAACAAAAAAGACGGGAGCTAATGAGCTGGATGTATCTATAGTCCCTTCATCGTAGAGAGCTAAGGAGCTACCTCCAGGTTTCTAAGCACATCTTAGTTGGGATATTAGCACCTGGAAAACCAGTTGCTGTTAATTTCCATCAACTTTACCCCTAAAACCAGCCACAGTTGCCTAAAAAAAATGGTACAGTAGGCTTTCTAGGCATTCCATCTTTGACAATCCCAGCGAAAAGGCTTACAAGTTTTTTCGGACCCGCAGGTGTGGTGTCCGTATTCTGGGTACTTCCGTGGAGGCCATCGACGCATGTGAGGACAACACCTAGTTGGTTCTTTCTGGTTCTTTTGAGTTGATCACTATTTGGTGGGGTACCCAAGTTACCTTTGGTCTATTTGGGAAATCTCACTATTTCGGGAAGAACTCATCTATATAGATATTGTGCAGGTTCATTCCTAATGACCGTTTTTTGAGAGTTTCCAGAGATGAAATGGGGAATCAGAGAATCAGTGAATCAGACCATTTTTGCATGGATCTTTCATTGCCATGCAACGATTTGGGTGAATTTACCCTCCAGAAAACCAACATGACAATGGAAAACCAACCATTTGAAGATGTATCTCCTAATAGAGATAGGGATTTTCCAGCAATCGTCATTCGTCAGGGACTTCGGGCGTTGTAAGTTGACTTACAAAAGATACCCTAAGAATCCTGACCCCTCCTGTGGAAACACCAGACCCTCCTAATGACACCTCTGGGGCCTTAAAACAGGTGGTTTGAACACCCCCTGACATCCCATGGAGCCTTAGGGTAGTTTTTTTTTTGGTTCCCTGGAATCCTTCAACATGAATGGATCTAAGTTGGAGAAGATGATTTTGATTCTAGATGTCGCCTTGATGTTACAATTTTCATCCGCATTACTAGAAACAAAAAACGACATCAAGAATGTGAAATGTGTCTTGGGGACACGGTTTTTGGAGAGCATGGATAATATGATATATGATATATGTAGTATTCTGGAAACCCATTTATTATAGCATATGGAAACTATACACCATGCCCAATTTCGAAAATGATCGAAGCGAAGCCGTTAAAAAAAATATGCGTTTCTCCAAACTAACATAGCAAAAGCGCCTCAAACTAGGCCGAGACCCAAAAGGGAAGCAGTCTCCCAACACCCCATTGTTTAGGGGTTGATGTGGGGAGTCTAGAATTTCAGGATGGTATTGTCGTAGATTCATCCCCTCTTTGACCTGAAAAAAAACGATGGAAAAGCATGGCAGGGTTGAAATTCGTGGAGGTTTAAGGGTCAAAAGTGTCAAATGAAACGAATCAGAGTGGTGTTGCCTTTTGATACTGTTGATGGAAGAAATCCAGCTAACCACCTGGCATGTATAAAGCCTTGTAAATAATAGGATATTTGATATTTACCATATCAACTGGTGCAGGATTTCATCAATCAACAGTATCATCATGCGAATTACATATTTGTTGTTTGACACTTTCAGAAAAGTGCGTGTTTTCTTTCACACTGAATCTTTGGTCATCCTTTGAAAAAATAGATGTTGCAAGATGGTCAAACACAGGGTTTTCCACAATCTTGTTGGGCTGTTGAACACTGACATGATGTGCCTGCAGGATCGCAACAAATTCAGCCAACTTTGTGATTCTTTGCGTGACTTGGGAGCTCCGAAAAAATTGAAACATAGAATGTCCAAGATGCTAAGATCAGCATGATTTATACATAAGACAGCCTATATGAATGTTATGTTAGATAAGCCATCATTTCTTGGTATTTGTATGTTTTTATGTTTTTTGTTTTTTGCGCATCCCCAAAGCCTAAGCAAATCCAACTTCGAAAGGACAGGGCCTCAGGGATGTTTCGAGGGGGAAGCTATGGATTTGGTACATAGCTGGCCTCGACCTCGGGGTAGGCTTCAAATCTACCTAGGCTTTGCTTTTAATGCTAAAACCATCAATGGGTGGTTGTTTGGGATGTCTGAACCATCAATAGTATTGAGGTGGTGGCAACTCAAATATTTTTTATGTTCATCCCAAAACTTGGGGAAGATGAACCCATTTTGACGAGCATATTTTTCAAATGGGTTGGTGAAACCACCAACTAGCTTTGCTTAATGGCTAAAAACTATTAACACCCGCGAAGTTTAACAGCGAGTTTACCCCTGAAAAGTGGTGGGAAAGGAAGACGACTTTCTTTCCTATTGGGTGAAACGGTAACTTTTCAAGGGGCGAACTGTTGAACTTCCTTGGAGGGTATCATTCTGGTGCTTCAAAATGGAAAACACATGTCAAAGTTCTAAGATGTTGGAGAAATCGTTCATTGTTTTCGCTAAAGTCATACAGAGATTATGACTGTGACCATTACTCTCAGGGAACCAATATGTCCGCACTACATAAGAGGAAAATCATGCTTTAAAGTGCCTCTAAAGTGGGATATGTTAGGATGGTAATTAATATGTCCGCAAAAACCACTACGTATGTTGTGTAGACTTACCCACCGGGAAAATTATCATGTCCCTTAAAAAAGGACTCTTTCAACAGGAAAATTACATCTTCCAACCATTGATTTTCAGGGGTTACACTCCCTGCAACTAACATAGCACCTGATTGGAAGACGATCGTTTCCTTTTAGGGCAAAAGGCCTGATTTTCAGGTGGAAACTGTTACAGTTTCAGGGATGGTATGTTAGTTTACCAGGAGGGTCCATATTTGAGACCTCAAAACTTCCACGAGTTTTTACATGGGGGCAGTTGTTGAGGCATTGACCAACCAGAATGGTCAGAGTTTGCCACCCTGGAAGAAGCTCGTAGGTTCTGCACGGTGGCAGGATACCCTGTTACTTGGATGCAAAGAAACTCGTTGGATATTCGGAAAACTTCCAAACAGTGAGGATGTCCATGTTTTTTTTGAATTCAACAGTTTTTTGTTGTGGGTTGGTGGGAACTGTGTGATGTGTTGGTTGATATGTTTCTTAGTGTCGGTCTTATGCTATAACTAGATCTACTCCTTCTACTCTGCGAGGTAGGCTAAGCTAAGATGCCGTCCAAAAAACGAACAAAAACAACCTAGAAATTGAGGTACACTCACCTCTTCCCTTTCAGACACACGTAACTGTAGGTTGCTTTTTTTGGAATGCTGCTCAGTGATTGATTCAGTGAATCTTGATGTTGGAGAGATTGATGAAGATGAAACTGAAAGGAACAGGCCTCAACATGCATAAGTGACCTTCAAAATTTCCAACCGGCCTTCATTCCTGCAAGTGTTTGCCTCAAACAATTATGTTCCAAAATACCCGTTACTCACTGGTATTTTCCCACTCCTTCAATCAAACTTAAATATGTCTTTTAAAAAACTACCACCTTCTGTTAGCACATGGGAACACCCCCCCAAGTTGAGCCCTGAAACCTTTGTGACGAGCTCAGGTGTTGGTACGTCCCAGCTACGTGTTGAGTGGTGCAGCAATGCGAGTGGTGACCAACGATGATGACTTGGACGTCTTCCTGAAGACCGCTGCTGTGGTCTCTCGCGACCATCCTGTGGTCATCTCCAAGTATATCACTGGTGCCAAGGACAACAAATGTTCAACATCATTTTTTGTTACTGATTCTTACAAAAAGGTGGCCAACGGTAAGAAACAACATATTTTGCAAAGCTGTTCATGAACAGTGAGAAATGAATTTTTATCTCGATTGATGTTGAGAAGGACAGGAGATTGAATAAAATAGATACCCCCCAGGGAACTAACATATCCCCCCAAAATGGCATTTTGAAGATGATGTTCCCTTTCCCAAGGTGGGATATGTTAATTCCCTGGAGGGTATAATATGACATTAATGTTTGGTCGATATGTCGATATTTAATATCTATATTGATACTTCTGTTGATGAATGGACAACAACGGCGACAAGAGTACCCTCCTGAGAACTTACATGGGCCCCATTCAAAGGCAGTTGCGAAGATGAATTTCCTTTCCCATGGGTGGGATATGTTACTTGGATGTCCCAGGAAGTTAGTAAAAGGTTAGTTAGTGGGTTATAATCCTCATATATCCCATTTGTAAGTAGGTGAAATAACTCTTTGATCCTAAGCATTTCCTAAATTCCTGGGACATCCAAGTAGTTCCCTGAAGGGTAGGACATCCTTGTCATTTAGCCTTGGACCAGGAAGTGGAAATGGATGCGATTGGCAATGGAGGTGGAACGCCGGAAAAGGGATTTTTAAGCCCGCTAGCTTTAGGGTGGACCCATGAAAAGTAGGATTTGTTTATGTCAAACATGTGTTTTTTTTTTTAAGGGCCTAGTTAATTTTCTTCACTGGGTTGTATCGAATCAGTTATAAATGTGATAGTATGTGTATGATGGCAACGTGATGTAACATGATACAATACCATATTTCAATAGGATGGTTTGGGATACAATAGAATGCAGTGCAATGCGACACAATATGACAACATATGACATGATATCTAAGATAATATGCGTTACTTAGTACTGTAGAATACTGTAATATACAAAATATAATACCAATGTGATACCACCATTATACTACAACACAATACAATAGGATATGATTTTGTATGATGTGATAAGATTCAACATGAGATAATATCCATCGAAGTGATATCATATGATGTATATGATATAATAATGTAACAACTATAGCAATACAATGTGACATGATGCATTATGACATAATTGGATATACCAAACGATAACAAATTGTGATAATGTTTTGACTTATTATGAGCTAATATGATCTAATTTGATAGAATCTGAAGTGATCTAACATGATCTCACAAAATTAAATATGGTGTAATATTGGCACAATATAATGCACCGTAACATGATTTAATTTGATATGGTTCAATTTCATCAAATGATTATTTTCTGTACCATGCATGCAGCTCTCTCTCTCTCTCTCTCTCTCTTCCCCGTGCCAAAATTAGCACCATTTGGGTAAGACAAAGGAAGTCTTGGAATTCCATCAAGCCATTTACTTTCACGTTTTTTTTCCAACAAGGAGAAGTTATCGATATACAAAATTCATCAAAATATCGGATTCCTACAGGTGAATTGGTGAACTATGCCATTGCCGAGCACATTGAAAATGCTGGTGTCCATTCTGGTGATGCTTCCTTGCTGCTGCCTGCACAGCGTTTGTTCGTGGAGACTCACCGACGAGTGAAAAGCATTTCACAAAAGTTGTGTCACTTGGATTGGTATTTTCATAGGGAAAATGCTGGTACCCTTCTAATGGTACCCCAGCTGTTTAAAACCCCCAAGGAGCCCTCTAAAAGGGAATATACCCAATAAATACCAATCAATACCCACTATATAAGGTGTATATGGGATTGATTATTCTTTCGGGTGGGTACCTCCACATCAAAACTGAGAGCACCCAAACGAGGTCCTTATAACAAGCTAGCACAGTCAATATTCAACTGCGTAGGATTTCATCCCCTGTACACCCTAAACAACCATTTTTTTATTGGACTCTAATGACTTGGTCACATTGAATGGGACCCATTTTGGAAGGATGAAACAAGCAAGCAACAACATGTATTGTTATTTTGAAGGGATTTCTCCTTCAAAATTGTGCAGTGTTTGGATTGTTTTTTTTTGATGACCCCTGTAGGTGGTGGTTTCAAAGATTTTGTTGTTGGTTCACCCCAATCACTAAAGCCGCATATATCACGATTCAAGGATTCAACCCGGTCACTTGTGATTTCGGGGATGGGATGAAATGATACAACAGCACTGATGATACAGGAGTTGAATCAACTGTTCTTTATGGGAAATGTACTCATGGATCCTCAGGGAAAATTAGCCAATTTTTCGCCAAACTCGCGTTTCTCTTTTCGCTGAGTTTCAGCCTCAGCGAAACCTTGGTTTTCCGTCAACATGCACAGCCAACAATTCACTCAAAAGGGTTCGGAGATGTACATACGATATCATGCTTGTACATCTCCATATAAGTATGATAAACATATACGTTATAGAGCCGTACAAATGTGCATATATAGATGTACATATTCTACATATATGCATATAGACACACCTTTTTGCTTCAATTTCATTTTGGTTCCACGGGAGTTTTTCAGACATTGACCAGTTTGACTCTTCCGTTGTTCTTTCTGTGTCTGGCCTGAGGCAAAGCCTTACGTATTTCGGGTCCTTTCAACATCCAGTTCATTTGCAAGGACAATGAGGTCAAGGTCATTGAATGCAATCTACGAGCTAGTCGATCATTGCCCTTCATTTCCAAGACCTACAATGTGAACCTGGGATTTGACTAGAAACTGTGGTTGATTCGATCTCTATGGAGGTGTCGGGTTTTGTCAAGTCCAAGCAATCCAGATAGGTGATGGGTAGCAAGATTATTTGACCATCCTATACCTGCAAGAGCTTACGTTAACACTAGACTACAACACTGTACACACTTATGCCAAGAACATTTGATGCAGGAAGTCAGGGGTAGGGATTTGTTTCGATGGTACTGTTGATGGAAGAAATTCTGCACCACCTGGGAGGTATAAACCCCCTGTAAATAATGGGATATTTACCATATCAAGTTGGTGATCCCCGCATTTTTTCCATCCACAGTATTGCGTGAACCTATTGGGGAGAACCTGGGATGAGAACCTTCACCAATCGAAGATCAGTGAAGGTGCTTGGGTTTCCGATGTTTTTTCATGTTCATGATGGGAAACCAACATATTTTTTTTTAAAGTTACGGAAGCTCAAAGAAAACGGATTTATATACTCAAACAGAAAAAAACAACACGTCAATCATCGTAGATGGTTGCATTTTTGCAAGTTAGAAGCTGGCAACTTCTTCATCTCACCATCTCGCCTCCACAAATAACTCCTGAAACCGGAAAAAGTTGGTGCTTTGTTTGTAGATGTTTCTCCTTTTCCAATGGCTTATTTTTCAGGTTCCAAGCGTTTTTGGGGGTATATCCTAACCACAGCGTTGCTTCTTTGCCAAGGAACTTCATTGAGTTGGCCACTCGCGTCATGACAGGTTTGCCAGTGCATCCTGCCATCATTCAACCCATGGACATCGACTATGTGGCATGCAAGTGTTCCTGGATTCAAAGCACTAATCAAATCTTGTTTCAACACACCCCGATATCGCACACCCCAGGCGATCCCCCGTTCGCCAATTATGAAAGAAACCCGTCTTGAAAGCCTTTTGGTAAAAGTTGCTCGGGGTGTGTTCCAGTTCGGTGTGTTGAAACAACCTTTGAACTAAAATCTTGAGAATTTCTTTTTGAGCAGCAATGCTTGTTTATCAAATTTTTGTGTGTTTGTTTGAGAGGGAGTTATGAGGTATACAAATGATTTTTGATTTATATTTATATATAAAGAGTTAATAATATCTAATTGTTTCCTTTTGTTCAGACACCATTTTCCAACCACCATTTCATAACAAAGAAAAACAGCTTCTTCATTTTCCTCCCCCCCCCAAAAAGTCAGCACCTTTGCACTATATACTCCAAATCCACCCGTTCCGAAACCGTCCAATCCCACCCGTGTCGTTTCGGATTCGTCGAGTCGTTGAGGTCCCATGTTTTCCTTTGGACGTTTGAAGAACTCAGATCCACGCCTTGGAAGCTTGTTCGATGAGAGGGTGGATTTTTGTTGTCCGAAAATTAAAAAAAAACGGGTTTTGGGGGTATTTTTTTCACATAAATTAGGGGAGGCTTCAATAAGGTTGTAAAGGCGTTTTGATTTTTTGTTTAGGAAGTTTCAATTGTTTTGGTTAGTGTTGTGTTTTGTGATTTGGATGAGGTTGCTTTTTTTTTGAAAAAGATATAAAAGAAGGTATATATACATATCTAGGCGGTGGCAACTCTAATATTTTTGGTTTTCACCCCAAACCCTGGGGAAATAATCCAATTGACGGTGCGCATATGTTTCAAATGGGTTGGTTCAACTTCAACCAGCACCGGTCCGCTATTGAAGGTCATGAAAAGTTGCGTTTCCGTGATGAAAAAGTGTCACAACTGACAACTTAGAGGTTCAGGATACTTAGGATACGTGGATAGTAACCAGGGTTTTTTCACCCCTATAAGTGGGAAAAAATGTCCCCAAATCCTACGGTTATAAAGCTACACTCACTAACTCACTAAGTATCCTGAACCTCTAAGTATTTTCCCGGTCCAAAAATCACTGAGCTTGATCGCTCAGCTGCTCAAAGGCGTTGAGATGTCGTCCACTGGAGAGGTAGCTTGCTTCGGAGTGAATGTCCATGAAGCCTTCTTGAAAGGTCTCTTGATTCAAACGAAAGTGATAAGGAACTAGGTGGATAGGTGGTGCTTGAAAGCATGTTTAAAGTTTATTTTTAGTTGGTTAAGATTATAGTTGTGGTGGAAGGTTGTGAAGGTTCTTTATTGTTGTGTTTTTAATAGTCACCTGTAGTGGGGGAAGATCTGAGTTGACTAATGTTTTTTGGTTCAGATCTCGGTTGAAGCCACCAACTAGGGGAAGGTTGTTTGATGTTGAGGCGTCCACTTCAAAAAGGTGGTTGGGAAGATGAGTTTCCTTGTTTTAAGGTGTGGGAGTTGTTGAGACAAAACAAACAGGTGAAGATGGTGAAAGTTTATGAATTAACACGTTGGTCCATTTTTTCTATTCACTGGCGGAAGTGTTGGGTGATTTTCCATTAGATTATTTGATTTGAGAAGGAAACATGTTCCTCTTGACTGCTGACTTCACCCTGGTGGTTATTTGAAAAGGCCTAGGGCCTAAATCCATGAGCCCTGTGCAGCTACGAAACTTTCTCCCATATACCCATACACTTCGGTGAAACATAGCAATGGAAACTGGATGAAACTGGATCCTTTGAAGATGTATTTCCTATTGAAAATGGGGATATTCCATTGCTATGTTAGTTTACCAGAGGGTAATCATAATTTGAGTGGAAAAATGGCTATTTGGAGAGGGATCGATCCTATTGGAATTCAAAGATCTATATATTTTTTACTTAGCCATGATTGTGGGAGGAAGAAGTTCGGTAAAATGTTGCTTTCACAAACCGAAAAGCTGCTCCATGTATGGAATATGTGTTTACAAATTTGGCATGAATTGATAATTCCATGTAGGTAAAATGTTCCTGTCCCATGGATTGTATGTGAAGAGCCGGTTTTAAAATGACCCCCCAAAAAAACGAGCACTTGAAGAATATGTCACAGGCTGAAGCCACCAACCCCCAAGCAGAAACGGCCTGTCAGAAGCATTATTTGTGGAGCCGTGGTAGCAACCCGGCCTTGTCATCCTTGAAACCAAAAAATCGGGTTTTCCCTCAACTCCTAAAGTATTTCCTAAATATAGTCGTAGGGCATGTTTCGTCCTCAACCTTGTAGGGGTTCATATACCCATGAAAAAACTAGGTGGTGGTTTCATTTTTTTTTATTTTCACTCCGAAAATTGGGGAAGATTTCCCATATTTTTCAGATGGGTTGGTTCAACCACCAGCCAGAAAACACTGGAACAATTTTGTCATAGAATGGATTACACTCCGGTAAACTAACATAGCAATGGAAAATCCACCATTTGTAGATGTATTTCCTATTGGGGCAGGTAGATTTCCATTGCCATGTTAGTTTACCAGAGGGTATCCGGATTGTCGTGATACTTCCCTCGGGCCCTGGAAGCTGATTGATTGAAACACCGTTGGATCCGTATGACTCGATGACTCGATGCTAGATATATAGCTAGACTCGTCACGACCCATCACTGGATCTCTCCGATGGTGGCTCGGGGAGGTAGCAATATACTCAATAATTCGCCCAGAATAAAATCCACAACTTGATTCCATGGACTAATTATAGATATTTGAAAAAGATAGTATATTTCCTTCATTTCAATCTCAATGTCAAGTACGTTATTGGTAACTCACCCTCCCCTTATTGTTTTTTTTCACACTTTGAACTTCAGTCGTAGCAGCTTAGCATGTACCTTTGAGGTATGTTGGCTTCCAACTTCAAGTTGCCGTTGAAGAACATTGTGATTTCCTTGGGCCCAGCAAGCGCGAAACAAGAATTCCTTAGCACTGGAGCTGCAAAGCAATTGCAGGTTTGAGCACCGCGGGGTTGGGATGGTGTGTTGGTTTATCTAATGGATGGTTACTATTACCCAGATGCTCCATGGGATGGGAATATTTACGTATACACTTCCCCATGTTCATGTAGCCATGTTTCACCTTTTCATATAGGTAATTTATCCATAGATGGAGCATTTGGCTTAAGGATTGCAATCATCTAAAATGAAGATGTTGTTTTTGTTCCCATTCATAGGTGTTGAATCTTTTTTCCTACATCAAATGATAGGATTGGACTCTCAAGCACGAGAAAGGTTTGCGCACCTGTGGTGAAAGGTTTTTATTTGGAAAGCGGGAATGCTATTTTGGGGATTGTGAATCTGAATGGTAAAGCATGTTTTGGGGATATTTGTGGCGTATCCGTTATTTGCAGATTGTATTTGCCAGAACTATTGCACAATCCATTATGTATATTTATATCTACAAATACACATATGTATATAAATGTATTCCCTTTGCATATACATTGTTGCATGGTCCTATGATATCCTATCTTCATTGGTTTTGCTCCTCCGTTTCGAGACGCCATCTTGTGCCATTGGGTATATGTTTGTTGTGCCTCTGAGACAGTATCTGTTGGACCAACTAGCAATTTGCTGGCCCAAATCTTCCAGTTCAAACAAATAGATCCGTGATGGATTCCAAAAAATAGCCAAAACTAATCAATCATATCAATCCCTGAGGATGCATGGGACTGGTATATTTACCTACATTTCCCATAAAAATCAACCATTCATGTAGGTAAATATACCATATCTACATGGATCCTCAGGGAATTATCAATCCCAATCCTATTTAGCTACAACATGATGTTCTTGTTGTTGGCTCCAGGATATGGGATTCAGTTTGTTTGCGACCAAGAGTACCCATGACTACTTGTCCAAGAATGGAATCAACTGCAGCTTGGTCTACAAGCCATTGATCAAGAAGGACACCCGGGAATTCACAAAGCATTGCCGTTGGAAAATACCGAAAAGAACATGTTCCTCTCCCATAGGATCCATGTATGGTATATTTACCTACAATTACCATAAAAATCAACGAAATGTAGGTAAATATACCATGCATGGATCCTATGGGTCTCAAAAAGTCGGGGACCCCACGAGTTAAGATGAGAAAAAATACCCTCCGTGAAACAAACAGTTCGCCTCTGGAAACTGGTGGTTGTTTCAAGACAACTTTCCTATTGTCAAGGCCCATGTTCAAGGGCTATGTTAGTTTTTTTTTGGGTAACATTTAAAGATGTGTTTCAATAGAAGTCGAAAGTTAATATTTGTGTTATTGTACATATCATCCTTTCATAGCATTACCAAACAATACTATTGTGAGACTGACTGAGACTGATGCATTCTCACTTTATCAACCCCCATTTCAACGGATTACCACCGTGTTTTCATCGGTTCCTGAATTGTTCTAGGATTCAAGCGGGTTGGGTTTGTGTACTCCACAGCCATAACAAGGAGCCCAATGTTTTGACTTTGCTTCAAGCTGGCAAGATGGACTTGGTGATCAACGTCCCGGACGCCAGGTTTTGGTTTACTGGTATTTTTTACTAGGTAGCGGTTTCATGGTATGTACATATAGGCATGTATACATCTAGCATTTGGATGATTCTTCACTAGCATTGGCGACTGAAAATACACATTGATCCCTTAGTAATTACAAAAACATGGAAGCGTTGGTATGGTCACAAAGGTGTGGATCAGATTTCACCTGAGCTGGAAGCACCTTCACAACTTAGCCATACTTAGCCGACTTCCTTGTGGATCCAAGTTTTTGCGTCCTGAAAAAAAACGGACCAAACAGTTGTTTAGGGGATTTGTTGGGGATGAACTCCTACACAGCTATATGGGGACTGCAATAAAATCAATAAACCATTATCAGTTATAAGGATCCTTATCTAACCATCAGGATTTCAATGGAAAGTAAGGGGACAGCGAGATTTTTTGACCGTGGATCCAAGTACTGCTGGGAAACCATCCAGGCTCGGTGGATGATGAAGGGAATTTTGGGGAAGGAATTTTCAACAGATGGGATTTGTGTGCAAAACGTTGGAGCCTAACAAAGTCTCCCCCAGTAGGAAAAAATCGAAACAAACAAAAAAAAACACTCAAAAAACCATAGCAACACAAAACAATGATAAACAGGTCTTACTGGAACTTTTTTTGCTTTGGAGATTCAACGACTGCCTTTAAAGGCGGCACCAGACAGAAACGGGTCCCCGGCTTCGCCGCTTCGAAAAATCCAGAGATGAAAAATCCCGTCGTTTCTGTTTAGGATTCGATGGATTCCAATGGTATGACTGATGGTTTCAAGATGCGCCGGGGTGCCATTGAAGCAGGAGTACCATTGATCACAGACATTAAGACAGGCGCCGATAATTGAAAAAAGACGACAGACAACAAAATAAATAAGAAAGAAAGGGTGGTTTTGATTGTTTGGGGGAGAGGCACTTTTTCAAAGATTTGGCATTTTTCTTGGGTAAACGTGAAATGACATGAAGTTACTCACCTACATTTCCAGGGATCTTTTTGTTTCTTCCCAGGATGGGTAGGTCTTGGACCATGATAACGATACGTATATCGATACTAATTCCTAATAGTCTTGAATTTTTCCAGGGTTTTGTGCTGATATCTCCAATAGATTTGGGATGTGAACCGTCCGAACCTTGCCCCTGTCCATTGCCTGGATTGCAAGGCATTTTCACTTGTGCTGCCATGTACAAGAAGTGGCTTCGAGAGAGCAAGGGTAAGCCTTTCTGGGATGTATGCTCCTGGCAAGAATACGTCGAAATCGTGGAGAGGCTGAGCTAAAGCGATCCGAGGCCAAGGCCATGTGGTCGGTTGATGGCCGCAGATGACTTTTCCGGGTGAGTGTTTTTACACTCACTCCTGCCGAGGTTGTTGCCTTTTCAAAGGTGTTTTCACCGAAATCAAACCTTGTGAAGGGTAGCAACAATATTGTCGCTGGCCATGCTATGGATTGCAGCGACATTTTGGGATGAATGTTTTATGGGGGAATGTTTATTGGGATTTTATGGGCAGTGAATCTTGGAGAGATTGTGATCCTGCCCCCACAATTCGCGGGCGGGACCTCTTGGACCTCTGTTCACTATGGTTGCCGTGTGCGTATTTCACAAAAAACGTTTGTTTGCCACTTTTGGGCGTTCAAAGGATTTTCAACACCAGCAACCATGTGCCTGATATAGAACATTCATCATTCATAAAGTTTCAAAACAAAAGTTGTAAACATTCAAACATCAAAACTTGGTGTTTCCTTTTGACGCTTGACAAATCCAAATCACCTTGGAAGGGTGATTGGATCAGAATTTTAGGCACCGACCCGTTGCTAGTGGTGTGAAGTTCATTTGTTGATCGCCGACCTGCTTCTGGATTTTCGATAACTCCAAGATGGGGTTTTCAATGCAATCATCATAGAAGCACAGCCTACAAATGGCTAGACTCAAGCATGTGCATTTTTTGCATGTGCAACCTTGCGGTTAGGGGAAGCCAAAATGGAAGGTTCCAAGAATTTGACGTGTCGGAATCTTTTCCGTGGAAACATGTGGAGACGAACGAGATTTTTTCAGAAGTTCTCCAAGAAACGAACATTGCAAGATCTGTCTTTGAAACGAAGATTTTGGTGGAATCTAGCCAATGTACTGAATGATTGGCCTGGGGGGGTTCATGCCTAACAAGGCCTTAGGTGTATCCATCCCATCTATAAGAGGTTGTGTGAGTATATAGGATATCTTAGATTTTTTTCCGTTGCTTAAACATGTTTGAAGAGCTCGAGCTACTCATTTCAGGTCTATTTTTGGGGTCAAGCAAGTTATAGCATAGCATAGCATAGCATACCAAACCACAAAAAATGTACGAACTTTTGAAGGAAAAGAGCTGTTGTTCCATCTGTTTCTGCTGAAGGTTGTGTGGATGGAACCTCCTATGCGAGATTGAAACCCGGAGGTGATTTGCAGCATTTAGAGGCCGATTGGATTTTAGAGATCAGAATTCGGTGATTTTTTATGAAAAAACTGAGCTTTGGGAATACCTCGAATTTTTCGTGATTCTTGAATACAGTATCATCTTTTCACATAAGTTTTGGACAAAAAGATCATCAACGAGCTGTGACTGTGTAGATTGAAGAAACAGTCCCGGGGGAATCGACCGGGAATCGCCAGGCCATGGGCAAAGTCCTGGGCTTGGCGCTTCGTGATCAACAACCTTTGGGAGTGGCAGCTGGGGTTTTTTCCAAGCTTCAAAACTGATGTCGCGGTCCCGGTGATGTTTATAGTTACTGTTAAAAAAAACATTTTGAAGGGGACATGTAACCTCGGAAAACCCTGTTTGGGTGGGAAGATGTTGTTTTTTAGATGATTCTTTTTTGTGGAAGATGTCGAGCTATTAAAAAGAGCACTGTTTTACTACAATCAACTGCTTCAGTACGGTATTCCAGCAGAACCATGGGGATTTTAGATATACAGAGATATACTGATATATCTGATATCATATACTTTATCAATCATGATCAGGATATATGAAATGAAATGAATTTGGTGCAGAGTTTTTACAGTGAGCTCAATGTGTTTGATCTTTATCCAAAAAGAGTGGTCTTTAGCTACCAAGTAGAAAAATTGCTAGTCTGGTTGTCAAGAAGTGAGGAGAATCTTGGTAGGAAACATGTACAAAATCACTCAGCTGATAGCTTTGTTTGTCAATCCTTTTAGGCGGATTTACGGGTGATTTTCTGCCTGGGGGTGATTTGTTTGGGTGTTGGAGAAGGATTGTTTAAAGGGAACATACAAACCGTTCATGTCAAGATGCGGAGTATATGTGTTCTTGTTGGTACTCAAATTGTCAAGGGATCTTTAATTTGAGGTTTCAGCTCATGGGTACTAGAGCAACAAATACGTATGGAACACAATCATGAAGGTCTAGAAGATGATTTTCCTTTGCAAACGGGTTATTTTCAGTTTCCGCTCATTTTCCAGGGTGAAATTTGGATTTTTCAAAAAGGAGGATCGTTTTTTGGGTAAGATGATATTTAGCAGATATTTACTAGGTGGTGGTTTCATGTTTTTTTTATTTTCACCCCCATTTGGGAGGGCCACGGGCAAGACCAATGGCGCCGCAAGCCGGAAAAAAAAAAAACATTTGGGGAAGATTCCCAGTTTGACTAATATTTTTCAAATGGGTTGAAACCACCAACCAGTTTATCGCGATAACATGGCCACGAATCGACAATGTTGTTTGCTTTCCTCGTTTTTGCCATGTATATTTTCGCACTGTTTGAATCCCACAAGCATAATCGCTTTCTTGGCGAGTGAGATGGTTGAGATCATGCCCCATGTCTTGTGTTTCAGCATGACTTGGCATTCAAATGCATAAAAGATCGCAGTGAAATTGAAAGTCTCCCATACATGAAATCATTTTTTTTGAATCATTTACTTCATGCACTCTCTGTAAAATATCTCTGTGTAGCCTAACGAAACCATATTTTAAGCGGAAGGCACTATTGGATCTATTGGTTTCCATGTTCTCACAAAGACCCCCCCAAGAACCGAAGTGGAGTTGTTTCACCACGGCTTCCCTAAAGCCGCGTTTCAGGATATTTGCCCACCATTAGCACACTTGCTCACGCATCCCACGCTGCCGAAAGCTTTGCAACAAATTCTGCGAGACAATACCAAGGAGGAAAATCTTGGCGCCTCTGCCAAAAAAGTCTGGGAAGTTTCACATGTTTCAAATCATTGTTAGGCCAATGGCACCAAACTTTTGAGAGAACCAAAGACACCAAACTTTTGAGAGAAACACTTCACAAACTTCACAAACCATGAATTGAAGAATTCATGGTTTCCACATGCAATATTTTGATTGGTTAAAGACAAAGATTGTAGCCTGAGTTAAACCATTCATCAAGGACATGATTGGGGAATATTGATGCAGCGGAGTGGTCGCACAAAGTCTTTATCCAAAAGACTGGGTAGCAGGTTGATAGAATCACTTCTTGCTGCTTGGGATAGTCCCACTCTTGCCGATGTTGTTTTTTTCTTTCAATGATAATGTTTAATGTCTCAGTGGATTTATGTTTTATACTATTTAGTAGTATCTCGATATCTCTTATAATATCTAAATTTATTTGTATTTTCCAACATCATATAGGCAGTGAGAGTTTTTGAATTAGCAGGACTTATCCCATAGGATCCATGTATGATACAAGTCAACTACATGTAGGTAAACATACCATATATTGATCCCATGAGTTATGAGCAATCGACTGAAACATGCTGACAGCTGACACCTTCTGATGTACCCTTTCCGAAAGACTCGGGGTGATCCATGGCCGTTTTTACCGGAAGTTTTATTTTTGGACCTCAAATTTATCCTTATCAGGTCTTTAGCAATACAGAAATGTTTGTGTTTTTTGACTTTTGTATTTAAACGGCCAGGTGTTTTTTTGTGTTGAAAATCTCTACTAGGTGGTGGCAACTCAAATATTTTTTATGTTCACCCGGAACCTTGGAAATGATCCAATTTGACTAATATTTTTCAACCAGTAGGATCATTTCCCGGTCCCCAAATTGGACAAATGGGTTGAAACATTGGAAATTGGATATGGGAAATGACAAATGGGTTGAAACCACCAACCAGTCTACCTATTTATGTTTCACTTTTCCATTTTTGATTGTCAATGAAGTTGTCTTCGCCCTTTACGTTGGTTAGACATGACATCTCGAGGGCTGGTTACGGAAACAACAAAAAGGCTGGTTCCGGACAGTAGGCAAAAAAAATCTACACCCCAGACTATTTCAATTGGAAAATACATCTGAACCAACCGTTGATTTTCATGGGACATGTTAGTTTTCCGGGGAGTATTCAAATTTCTATGAAGGGAAGCCAAATTTTTCACCTTCACTAAATCCACAGATTGTTTCTGTGCTTGGACAGGACCCAAAGCATCAATCTTCAATTGCACTAAGGGAAAATGCCTCAAAATGGGTACTTGAATGATCCCTGCAAGGTGGGCCCCCCTTCTTAGTTATAAGTAGGCTTATAACTCAACTTAACAGGGAAATAACCCCAGCCACCCATTTATAAAGCCCTCTATTGTATTGTGGTTATACGCTCATGGATACCCAAAATGATGGTTTGGAAAATTTGAAAGTTTCAAAATGGCAATTGTTGGCTTCTGGGGTTGTAACTCAACTCCATTTACAACTACTAGGGGTGAACCTTGATGATTTGCTTCAACGAAGATCCACCTGGCTATCCACCTGGCAAGGTATCCCAGTGCCTCTTGAGACGCCAATGGACTTGAATCCTGGTGCCACAGGCAGAACCATGGTTCTCTTGCACTTCCACGTTGCTAACGTGTTGTTTTTCTGTCGTAGATCATCCCCCAAGTTTGTAAACGTTGCCCTATATAAATGATTAATATCCCAATATTCAAGTTTTTACATGCATTCTTTTTGTTCCAGCGATGCGGTGAGTGATATCTTTGTTTTTTTGGTTTCTCTTGTTCTTGCAGTGCAGCCACCTGAGCCACTAAACCCATGACGGATCCATGGGACTGGTACGTATATTTACCTGCATGAAAACCATGAAAACCAGCCATTCATGTAGGTAAATATGCCAGTCCCATGGGTGGTATGGGAGATTGTTTAAGATCAGGTAGTTTCTGAGAACAAGTACTGCAGTACTTGTGCCTTCACCACATCCGCTGTACAACATTGTATAAAACTTGCCTGCTTCAACGTCACGTTTCCGTGCAAAATACTTGGATGTCCCAGGAAGTTTGGATCAAAGGTTAGTAAGTGGGTTACAACCCTAATATATCCCATTTATAAGTTAGGTTGATATAACCCATTCATATACTAACCATGTACTAAATTCCTGGGACATCCAAGCATGATCCATGACTGCCGTCGAGGCGTTGATGAGCTCCGGCGTTTGGGCTTTAGTGCAGAATGGCTTCGCTATGTTAGTCAGGAGCTTATGGCAAAATCAACCAACCCTCCCTAACGGGAAGCCCCCCTCAGAAATAAGGCCTTATAATCAGGGCTTCTTAACCATTGGTTTCCCTTGATAACGCCTTGCAAAATCCTTGTTTCTGAGGGGGTTCGTTGGGGGGGGGGTAGGTGCTTAGACATATAGAGCCACTTTTGAGGGTAGATCCTTTGCAGAGTTCGTTCTTGGTCTATTTTTGATGATGGTCAATCGATGTTCAGAAACGATCCATCGTTGTGTACAGTATTTGTTGGCAAGGCCCAGGCTATGCTAGATTCTTAACGATTCATATCATCACTTGTAAAACCTTCTATGTATGTATCATTTGAATGTCCAAAGTCTTTCTAGACAAAATGTAGGTGTGTGTACGTTGTACATTCTAATCTGTCAGATACCGGTGGTCATTGATGGGCATTATTGTCAGCATTCTGGACATCTGAAAGCATTTTTCTCAACGCAGTGGCCCTACTTTTTGGTCCGAAAAGTGCCCCTCTTGAAACAGAAGATTCACAAACCATGAGATCATGTCGATTTCAGGTGGAACGAAGGGTTTTTTGAAAATGGTCTATATCCAATTACAATGGATGGTTGCCAAAACCCTGGGAACTAAGCGGGTAAATAGTAGTCTGTTCATTTTGATAAACTTTACTAATCCACAGTTACTTGGATGTCCCAGGAATTTAGGAAATGGTAGTAAATGGGTTATTTCACCTACTTACAAATGGGATATATTAGGGTTACAACAACCCACTTACTAACCTTTGATCCTAACTTCCAACGGGACATCCAAGTACCACTCGCCATGAATCTCGTTGCTGGTGTAGCCCCAAGCACCGGCCACAGGAGGAATACGACTTTTGGCGCCAGGCTGCTAATACCAGTGAGGCTGCCGCGAGCACAGCTGCAGTGCCGTTAGATGCAGTGGACTACCACGGACCTCGAAATGCTGAAGGCAGCAGATGGCAGCAGCTTTGAAAGTTGTGGGAAGAATCTCCCAACAATTGCAAACGTGATCCTTGTTGTTGTTGTTGTTGTCGTTGTTGTTGTTGTTGTTGTTGTTGTTGTTGTTGTCGGTTGTCCGTTGTCAGTTGTTTGTTTTTGGTTGTTTGTTGTTGTTGCTGCCACTACTTTTTGCAGTTTTTGGTGGTGGTTGTGGTGCTATTGCATGATGTTGCTACTATTAATTCTAGGGTGAAGAAATTGTTCTACGTTTTTCTTCTCATGGCAACCTGGGGGGAAAAGTTTTAGGGGCGTCATAACCTACTGCAGCTTTCCATCCACGTGGCTTAACAAAATGGTCCTGGTGAACCCCGAAACTCGTTTTTTTCATCTCATTACATGGAATCATCCTTAGATTCACTGTCTATTTAAGATCTAAAACCTTGAGCAAGTAGAACTTGGTGGACAAGAGGTTTTAGGCTTAGTCCTTGACTCTGTTCTACGGGTTGGATTCCTGAGGGTTAGATTAAGGGGGTTTGCTGTAAAGATTTGTTTTAAGATTTTTTTTTTGAAGATCGTAAAGTGAATTTCCTGAGGTTATTTTCCAACTTCCTAACTTAGGGGAGGTTTTTAGATGTTGCAAAAATTACGGTCGGACGTCCCTAATATAAGGCCCTGGACAAACATTCCGCCTTTTGTCCGTTGATTTCACTTGCAGGTTTGAGGGAACACATGGAGCAGAAAGCATTGACCGCCTTGGTTCTGGATGTGTTACTTGCTTAAGTGCGATTGTAAAGCTAAACTAGGTGGTGGTTGAAACCCTCTTTGGGGAAGATTCCCAGTTTGACTAATAACAACGCTAGGTGGTGGTTTCAAATATTTTTTATTTTCACCCCTATTTGGGGAAGATTCCCATTTTGACTAATTTTTCTCACATGGGTTGAAAGCACCAACTAGTAAAGTGATGTGGTGAATGTGAATGTCCTTTTTGGAAACCAAGATGATGAAGAAAAAAAATGGGAATCTAAATTAGAACCCCCCCAAAAAAAATCACGTTTCCTCAGGAAATAGCCGGCCGGCCTTATTGAAGCCCTAGGGATCCAATCACCTTCTGAGAATGGTATTGAAACCTAAATACCTTTCTGAGGAGGTGATTATACACTGCAATCATCATCTGACAATGCGATTGGATCCCTAGGGAAGGGTTACTAAGAATGATTGCCCCTCAACAATCCCCGATCATAAGGCCGGCTATTTCCGCCTCGCAAGTTGAGACTTGTTTAGCATCGCCAGTACCATCCACTGCTCGAACCTTCGAAGGTTCAGTTCCTGTAGACGATATATATAGGCTTGATGTTAAGTACTAGTATGTCACAAAAAAATGCAAAAAAGGTGTTCCAACGGCGTCGTTCCAGAAATCATACCGGATTCCTTCAGACGACAAATCAAACCTCATTGACCAGAAATACCAACTTTACAATCGTATTTCCAGAAAAAGACACATTTCAAAACATTTATCACCTCCCATTCCACCTCAAACGACTTCGATAAAGTTTCATTTTGGATGTGTGTTTTAGGTGATGTTTTACCCTTCTACCACGGGATTCATCACCATGACTGTCGTGGCACCATTTTGGTGTCGAAATTTTTGTTGGGACACGTGGATTTTTCCATCCACACATCTTTTTCGCACATCAAATCCAAGGGGGTCCCTTAAGGGTCATGGAGGTAAAGTCATCCTTTTTGCCAATCCAAAGTCATCCTTTTTCTGGGTGGTGGCAACTCAATGATTTTTCATTTTCACCCCTAAAATTGGGGATGATTCATATTTTTCAGATGGGTTGGTTCAACCACCAACCAGTTTTGGAAATTAAAAAAAAACGGGATCCATGGGATGTGACTGGTATATTTACCTACATTTTTTGGGGGTTGATTTTCTATGGGTGTTCATGTAGGTGAAATATACCGTTCGTCCCATGGAGCATATTAGGGATTCATTCATTCATTCATTCATTCATTCAGCCCCCACGGGGGTCCATAGTAGGAACCCATGTGCGCCACACCCCCGTAGGGTCACACCCCCGTAGGGATATATATATAGTCGTATATATATATATATTTCATCCTTCACATCCATCGATTCAGGTCGACGGAATTGGAGCATTTATGGCGTGGCCTGCGATCCGTGCCGAATCTTTCTTTACCTTCCTTGGAACGTGAAGTCAAACGAGGCGCGCGGGTCTTCTAAAGGTGTGTTCCTACGGGTCAAGGGCCCAAGGGGGCACGGGGTCTTTTAGTGGGTTTTTTTTTGGGAGAAAACAGAAGGGGTAAGGTGTTGTTTTGTGGGTTTTCTGGGAAGATGTATATATATATATATTAATGTAACGTTGAAGTTTTGAGGTCCCTCGTGGTTGTGAGAAGTAAGGTGATCCCCCCACCAGGTCCCAGTAAGACAAGATTTTTTTTCTGTTCATCAGATGTGTAGTGTATTACTGTATTTGATGCACATTTCGACGATCTATTTACAGGAGCAAGAGTTGTTGTGTGGTAGATGACCCCTCTATGAGATTCTACGAGTGAATATTCAATTTATGATAGCATAAATTGACAGATACTAGATTATCAAAGTCATGCTCTTGATGGTTGAAATCCGGCAAATCACCTATTATTAGTACTTAAATTCATGGAAATACCGGGATAACCGTCACATACCTTCATACTAGCTGATGAAGGATTTAGGCCAGCAATGGTAGTATGCTTTAAATCCAGAAAGTCATTTGACCTGATGTCGGTGGAAAGCTCGATTGAACAAGATTCCATGTACTGTCAGAATAGGTTGAATGAAAGATATGCTGGGTCAGGACCATGCACTCAGACCATGAGTGTTCCCTTTTGAAAGTAAAAAAACACATATCTCTTCACACAAACTTGATAGATACCGGGTTCTACTCTAAAAACTTGATAGTCTATAAAGATTTGCTATCAAAACAATCAATTAAAGCTGCCACACAAAAGGTGGGTTTTCGGAGCCTTTTTCCAAACGGACTCAAGAAACCCAACGGATGCGGCGGGTTCTCCCCGAGGTCTTGAGAATGCTGAGGTCGAGGTCGAGGTTGAGCGACCGACGAAGCGACGACGCCTCGAGAGGATCCGATTTTTTTTGTTCGAAGTGCCACGTTTTGGTCCTACAAAATGCGTTGAAGGTTGTGTCAGTGAGCCACAATTTATAGGGCCCCTGATTGGTTGGGTTACCCCCCAGGAAATTAGCATATCCCACCTGGGGAAGTTTGGAAAATCATCGACTCAAATATGCCTTTTTTTGGGGATATGTTAATTTCCTGGAGGGTATATAGGATTAAATTATTATACTACTCAGTTATATAGGGGTTATTTCATAAAACCATGAAACTTCAGGATCCCGGAACCTGAAGCAACCATCGGATGACTCACTCATGGAAAGTAGGAGGTAGGGCCTGGTGGTTTTTTTTCGTGGGTCAAGTGTTTCCCTAATTTCTTACCCATAGGGATCCATGGGAATGGTATATATACGTATACATGAAAACCCATAAAAATCAATCAACATGTAGGCTTAGGTCAATAATTACCATACATGGATCCTATGGGTTAGGAACTAAAAGACTCGTTTTCCAATTTTCCAATGAAATCTTCATTTTATCCAGCTGAGGGGATCCTGGAATCGAAAATATGTTGGGTTGTTGTGGTAAATGGTCGTTGCGTGGGATTTGTTTACTTGGATGTCCATGGAAGTTAGTAACTAGTTAGTAAGTTGGGTTATAACCTACTTAAGGGACTTATAACCTACTTATATAGGGGTTATAACCCGGTTACTAAGTACAACGGACATCCCAGTAAGGTTAAATTTCATTGTTTACTGTACAAATCACCAATAAAACCACCATTTGGGAGAAGATTTTTGGATCTTTTTTCCAACCACCTTAAGCAAGCAAATCTAAGGGAGAAAGTTTCTGGGAGTAGCCTCGGGAAAACAACTAACATGGAGGTTTGGTTCAGATGGTTTAGCAATTGGGTGATTTTTAGGTGAACCAGCCGCTAATTTTCAGAAGGGGTACACCAAAAGACACCTGAAAATGCTAACACCCATGTCGAACAAAAACGGAAACACATTTAGTTACAAATTATTGGTTGAGAAGTTTCTGAAGTTTGCAAGTCGTTATGTCAAGAAAGATGAGCAGCTCGAAATTACTCGAAACTATTCTTGGAAATGAAGGTGTGTAACCCTGAGAATCCAGGTATGCCTATAAGAAAGGGACTACCTCCTACATTCCTATTCTAAGGATGGGATTGAGGGTTAGGGAGGGGTCTGGATTCTTGGGGTAAGCTATAGCAACAGCTGGATCTCTCTTGTGTTGTTTTTCATGTGTGTGTGATCGCAAAGGTTATATCTGGTTGTATCCACATAAAATGATAAACATGATGCACTCCCAAAGCATCAATGTTTTACGGAAGGATGAAGGATGAACACCAATTCGTTTTAAGTTCATCTTCCAGGGTGTAACAACTGAAACAGTTGAAACCTGAACGTTCCCCCAAACAGAAAAAATAATCTACAAAATATTATCAAGTGCTAGGGGATTCTAATCAGCCATCATAACTGGGTGGTGGCAACTCAAAGATTTTTTAATGTTCACCCCGAAAATTGGGGAGATGATCCAATTTGACGAGCATATTTTTCAAATGGGTTGGTTCAACCACCAACTAGTAAGTCTTCGCATTGAATTTCACTGAAAAATCACCAATTAATAAAACTCTATCGGGTGATTTGTAGATTCCATCTTAATCTTCCAGTGTGTAGGGGATTCTCATCAACCATCATAAGGTCTCCAACATTAACCAACTACTTGGAGGTTCATCCCAGTTAGTATGTGCTTCATAACCATGGTTGATGGTTAATAAGCCTTGTAAGTAGGGTTGTTCCACTTCCAAATGGTCTTTTCATGGCTTATAAATGGGGGTTAGTTACTAACTAGCTACAAGTCCTGGGATGATCCTCCAACCAGAAAACCCTCGGACTTCCAACCTTTGAGGAGCATCCTCCAAGATTTGATCTCGGGTGGTCCCGATGTGCCTGTGACCCTATGGCAGGCGGCCACGAGGTGCATTGGCAGCCTCCAGGGAACGCGTCCATATCCCACCTGTTGGGAAGATCGGAACATCATCTTTACTTTAAAAAGTGCCATTGGTATAGGGGATATGTTGGTTTCCAGGAGGTTTTTTTTCCCCTCCTAACAACCTAACAGGTCAGTACAGGTCGTGTAGGACAGAACATTCCAGTCCATGACTCCGTTTGCTGTTGAGTCTCTAATTGGAAAATTATATAGGCTGATGTTGGGAAGGACATGTACGTAAGATATGTGATATGTGTATACGGGTATATGGAAGACTATCCGTGTATATACTTGTTAGATGTTGTAACTACAAATATATACACATAATTAGTATGTGCTTTTGGGGGGGAACATCAAAGGGGTCAAATCTCTTGAATTTTCCAAGAACAACTAGATGCTGGTCCAACTGGCTTTACCACACGAAAATGAACATATGCCTTGAAAAAGGACCATGTTAAAAGGACGTTTCATCTTCCAAGCATCAACTTTCAGGGGATATGTTTGTTTTCGGGGGATCTTCTCTGCCTGTTTTTGGCTTAGTCCGTAGAAGACTCTTATGGAAGTTCCCCAAAATCCAAGTTCGTAAGCCCGCCAAAGAGATGCCTTCAAAAATCTTGCATCCGGCAACCAAACTCAACTACTATATAAATGATTAAGCCAACAGAAACCTCCAAACAAGGGGCCGGGAATTGGGGGTGACGGGAATGGTTTGAATCGGTTTGAATCCCGTGAAAGCAAGATATATATCAAGTATCGAAATATAGGACTGGAACATGGAAGAGGTGCAGACATCAAGTGTAGTATGAATCTATTACTGTATATTCATTTAATGACTTGACTTTGGGGATTTGGAAGGTTTCGAAAGGTGAATTGTGGATGCACAAAGGCAGTTGAAGGCACTCAAGGGGACATGGTGAAACGCGTGTCACCACATGATTCAGAGCCCAGAATATGCATGAATTGTCAGTTTCTTCGTTCTCTGACGCAGTTTGTTTCCAACATTCAGAATACATATTTCTTCGTATGCGCATACTGTATTGTGACAGTACAAACAGTAACAGGTGCAAGAGTAAGAACAGCCCAGAAAAGGCAGCTATTAGCTTTAGTCGCTGTTTGAGTGTTTTGTTTTCCCGTAGCACTACAAGGATACACAGTGCCATTCTTTGGCCATGTCCTGACCGTAGTCTACCATTTTGCTTGCGACTCTGTTTCTCAATTGTCATTGAGCCATGTCCAGCGAAGTTAAATTGACCACCTTACAGGGAAGCGTCATCACCCTTGATGTTCTGACAACAGCCACTGTTCGGGAATTGAAAGCGATGCTCCTCGAGAAGCACCCTTGTCAAGATCCCATTGAGCGCAAAGTCCTCAAAGTGGAGCTGCTTCGGGACAGCTCAATCATAGATGATGCTGAGTCACTTGACGAAGCAGGGCTCGTCTGTGCTGAACCCCTAGTGACTGTTGCATACACAAGGAACGAAGTGGAAGCTGCAACGAAAAATGACGTCCACACACAGGGATGTTTTGGGGTGAAGATCCCCTGCAACCTGACACAAGTCTTTTCATCAGCTTTCCAAAACTCCCGTCAACTAGTTTTGGTCACAATCCCTGTGTCCGTGACACACATTCGGGAGCGTGCCTTTCAAAACTGCACCTCTTTGGCGAGAATTACTTTGGGTGAGTCTGTGACACACATTGGGAGCTTTGCCTTTGCAGGGTGCACCTCTTTAACAAGCATTGCTTTGGGTAAGTCTGTGACTTGGATTGGGGGCTATGCCTTTGAAGACTGCAGCTCTTTGGCGAACATTACTTTGGGTGAGTCTGTGACACACATTGAGGAGTGCGCCTTTCTTGGGTGCACCTCCCTGGAGAGCATTACTTTGGGTGATTCGGTGACACACATTGGGAGCTGTGCCTTTCAAAATTGCACCTCCCTGGTGAGCGTTACTTTGGGTAATTCTGTGACAGACATTGCGACCTTTGCCTTTCAAAATTGCACCTCCCTGGTGTGCATCACAATTCCAGAGTCATTGAAACACATTTTGAAGAGAGTATTGCTGAACCTGTCTGTGGCAGTCATCACCATTCCTGCAAGGAATGGCAGGAAACGACCCCGGCAGGATTGAATGCTTGAGCAAGTGAGCGCAGAGAACTGTTCGCCGGCAGATGGGAACGCCGAACGAAAAACATTTTTTGCAGCGTGAGCAAACTCAACCGGTACACCCCGGAAATTTAACAGCGAGGTTGCCCCTGAAAAGAGACCGGGCCTCAAAATGAAAGTTGTCTTCCGACCATCATTTTTCAGTGGACAAACTCGCTGTTAAATTTCCGGGGGCGTCACCAACAAACAAAAAAACAATTTTAAACCCATGACTCACAGATCCATGGGACTGGTACTAGTACTAGTATATATTATACCTATATACATGACTTAAAACTACCCATACATTTTTTTCAGATTTTCCATGTTTCGGGTTTTTTATCGTCCCACCAATCATCGTCCCCAATGGGATCCCCCCGCCGTTCCGAGCTCGGTGTGTCAGGTATAGTCCCATCGAGGCCACCCATGCGGTGGAGGGACAACGCACCGTGACCTGGAAGCTCGGCAGAAACCGCATTTCCGGCGGGTTGAGGCCGCTGTTGAGGCCAGGAACAGTTGGCCTTATATGGGTGGTTATTTTAACACCCATTGTTTTAATGGTGGTTGGAATCCCAGGGTATAGTCAAATTGGATCATGAAACCCCAAGGTTCGGGATGAAAATAAAACATATCATATGGGTGTTTTACCGAAAATATGGGGTTTTCTCCCAAATCATTCATTAAAAAATAAGGTGTTTTCCACTATGTCACTATAAATTACCATCTATTTTGGGGGAAACACCCCTATTTTTGGTTTCACATCCATATCCAGGGGATTACGAACCATCATGTGTTATGGGATTCCATGGATCCGGGAAGATTTTTTTCCCTATATATGAATGATTGGTGATGTTTTTTTGGTCAAATTAGTTGGTAAATTTTGCCAGCTGTATGGATCCTATGAGAATATATACCCCGGGTTTTTTTCGGGGCCGGGGATTATTTTGCAACCATTGCAAGGATCCCTGGTAACCAACCGGTATAATGGCGGGTGTTGCCTGAGAATTTCATCGGGTTGTTTTTTTGGAGTTGTTTAATTGTGATTGAAGACTTGAATTCCTTTGATTATGATGATTATGCGTGTTCTTGTTTTCTTAATGTGAACCAATATGATGTGTTTTTGATTGTTTCGGGTGGTGACATTGGTGATATTTTCATGTTTATATTTCATGATAGATTTGGATATGACGTATTTTTTTGAACTAAAATGTCACGTCCAATGTGGGAGTTGGTTCTTGTACTTGGTTGTCATTTAGTTTCATTTTGTATTATTTGGATCACAGAACTTGATCTTGCTTTCAAGACATGTGCTTGACAGCATGGGGATCACACTCACCGACATCGAAGGTAACAGCGTGTGTCATCAGTGTGTGTTTGCAGAATATCCAAATACTGTTCACATGCAAGTAAGTAGAGAGGTAGGTTGGTATATGTAGATTCATCATCAAGGAAGTAAGACACATTTGTACTTTTGGCGGCTATTGGTTTGACCACCTAGTTGGTATTTAGAGTGTGCCTTTGAGAGGACAGGGGTTTGAGTTTGAGTACGTAGATTTAAGCCCACTATGATAGATACACGTGTGTGTGGATATATGGATATACACTAAATCGACGCATGGATAGAAGATAGATATCACAAATATTTATATCTCATTCCAGTATACATATATATATATATATTTATTTATCATAAAACATGCATGTATACCTATATTAACCATGTGTGTGTGTGTGGTGACAACTTCTCATTAAACTACGTAAACGAGCTCTTTCAAAAACACCCTGGTCCCGGACGTGATTTTGTGTCGTTTTGGGTATTCACTTAGGCTGTCATCAATTCACCCTGGTGATTCTGTTTACATGCACAATTTCACTATTAGCACTATTATAATAGTTGTATCATGTTATATATTATTATATATGTAGATTTGAATTTAAGAGTAGGGTTCATGACATTTTTATAGAGTTCCACCCCTTGAAACTAACATGGCCCCTGAAAATAGGCTATTATCCCAAAAGGAAACCTGTTTTTTTCCAACCATGCATTTTTGCAGGTGTTTTTTCTCGCTGTTAGTTTCAGGGAGGGTAATTGACTGAAAACAAATCCCAACTGGGTGGTGGTTTCAAATATGTTTTATTTTCATCCCTACTTGGGGTTTCATGATTCAATTTGACTGACGAGCATATTTTTCAGACGGGTCGGTTCAGCCAAGGTTCTGGGATTATGTGGCCTCCTTGACGGTGGAGCAAAGGTCGCAACTCTTGCAATGGATCACTGGATATCGACGGATACCACCAGGTGAGCACACCAAAAATGGTTCAGGATGAGGAAAATGGTGGTTTTTGCAGCTAAAATACTTTCTAGGTGGTTGGTTTTTGGTGATATTCCTGTTCTATCCTGTTCTAGTTTTCACTTGTGGGCTATATTAGTCCATGTTAGTTCCCAGGAATGTAATATGTTGATTGATTTCGTGTGTGTGTGTGTGTGTGTTTGTACGTATGTTTAGTTGCCTTGTTGATTTGCACTGACTTATCTCTGCATGTGAATCCAGTCTTTTTTGGGATCATGTATCTTCGGATCATGTTATATTTAATATGTGTTCGTTTTGTTACCAAACAAACTTCCAAAAAAAGATTCCACCCAAAAATCACCCTTTACAGCCTAGATCTCGTTTTTTGTTCGCAAAAAAACACGGTGCCAAAAAACAGGTGGTTTTCCTTCACCGGTTCCTTACATGACGTTACACTTGGCCAATGTGAGTCCAGATCGTTTGCCAACGGCACATACCTGTGGACTGCAACTGGATTTGTATCTTGGGTTACTTTTAAAAGCACGAAATTGCTGGAACCGGGAGGAAAAAAACACGAAACCTGGTGAAACCGTGTTGCATGTCCCAGGATTCATGTATGGAATATTTACCTACACATGTATGGTAAATGACCTGTTTGTAGGTAGATATTTCGTTACATGGAGGATATTGGTGTTGCTTTGTCGATAATTTCTCTGAGGTTCAATAGCTACATGAAGCAATATAGCTGCCATGATATGCCATTTATCACCCATGGCCATCATATGCTGTTTTGATTTCCAGCTGTGGCACGTTGCCGCAAGCTGAACGCTTGAACTTTTTTCGAGATCTTTTCTTGTGGATCCAAATGTCATTGTACGCCCTAGGGATCCAATCACCTTGTCAGATGATGATTGCGGTGTATAATCACCTCCTCAGAAAGGTATTTAGATTTCAACACCATTCTCAGAAGGTGATTGGATCCCTAGGGATGTTCAATTTGCAGGCTCTGAATGTATATCCTCGATGCTAAATCACGTTTTCGAACACTTGTGTCATTTGCTATTGGTTCAAGATACCAGCTAAAAAATGCTAAGTGGAATTGCAAAAGTGCAATTGTAAAGTGATGCAAATAGATAGATATTTACTCTGAAATCTGTTCTCAGTCACATATTTGGAACTTTGAAAAGTTCCTTGCCCATAGGATCCATGGGACTGGTGTATTTACCCCCACATTTAGCTTAAATCTATCGTAAGAATGTAGGTAGATATACCACTTGGATGTCCCAGGAGGTTAGTAAAAGGTCAGTAGGTGGGTGATAATCCTCATATATTGCATTTGTAAGTAGGTTAGAAACCATTTGCTGAATTCCTGGGACATCCAAGCAGTCCCATGCGAACCCGTCATCAGTCTGTTGAGCTGGTGGATAACGCTCAGGCCTCGTAGCTATTCCAACGCTGAGCAGCTACGGCAACGTTTGAGTCAAGCCAGTTCGGAGCGGCAGTTTTATCTCATGTGAACAAATTGTAACAAACACAGATCCATGGGAAAAAACAGGTGGTTGGCTGTCATAACTATGGTAACAGCTCTTAAGATGTTATTTTCTTTACACTGCAAAAGAAAAATGTCTTGGAAAAAAAACACCATTTTGGGATATAGTAGTTGTTACGTATATATACATATTCTATATATGTTTATTCTAAATGTACTTACGTTGTATATATTTCTGCCATGTAGTATTTCCATACACTCATTTCCTCAATGATTCAACACTTGGGGATGCTTTCAGATTTGACCAAGCCTGTGCTGCGGAGACGAACATGACAGGCATAGCACTAGGATGCATTTTTGTTGTATTTTACTTCATTTGGGTTGATAAATTAATGCAGCTCTAGAAATCTTTTTTCATGTCCATTCCCTACGTGGATGTCCTTTTGGAATTTAGGGTACATGGTTAGGATCAATGGGTTATTTCACCTACTTACAAATGGGAAAAATGAGGATTATAACCCACTGATCCTAACCTTTGATCCTAGCTTCCAACGGGACATCCATCCGTAGTGTTTATCCTATAAAACTTCGATCCGCAGCGGATTCCCGGATATTGGGTCGGTCAAGTTACTCCCCGCGACGTCCCAAAAAGGTAGCGTATAGGCTTCGGGGGAAATGGGTAGCGAAATACTTATTTCAGGGAAAATCTAGGTGGGTGAAATATTCTAGCTGGTAGTTTTTCAATTATTTGTTTGTTTTCACCCGGAAAATTGGGGAAATGATGCAATTTGACGAGCATATTTTTCAAAGGGGTTGAAACCACCAACTAGTTTTGGACGTTTTGTTTTCTCAGATACCTTTTGATCCCCTAGTTCGAGGTCACTTAACCTTTGGAAGGGTCACGTTTTCACCATCCCAAAAAGGTCACCAGCAGACTTGCCGGGTGGGTGAAATATTATAATTTGGCCAGTTTCATGAGAGAGTGATGGAGTGATCTGTTTTTTGATGAGCCTCATATTTGATTCCATGACACTCGTACCGTGACGTTAAACTTGTCAGAGTGACGTTAATGTGAAGTCACTTCAAGTCAGGTATTTTAGACTGAGGTGTTTCCGTTCAATTCAGGCTTTCTACACACAGAGAATGAGATAAGTTGCAGCTACTCTTTGAGTTTACCAAAAAATTGCCAATGTGGACATCCTGAGAGAGAAGACTCACTTTCTCTCAAAATGCTTAACCACAAGAAAGAGCAGAGCCAAAGGGCGATTTGTATGTTTTGGTAGGATATGGAGTTGGGCTGATGGACCTTGGTACATGCACATCCAGGATTATAATATAGAGGAATAAACGTGTATGTATAAATTGTATATATATATATATTCTATGATATGTTTAGATTATATGGTACAGGGAATCAGAAATCCTTTTCAAAACAAATGATGGATATCGCCGGTGTCACCGCACCACACGACGTCTTTCGCCACTTCACCATGGAGAGCTCGGCTGTTGAGAAAGTCCGCAACTTTGCCGTTTTTCATTGATATTATGTTCCAGAGCATCACCGTGAATGGTACCCTCCTGAGAACTAACATATCCCCTACAAAAGCAATATTGAGAAGATGATTTTCCGAACTTCCCGTTTGGTGGGATATGTTAGTTTCCTGGAGTGGTTTTTTTGTTTGGTATTTTGATAAAAACGCTGACATATTTACCCCAAGTTTTACCATCAACGATGGACTTTAACCAGACCTTGAGGACCTTGTTGAGTTGATGAGTTGGTAACTACGATGTTTACTACATGGATCCGTGTATGTTGAAGGTGGAAATTGTTTGATCATTTCTTTATTGAGAAATTGTTCACAAACCTTGTTTTGCCACAGATTTTTTGCAAAAAAAAAAATCGCACATGGAGTGTTTTCTCCCAACTCGTTTCTTTTTTTGAATTGCGCCAGACAGTCAAACAGTCAAGGAAAATAGCCCAATGTAAAGAAATGTACCGACATGTACCCCCTGGAAAACTAACATGTCCCCTGAAAATCACCGGTTGGACGATGTATTTCCTATTAAGATAGCCCCTTTTTAGGGGACATGTTAGTTTTCGGGGGTGTACCTACCAAAGATTCGGATTGGGATTGCACATCTTTTCCAATCTCGCAGGCTGATGCTTTTTGAGAGTGAACAAATTTTTCTGCTGCCGTTTTAAACGACAGCACGGGGACGGAGAGATTGGCAACAAAAAGCCACGTGACCGAAAAACGCGAGGGAAAATGGATACCGGTGAGCCGCAGATGGAGAGCACGGAAGTGTTTGCCAATTTGAGCACATCAAAGAGGTGCGGTTTGGAAGGGACAAAAGAAGGCGAAACAGTTTTTATCGTTTGTCTTAAAACCACATAACCACGTTTGGTTTCAACAGTTTTTTCACTTAGATGTATAGAGTACAGAGTATAGATATGAGATTCTTGATGAACTATTAATGTTTTTTTTTAGCAGTTATGATGATCTCACCAAGTCTGACTAACGACACCTGAAATTAGAGAGTTTGTCATCAAGTGCCGCCGGGTCATCCTTGGGATGTGGCCCTTTCTTGTGGAAATTGACGTGTTTCCAAGAAATCTCCAACAGGACCCACTGAATGGAGCCCTAAACCTGAGTATCTAATAGCTCTAGCAACTTACCTAGGGGTCCATTGGTAAGGTCCCACTTAATTTTTGATGGAATGTTGCTGTCATGATATTGTTTCTGGGATTTCTTGGCATGATGGCATGACATCCAGCTGAAATGTTGTTTGTTTTTTTTGTGGTAGTAGTTGATAACCCATATGATCCATGTATATGGTATATGTACCTGCATTTGCAATTTAAAAATCACCAACTGCAGGTAAATATACCAAAAAAGGCATCCTATATGGATAATAGTTGAGTGGTTTTGTTCTCTCATGTCATGGAGGAGTGGACCTGTGTTTGGAGCTTTGTACCTTCCGGGTGCTCTTGGTCATGGCCTGATGTGTGCGCGAGTGTAGATGTTACATGTATATATGAAGTTTTGTTGAATTTGTACCCTCCAGGGGATTAACATATCCCACCTTGGGAAAAGGAAAATCATCTTCAAAATGCCATTTTTGGGGGATATGTTAGTTTCCTGGAGGGTATTCATATCATATACATGTATATTATACAAGAAAAATCCATCAAGATTGATTCGTATGCCATGTATTCTATGGACATACCAGCATCTTCTTCATGATTTGTCTATTGTATATATAAAAATTGCACATCTCATCCTCCATATTGAACCTTTCCAAAAATTCACCACTCCCACTCCCCAAAGATGGAGATCCAACAAATTCAATCATCCATCCATCCATCCATCCATCCATCCATCCATCCATCCATCCATCCATCCATCCATCCATCCATCCATCCATCCATCCATCCATCCATCCATCCATCCATCCATCCATCCATCCATCCATCCATCCATCCATCCATCCATCCATCCATCCATCCATCCATCCATCCATCCATCCATCCATCCATCCATCCATCCATCCATCCATCCATCCATCATCATCCATCATCATCATCCATCCATCACATCCATCCATCCATCCATCCATCCATCCATCCATCCATCCATCCATCCATCCATCCATCCATCCNTCCATCCTATCCATCATCCATCCATCCATCATCCATCATCCATCATCCATCCATCCATCCATCCATCCATCCATCCATCCATCCATCCATCCATCCATCCATCCATCCATCCATCCATCCATCCATCCATCCATCCATCCATCCATCCATCCATCCATCCATCCCATCTGGATGTTTCCAAAAATACCCCAAAAATGGATGGTGGTTTATAATGGAAAACCCTATTTTAAAGAATGGATGAAATTTGACCGTACCAGGAAGTTTTTGTTGGAAACACCCCATCTCAAATCATCTCAATCCACACGACCCTTGGTGGTCCAGGCACTTTTGCCGCAAGACCAATTGTGATGGAAGTTGCTTCACCTTGAACCTCTTGAACTTTCCGAAAGAAACAGCACCACCCGAGCCTGCCGGCTCCACGGTGGAACCACCGTTGAAGCGTCGGAAGCTTGAAGATGATGAAACGGTCCAGGGACGCCCGCAAACAACGATGGCAAGATCCGTGGGACATATGGTGCTTGATGTGACCAGAATGGCAGCCTTCAGCACTGCAGGTGGGGAACAAACTTTCGAAAATTTGGGAGAGTTGGGAAATGTCAAAACTATAAAACACAAGGCAAAAGTCGCAAAAACAAAGCAAAGAGCAGATGACAAGATGCTACAAAATGCCCACAGGATGCTACAAGGTCTGACCAAAAACAGGTGTTTTTTTTTGTCGGCGTTTTTTTCATGAATCAGATTTTTTTTTCAAAAATTCCGGCGGGATGTGAGTCACCTCCAATCTTCCATTATCGTCAGGCTATGTCTTCAGTGGTCCTGTTGGAGCCACTGTGGCCTTCTCCGTGGCCAGTGCCAAGTCATTACGCACTCCCTGAGCGATGAGTAGGTGCAAGGTTCCACTTCGAAACAAGACTTAGGATAAAGTAGATATACATGATTAATATACATAATAGTCTAGGTGGTGGTTTCAAATATTTGTTTATGTTCACCCCTACCTGGGGAAATGATCCAGTTTGGCTAGTATTTTTCAAATGGGTTGAAACCACCAACCAGTAATGTAGTTTTTATTTTTACATATTTGCAATTGTTCAACGTCATTTTGGTAGGCCAGGGGATTGAAATATACATATTTCATGCAGGTTTCATGAGTTCTATTTATATACGTATATATATATATATGTATATATTATTTAATTTTCTATTTACATGCATAGTATGATCGATATCTTTTCCAGGCATGTTTCCTGGATTTCGTAGGGGAACCAATGATAATTTTGTGCAATCCGAGTGGAGGATGGGCGTGAAATCAGTTCTACAACTCTTGGATGATGAAACTTTGGACAGATGTCGTGAACGACATGATTTAACAGGTGTAAAATTACAAGTTTATATAATAGTGGCCAGCATTTTGAATCACTTCTTTGCAATCCATTCCAGTCATACAACAAACTCGTTACTAACGCATGCATGTTTTTACACTCCCCTTTTTCGGGGCATGGTCACTCAATCACAGCCTTTCCTTCAGAAAGGTGAGGTTTTTTTTGCCGAGTTTGTTGTTTTACTCCCCTGAGTTCCTAACATTTTCCAGGCTGGAAAATCACCATCAGTAATAGGGGATACATCTTCAAAGGATGTTTTTTTAATGGTCATGTTAGTTTTCGGGGGTGTAGAGTGACCAGACTTTGATGTTAAGTTGTGATGATAGGGAGAAATGCAAGCAGCAACCGTTGTTTGTTTGAAAAAAATGTCCCGATATCAAAATGTGAAGAATGCACCAAATGGTAGGGATCTTTTTGTAAACCTTTTATTGGATGTTTGTGTGATTCTGATTGGAAAGTTGTCGTATACAATCTTTTGGTGGGGAAATATAACGTATGGCTATGCAACTTCCGGATAGAGACTGATCAGTGTCGCCAACTTTCTGTTGGATGGCTTGGAAAATCACGTAAAGTCAAAACCCATTTTTGTGGACCTGTTACACCCTGGAAGATTAACATGGAACATACCAATCACCCATTTAGAAAAGGAAAATGATCTTCCAAACCCCTATGATTATGTTCCATGTTAATCTTCCGGGGTGTACCATGATTGTTTTTTTGGACGTTGTTGTTTTCTCAGATTACAGCGTTTTTGTTAGGTAGGAAAAATGGTCAAACCCCTCTGACTCCCATGATTCACCCAACTGATTCTGACAGATTCTGACAGCTGCAATGGGAGGCTTAGATGCTTGAAAAAGATGATTTTTTTGTTTTTCCGGATTTCAGATGTTTTGGTGATTTTTGAGGTGAAGCATGTGACCCTTGATTTTTCCGGGGTCTGATTTGTTTGGGTTTGAGAAACCGGAACTGGAACTTAACTTGGATTTGCTTAAGAAAATTACCTGATGTTCAAAGGGTTTCCTATACTTTGGGTGATGTTTGTGAGGTTTTTTGGCAGTCCAAAGTAGCTAGAGAGTTTCATGGCCCTTCATATATCATATCTTGGGGGGTTGCCAAAACCCTGTAAGGGGAAACATAATCCATTCTTTTTATGAAGGGAACCCGTTTTTTAAGCTTCATGATCCACTTGTGAAACTAATCCTTAGGCAGCACCAAATCATTTGGTCAAATTATAGCGACCTCACAGGAGTTTTTCACCCCCAAAATGTGGCTTTTTGTATGGGAAATGGGAGGCCGCCTTATTTCAGGGAAAACCTATGTGGGTGAAATATGATAATTTTGCCAGACATCATAGCCATTCTAATGCATTGCAGCCATTGCCCTGATGTTGGAAGCGTCCGAAGTTGGGACCGAACATTTGCAGCTTCCGGCTTTCCGGCTTCCGACGCTCACATCCTCCTACGCTTGTACCCCCAGCGACGTGTGTACATAGCTGGCCAAAAAAAGTCACAACAAGTGCGTTGTGAAAGCGAATGTTTGAAGTGGCAAGTGGATATGTTATACAGTTATGCATGTACTATCATGATCTATCATGACCTATCAATCATGTAGTATACATGATTATTCATGTATATCTATACTGTCAAGATCTACATCAAATTGCAGTGTTTTACACAACTATGAGGATGCTCATCCATTCATCGTTTGAAATAGCCCGTGGCCCAATGGACATAAACAACAACAAGGGATGCCTTCATCCACTGATGTTGTGGGAAGAGGGTATCTTAATTTTCATGATCTTAGTATGGGTCCCTTGACTTCTTCATTTTTTTTTTGAATCATGGATGGGGGAGCATCCCCTGGTTGTGTATTTCTGAGGCTTCGTTGTTTCTTTCTTGACAAATCGCTGTATGGCCAAGAGATGCAAAACCTCAATCTGAATCCGTCGCTTGCATTTGGGCGCTCTGGGTAGCTCAGCTACTCAATGCCCTAGGAATGTACAAACTAGGAAAACACTTTGGTGGACAAAAACAGGATGCACTGATCACATTGAAAACAAAAACCTGAGATGTGAAACCTCGAACGTGGAGAACATGTCCTTAGTGCCTAACTTAGTTGGTCAAATGGTAGTGTTTCTCCATAGCCAACTGTGCTTTTAGTATGTCTTTTGTTCTGAATTATGTTTCAAGTTTCAAGATATCAGATCAGAGTCTAACAGGACAGATCAGGTTTTTGCAGCGATTCTCTTGTTTTTCTCCGAAATGTTTCCATAATATGATTATGTGAGAAGAGACGCACCTGACATCCAATTTGCTTTCTGTTGGCACATTTTCAGTTGTGCACCCCCAAAATCCTAAACCTTGTCCACCAAAAGGACTGCATGCCAGGATGTACCCGCACCCTGCCGAACGCGAAAACGTCGGGTTGCTTTCCCCACACCGAAGCCTGCCGGTGGCAGGGGCACGCTGCCGACGTGATGAGGCAAAACTGACACTGATGAACCCAAGATGGCACATAGTTTCAGCAGCTCCCGAGATAAAAAAAAGGTCCCCCTGACAGGAATGTGGTATGTGTTGGTGGAAACATCCCTTTCAGAAGAGAGGGGTACCTTTGGATCTTGAATGGTTTGATATAGCATTATTTGTTTTTCAGGTGTGTTGCCTTTTTTTGTGGTAGGGGCCCGGGGCCCACAAACCATTCTTTGCTAGGATGATGTTTAGAATTCTAGTGAGTCGCTTTAATCCGGTGGTTTTTTCTGTGGTGCTGGAGCTGAATGGCAGGCCTCTGTTGGGAAAGTGAAGGATACCAAGAAACGCTTGAAAGCCAGCGAGTTGTTGGCGCAGGCAGGAAGTGATTTGGAATCTTCTGCGTCACATGATAGAGAAATGGGAGTTTTTCACCTCAAGGTTGGTAGCGTTTTGGAAGGGAAATGGGAGCCCTTATTTAAATCTAGGTCGGTGAAATTTCATAATTTTGGCCTCATCACCAGTTAAAGTGGCAATGTAGTTGATGTATTCTTTGGATGAAATGGCTTCGTATACAACCCATTTGTTTCAAGTTGTTATTTTTTGTTTTTCTTCTGGGGTGGATTCTTGTTGGGGCCCCAGTAATTGGTGCGAGCTTTTTGAGCAGTTGTATTACATAGTTTGGTATTTATATAGTTTATCCGTAACTTATCAGATGTTAAAAAACATCCAAAAAGGTGGTAAGATCAACAGTATGGAATACATATAGTGAAAGGCGAAAGTTGTTTTTGTTTTTCAGGCATTACAAAAAAAACAAAGATATTTGCATATTGTTTTATGTTAGGAAATGATGGAGCAAAACTCATGGCAAAGAAATCTCCAGCATCCAATGATCGCGTTCAGGCGGCCGAGAATGCCAAGTCGGATATGTCCAAAAAGGAGGAGGTGGATCCGCTGGTGCAAGTGATTTTTAGATTCCCGGGAGTTTTAACATCAGGTTGGTGGTTTTTTTCAAACATGTTTTCAGCTTTCACCCCGAAAATTACTTGCGGAAATGATCCAATTTTGACTTGCGCATATGTTTCAAATGGGTTGAAACTTGAAACTACCAACTAGTCGACATGTCCCGATTTTAAAGCCGCCAGGGCACTTTCTCAGTTGATGATTTTTTTTCTCAATTTTCCCGGTTGAACGGTGGTGGTGGGATAGGTTTCCCCGAACAAAGTTCCCCTGGTAAGGGTAGGTTTTATACGTAATCAACATTTGAAGGTCTAAAGCCACTTTTTAGCCTTGAAACCTTCGTATAGGGCCATGGTGATTGATCACCCCGAAATAAATCACATCTTTGTACACTTTCAAGGCGATCATCTTTTCAAAAGGTGTGTTGGATGACTATATATATATATAGATATATGGATCACTATGTGAGGTGCAAGTCCTGGAAAAACAAATAAATCCGGTACAAAAAATCTGATTTTCTAGGCCAGATGTAAGGTTCAAATACCTACCACCCAACAGCAGGGGTCCATTCCCTGGGACATGGGTCTATTCCCTGGCAAAATGGATGAGATCTGCCAACTGCGAAACCTTCTTCTTCGACGCTTTTTTCGGGGGGTTGGAATTACTTGGAACCATACGTATGGATCACAAAAGATGCATACATTTCACTGCAAAAGTATGCAAAAATTCCCCTTGGTTGAGTATACATATATATAAATATATATTTCTATATTATAGTCATAGTCGGTCAAAATGTGCATTTGCAGGATTGTCTTCAATGAACTTTGTACAAAGTATGCTTTGTATACGTTGGTGGGTTGTCCCCCCTCCCAGGATGCCAGTGACCACGAGGATTATGACATGTTTTGTAGGGAATTTCTATAAATTCTTCATTTGACACTGTTAATGAGAGGGGGCCACACCCCATGTATCACCAAAGGATTCAGGTACCTAAAATAGAGGTACTGTACCTTAAAGGGCTGTGAATCGGGTGGGATTTTCCTTACATAAGCCTTACATACAGCTTATATAGGTGAGGATTCCTCCATTTTTGGTACCTGAAATGTTTGGTCAATGTATACCTATCCTTTTGAAGATGTGTCAGTCAGTTCTAACTTTTGAAAATTGATTGTCTTCGCTGCCGCGCAGGTCCGGAAGCAACGTGAAGCGCGGCCAGAGAATACCCCAAGTTCCAAGCGTTTGAAGCTATGAAGAGATCCCTTAGATCTTATGTTTTCTTAATTATTGTCTTCACTGAAGCGAACCAACACAAGATTAAGAAGGAATTGATTCAAGATTTTGATTGCTGTATATTGCTGTATACACCAGATTCTCATTACATGTACCGTGGATGTTCCTTTTCAAATCATGACATTGTTCGAATTTAAACACAATGTGTCTCGAAGCCAAATTTGTCATGTGAAAACTCGGCACTGGAAACAACACTCACCTGTTGAAGTATGTCCTCACACGTTTAAGCTCAATCATATTCCCAACAAACAAATTCAGACAGTGATGCTACAAGGAATATCTAGTAGTTGGACTGCAACTATTGTGATCTCTCGATTATAGTCTTGCTTATTTCAGACAACAAGCGCATTTTCGTATAGTGGTATTGGTCATGACTGTTTTTGATATATTTTGATGTCTAGATACATTATCCAAGGACCCAGAATGGATATACAGTATATACCATTGTGTTTAATAATGACAATGACAAGTTGAAAAAGCAAGAACATCCCTAGGTGCAAGTGGGTTCTGAATGGCAAATTTGCCAGCGGCAAAAAGATTTAAAAAGAAGAACGGTGGAACCAAAATGGCGGCAGGTTTCTCCCTCCAGTCGCTTCGGAAGGGAATTAGCTTCAGACGTGTTGTCGGCGCCAATAGATTGGTATGTTTCACCCTTTGACCATATGGATTTAGAGGCACACAAACCCAGTGGGCAAGGAATTTTTGCGTGCAAAAAGATGCTATTGAAGTGAGTGCGGGTGTCCCTTTGATGGTCAACATGTCGACATGTGTGACCTTAGTTGTGATGATGATAAAACACCCTCGAAAACTAACATCACTGGCTGGAAAATCCACCATGAGTCGATGGTATTTTCCCATGGGAAAAATGGGGATTTTCCAATGTCATCTGGGTGGTGGTTTCAAATATGTTTTATTTTCAACCTTATTTGGGGAAGATTCCCATTTTGACTAATATTTTTCAGATGGGTTGAAACCACCAACTAGTCATGTTAATTTTCTTTCATTGAAGTATATGAAGTTATATGGCTCAAATAAGGGAAACCAGGTTGAAGGGTTTTTTGTTCAGCATTTGGATCATCTAGTTTACCCTATAGGGTGATGCTGAGTCATTTTTATAGGTTTTCATGATCCCAAAACCGCTTTCCTCACTGTTTTTTTTTGCGACGTTTCAGACATTTTCGGAAGATGATGATTTCTTATCAACCCTCAGTTATTGCATATGTGTTTGCATTTGGCACTCCAATGAGAAAAATATGTTTTTTAAAAAGAAACGAATTAAGCACGGAAAAAGATATGCAATTTTCATTTTGAACAACAAGTTATTCAGATAGAAAAGATCCCATGTTTCAAACCTTCGTGGAGGAGCTGTTCAAACGTCGTGCGATACACATTTTGGCCACTCTCAACTTGAATCGCGGGCGGAATATCCACTGCTCAAGGGCTATATCCATACAATACACAAATCACATACACAAAAAAAACATTATGAAAAAATGAAGTTGAGAAAACAACGGGCTGATTGCACTAGTATTAAATTAAGCTATTCCAGTTCATTCCTTAAGGTTTCGTTGTGATTTTTTGGTGACATCCCTTCCCCAAAGACAGGATCTCTTCCGTTTGAAGTTATTCCAACGTTTGAAACATGGTACGAAAAATCAATGTACTAACCTCGGTTTTGAAGACCTTTTTTGTTCAGAGAGGCCATTCCCAACAGAAAAAAAACAAACTGCTTCATTGTGGCCTGGGCTCTTCCAAACCGCCCCTATCATTTCAATCATTGCAGATTTGTCCCTTTTTAATTTTCGGAAGCTATCCGCATGCTATCCGCCAAAGACGGTACCTAAGGATCTAAATATTGGTGAAACCCCACGCTTTGGCGAATTTTTAGGGCTGAGAAATCTACAACCCTGCCATTTGGTTGCCGATTCCGCAACCTCGAGTTTTAAGACAGGAACGCCATGGGAACGCCATGGCGAGCTCTTACCATGCGCCTGGCGGGTGATGAGCGTAGCTTCCAGGTTTTGGTGCAACATGGCAGCCTCAACAGTGGTGTCGTGTCCTTTTTGTTGATTTGTATCTCTAAAGTCAAGTTCAACGCCCTAAAAATGGAGGATCAAAAAATAACACTCCGACTTAGTGTGGAAAAAGTACTGAAAACCTTACCTCCCAAAGATGAAAGAAGTGAAAAAGATACACAACAGTCATGCTTGGAGGCCGTTTTCTCATGAACCCAGTGGTGCAACAAAAAAGGTCGTCTAACGTGGCAAATCAACCGACTTTCCATGGATGATTTTCCATGTTTTTGTGTTTTGGCTACCAGGAGAGAAACGTTTAACTTGGGTGTATCATAGGTCACATGAACATGATGGTTGGATTCATCAAGGCTAGCATCAGATTTAACATAGGGGCAGCATTTCAAGTCGATAACAACTGATCCCTTCATATTTTTGATGTTAGTTGACTTCAAAACAAGGGCACTTAGGAGATGTGGGTTCAAGTTGTTTAGGCCTATATGATGGTCAAGCTGGTGTGTTTTACTGGTGATATGTTCTGATTTTGTATGGGGAGTTTCATCAACTGAGAATGGGACAAAGAATATCTACTGGATATTGGCACAAACATTTGGACACCATCTTTCATTTTGCTGGCAGTTCAGGCCTATTTTTTGGGGGTTGTTTACTTGTTGTTAGTTTCTGGGAGGGGGAGGGGTAGGCATTGAACGTTGGTCCAACCAACGAGGTATGATGGATGCTGTGCTGATGCCTTGCAAAAGGCTGTTGCGGCCCGTGTGGCGGCACCAGCTGATGCAATCTATTGCACCTTCACACCTGAGGCCCGAGGCAAACGACAGTAGTTGTTGGTTGCAGCATGGAAGTCTTACAACACCCTTTCAAGAAGACAAGGGGGGTTCCGAAAATAGGGGGTACCCCAAAATGGATGGTTTAATGGAAAATCCTATTGAAATGGATGATTTGGGGGTACCACTATTTTCGGAAACACCCATATGAAGGATACCCATCTGAAAACTAACATGACAATGGGAAATCCCCAATTTTGAATAGGAGATACATCTTCAAATGGTTGGTTTTCCAGTGTGATGTTAGTTTTCCGGGGTGTAATTATATTCACATGGCACCTAATAAAGGATGAGGATCGATTTTTCAGAATCCATTCAATTTGGGATGATTTTTGTGATAGTTCTGTTTAAGATGTACAGTATGAGGTGTATAGATACACCTGAATGAGAGTTGTGAAACCCAAGACATTTATGAAGCATTCACTGACTCGATGTTATAGTGGAATTCTTGGGGATCGTTCATTGACAATTTGGCTTATATGAATTGAGTTCAGCTGAACATAGGGTTATAGGGATACCCAACCATTTCCCAATATGAAGGATTGTAACTCTATAACCCTAATCTCTGTGCAGCTAAGTCGCGAGACATGAATCTTCAAACCAACAACGATTTGGGAATCCCTGATATTAATCAGCTGAGGCAGGCACAGCTGACACAGTTGTTTTCTCACAAATCATTACTGTTGACGTTGCACAACTCCTTTTTTGTATGAACCAAGTATGGTGTCTTATTTATTTGTTTCACATGTATAATGGCTGTATTTTTGCATTGTGACACGAATTATATTGGTACATATGCCCATGCATGTTTCTTGTCCCTTCACATATATATGTCTCTGAATGAGTCACAGCCACGTCACATGGTGTGTCGTGATTTCACGTAGTTCAGGGAGAATCCACCTCCAAAAATGCCAGTGCTTTAAGAATTTGGAGGTTGGTCAAGGAGAAATAATCATATTTCGCTCAGATGCAACACCATCTCTATATATACCAAATTTCATATACACATATGATCAATTTAAATCATGTCTAGGTGATGGTTTCAAATATTGTTTATGTTCACCCCCAAAATTGGGGAAGATTTCCTATTTGACGAGCATATTTTTCAGATGGGTGGTTCAACCACCAACCGGATATAGTGTTTAAGTGGCAATTTCTGGGGAAAGACAACATGATCCCTTGAAATCCCACAACGGATCCATGGGACGTTTGTATATTTACCTACATGAAAGCCATACATTTTTCAGATAAATGGAAGTAAATGGACGATACCCATAGGATCCATATATGGTATATTTACCTATACACATTTAGTTGATTTTTATAGGAAATTAGTAGGTAAATATACCATGGGAATGGTTGGAGGTGACCCTGACCTGCCAGGCAAATGGCCCCGTGCTACCATTGTCACCTGCTTTGGTGTCTCAAGTCTCTGTCCCCTTGGCTTCGGGTAAGTCGATGAGTTGATGGGAGGGGTCCTGGCCTCGGGTTTCTCGATGGCTTGGGGAACCCAGGGGGTCATTAAAAATGTAGCCTCCCTGAAACTAACAGCGAGAAAAAACACCTGAAAAATGGGGGCATCTCAAAAAGGAAAGGATCGGTATTCCAACCATCCATTTTTCAAGTGTAAATTTGTTGTTAGGTTTCAGGGAGGGTGCAACCTGGAAGATTAACGGCTGGAACCTGAGAATACGGCCCCCCCCCTGGAATTTCGGAAAAACATTTGAACCAAACCATCATTTTAAGGTTCAAGCTGTTGATCTTCGGGGGTTCAAAAACCCATTCTGAGGGGGATCAAAGGATAAATTTTCAGGGATTTCCCTTCCAAAAAAAATAGTGCATTGCGTGAAGTTTGGGTTGGTAATATACTCGTAATGACCCCCGGTTCCTGGAGCGAAGATTGGTTGTTCTTTTTCGGAGATTTCCTGTAGGGGAGATTTTGGGAGATGATCTTGTGAAACATATGTCTTTGAAACTGAGAGTTTAAAATCAAGTGTCCAGACTCCAGACGCACTTAATGGATGTGGGTCTGACAATGATACTCATGTTTGATGAGATTCCTTTTGGAATCACTAATTACATGCTGCGCATACAATGAATAGATTTGGGAAGGTAAGAAGCTAGACATGATGTATTTCCCTGTAATTCATGTTTGCCCAGAGTAATGGGTAGATACAACAATCATGAATTAGAAGATGAAATTGGATCATGTCAGTTTGGAAAATGATCTAGAAACTCACTAGGTCATGGTTTAAAATATTCTTGTTGAGGTTAGCCGTACTTTGGGAACATGATCCAATTTTGACGACCACATATTTTTGACCAAACGGGTGGGTGGTTCAACCGCCAACTGGCTGAAAGTTACGTGATATTCTGAAGGATTCTGCAGGAAATTTATTTCAGGGGTCATGAAACAGACCATATAGGGTGAGGATCAAACAATGCACGCACAATTTTTGGAGGACATTGTTTGGGGTGGTGAATTTAGAAAAAATGCAAGTTTTATTTAGATTATTTTATATAGAAAATGGCTTTGTTTGGATGGAGAGACTCATGTTTCACTGAACCTTGACTAGGTGGTGGGTTCAAATATCTTATATTTTTTCACTACCTGGGGAGATTTTCTCCAATTTGACCTGCGCATATTTGTTCAAATGGGTTGGTTCAACTACCACTTACACTCTGGTAAACTAACGGACCCTTGAAAGATGTATTTCCTATTAAACATGGGGATATTCCAGCCAGCTATGTCAGTTTACCAGAGTTCACCAGAGTTTACCTAAACAACTAGATATATATATATATATACCCTAAATGGTAGTTATATTCCCTACATACCCTACATTCCCTATGACAGTTGATTATGGGGCCCCGGAAGGATACATTCTCCACACATTTCCATGAAAAATCACTTCCAAGGATTCACAAGTGCTGACCATCCACATCAGCAGACCTTCGTTGTTACCACCTGTTGTTGAGCCGCCACAGGCCATGATGCCATGGTGGTGGATGCGGTGGATGTGATATGATTTCCATAAATCAAATTTTGGCGACCGAGTTTACACGAGTTTTCACTCCCAAATGGTGGTGAATAGTAAGGGAAATCCCCTTATTTGAGGGAAACCTAGGTTGGTGAAATATTATAATTTGGATTAATTTGGCCAGAGAATTGTTGTGTGCAATGGAAATTGATCCTTGCATATCATAGCGGACAGTTTTTGATTTGATCTTCATTCAAAAAAAACAAAGTTGAAGCACATTTGACGCTTTCATTAGGACGGTTACTGTAATGATTATACTTCTATTTATTGCTTAGTTATGACAATGTCATGGATACTGTCTTCAAGACTTAGGTGTCATTTCCTATGTCATCAAGTGAGCTACAACAAGGATCCAGGATGAAACCAGCCTGAATGAGGCCAGGTTCGTTTTTTTGAAAGGTCCAGATGATTGAATGGCAGGATGTCTGCAAGAATGAAACAATGAGATCACAATTCTTTGATGTTATACACGTACTATGTATGTTTAGATGCAGATATAATTTGCTTGAGTGATTTTCCTGAATAGTTTGATAGCTTTGTTGAATAGCATCAGAGTGATTCTGCCCTGCTTCCACGGTCCAGGCTACATCTACTTCGTCCCATCTGCGGCAAAGTGAGGTCCGCAAAAATTTCCCCACGGCGCGTCACCAACTTGACGTGGATTTTTGTGTTCATTCCAAACGTGTTTTTTTGTTCAAACTACGGCATTGTACCAGGTACATCTAAGAATCTAGTAGAACAACCCTTCCCATTGACAAACTTAGGGTTCAAATCCTGGACTTCTGCTGAATGGCTGAACGGCACGAAAACAAAATCTTAGGAACACAGTGAGTTTAGTTTCATGGCTGACATGGTGATGATGACATGTAAGATCCAAGGTGTCAGTCATGAATACCCTTGCTGAGGAAGTTAACCTTTCTGAATCAGAAGTCAACCTTTCACAATCCCCGGAGTTTACACTATGATAGAGTGAAAAGAGGGATTGCTATTTTTCAATTTTGACATCTGAAAAAGACATATTAGGGTCTCCATGGTGAGGGCCTTTTCGTGTGCTTTTCCGGAAGGTGCCTTTTTTTTCAAATTCTGGAATACCAACTCCAGAGGTTCCATGATTCACTCATCATTTTTGTTAGAGATTTTTCCAGAGACATGAAATATCATGAGCCATTATGTACATCCATTAACCAGTACAAATCATCATTCATGAACTAGCACCCCTTTCTGACATGTTTCTTCAATAATTGCATGCGCTTTGAAATGCATTTGAACAAAAATCTGCGTGTTTCCTTTAAATGGTGGGTTTTACCCCCCATTTCACACCCCAAGTGCTGATCATTTTTAGTAGGAAAAAACCCCATGGGATTTGTTGGGGTTTCACCCACCATTTTAGGAAACACCCCCCATGTGTCGGGTCACGGAACCGAACCGATGGACCGACGTCGACGAAAATTTTGTCGAGGATGCTTTGAGCAGCACTTCACCGATGGATGCCGCAGCTTGGCAGGCTGAGGCGAAGGCCACAACTCCTCTATGTTAGAGAATAGATTGACTTGCAATTTTTGCACAGTCTCTCTCTCTCTCTCTCTCTTTGTATATATATGGTGGTTTCCAAAACCCAGGGATTTAGATGATTTTTGCGGGCTGTTTTTTTAGATATGGGTGTTTCCAAAAATAGGGGTACCCCAAAATGGATGGTTTATAATGGAAAACCTCATTAAAATGGATGATTTGTGGGGGAAAACCCACCATTTCCGGAAACAACCATATGTATGTATATATTGTATATATCTAGGTGGTGGTTTCAAATATGTTTGATTGTCATTCCTATATGGGAAAATGATCCAATTTGACTAATATTTTCAGATGGGGTTGAAGCCACCAACTATGTATGTATATATATATAATATACACATTTAAATTCACTTTTCTACAGGGTATAAAATCTATGCCATATCTATGACTAAATATTCTGTATATAGATGAAAACGGTTGTTTTTTCCAGTGAACTAAACATATTCGATGGTTTAATATTTTTGCAGATGATTTACCACAGCAGAACTGACTATCCCGGATATTTGTATGATTGAACATCCCATACCATCCATGTATGGTATATTCACCTACATTTAGTTGATGTTTATGGTAGATGTAGGCAAATATACCAGTCCCATGGATCCTATGGGTATGTACAACGACTTCCTCAACGACATACTTTTGCTGGGCCAAGGTTTCGAGTCCTACAATGCAACCTTTGAGGAAGATCAATAGCGCAGGTGTACTGCAAAATGCTGGAAATAGCTATGCCAGTAACTTGCCATGAAAAGCATGTGAAAGTAGAGACTGAAGTTCGTTTTTACAGTCATGATATTGTTGTTCAATGCTTTTTTTTGAATGAACTTGTGATCAGTAAAGCTTTCAAATAGTTTTCAGGGGAACACCAGGATGCGAAATATTTATATACATAATACATGTGTTTTCTCAGATTACAGCTCTTGTTAGTAGGAAAATGTCTAAACCCCTCTGACTCCCATGACCCCACTGATGGATCCTCAGGGATGGGTGCAAAGTTTGTTTTTTTAAACACCGAGGTTATTTACGGATGTCTCGCGTGCGTTGGGAGACTTTCACGCAGCAAACTGATCAGTTGGTCACTGCCATGGAAAGTTGCTGGTCCTGGGTTCAGGGAAAAGTATGGAAAAGTTGGGTTTTATTCTTAACTGCACATAGCAAGGTCCAGCACAGTTACTCGAAGTTTGAAAGATTCAAGTTGAACACCTTTCAAGATGAAGGGGTCGGCAAAGATGTTTTTGACGGTGGTTTCAGGAATGTTGAACCCAGCAACAAGATGATTTGCTGTTTGCATTATCGGAGATTACGAAAACAAACATGAATCTACATGACTTGTTTTTTTTTGTGACTGATTCCTTACGTTCTCGACACATTTGACATCTCAGCTGCACTGTGAAGACACTGCGCGGCCAAGGATTTAACCGTCTCGCAACAGATCTTGCAAACGAACGGACGCTAGATTGGAAAGTTGCTATGTGAAATGCTTGGAGTATCTCAAATCCAAGGTGCTTATGCTAGAACATGGTGTAGCAATTCTCATACCAACCATTCAATCATCGAACCAGGGCACTTTTTCTTTTTGGTTTCAGGTCCTAGAATTTGACATGTTTGTTTAACTGAATATTTACAGTACCGTTTGACTACATTGGGGGAAGATGTTCTTCTTTCCAGCATGGCAGAGTGGGACGGATTTTGCGGGAAAAGATGTTGAAGCTACAGGAAGCACTTTTTTTTGTTACATGCTAAAGATATGGATGTTTTTTTCAGACTTACCAGAACAACTAGCTTATCTTATAGATCCAAGCAAAATAGAGGAAGTATAGTATGAGCAAATTGTGGTGGTCCCTGTTCCAATTTCGACAGTCTGACAAACATTTGCGGAGAATTGACATGTCACCGAGTTTTTTTTATTTTTGATTGCACCTGCAATATGGGATATTTGCAGTTGCTAGACTGATTCTACAGGCTTTTTCGTAGAATATGTCGGAAAATGTCGGAAAGACGTTTAATGCAGCTACTGCCCCAGGATGCAATCGTGGCAAACAAAAGTTTGGCTTTGGGACCTTTGGGATACAGCGCACCTCAAAACGTTATGTCATTTGGGTAGTGACTGGCATCCTGGGTGGGTAAGGTAGATCCAAGACATTTGATGTATAACTGTGCAACTAGGTGGTGGCAACTCAAGGATTTTTTATTTTCACCCCGGATCCCTGGGGAAATGATCCAATTTGAGGAATATGTTTGCAAATGGGTTGGTTCAACCACTAGCCAGTACAATTTTACTTGGTACGTTTTCCCGCGTTTTTATCCATCGGCTGTTTTAGTCACACTGTTTTTTTCAATGCATCTCATGTGGCAACAGGGAGTTTACATGTTAACCCTCCTGACCCACGACCTATCATTATTCCCTATGAGCCGACCATAGCAACACAAAAAGATGGGCCACTGATTCACGTGGGAAGCCTTCCACAGAACGTGGCTAATATGATGCTAATATGATGGACGTGATATGCTTAGATGGTAAAAACGGGATTCTAGGTTTGAGAGTTTAAAAACCCAAAGGATTTGGAAGTGTGCATCAAAATATCTCTGGGTGGTGGTTTCCAATATTTTTTTGTTCACCCCCTATGTGGGGAAGATTCCCATTTTGACTAATACTTTTCAACTGGGTTGGTTCAACCACCAACTAGATATAATTTGAAACCGAGGTATACTCCCCCGAAAACTCACTCACATGAGGATAGCTGGAAAATCCACCATGAATGAGTCGATGTTTGGATCTTATTGAACATGGGGATTTTCCAATGTCATTCGTTACACCCCGGAAGATTAACATGGAGCATAATCATGGAGGCCTGGAAGATCATGTTCCTTTCTAAATGGGTGATTTGTAGGTTCCATGTTAATCTGGGCGTAGTTTTCAGGGGTATACAATCTCAAACCCAAGAATGTAAGAGGTGTGCAATGATTGTATTTGACTGACCATCTGACTGCCTCAGAACATTGCTGGCGTGGCTGCGAACTGCAATGGCAGGTGTTGTGTGTGTGTGTGTTTTTAGGGGATGGTTAGGGGTGTTGGTGGGTTTTTGAGATGAGTGTAAGTTGAGGAAGTTGGGTGGATTTCCATGGAATCGTGGCATGAAATCAATGCTGAGGAGCTGAACAGAATTGGAATCACGTGTTGGGGCTTGAGAATAGTCAAAATGGAGACTAGGTGGTGGTTTCAGATATTTTTATTTTCAGCCCTACTTGGGGAGATGATCCAGTTTGACTACTGTAATATTTTTCACATGGGTTGAAACCACCAACTAGGAATAATCAGAATGGAGATGATCGAAATGTTTGAAATCTCAATCTCAAGTTGTATGTTGAGAGAGAGAGGCCAAACGCCCACATCTTTTGATGTTCTTGTCTCCAGCGGCCGGTGATATTAGTTGTGCTAACATATTCAGCATGTCAATCTCCGCAAGGGTAACTGTTCTTCAACTTGAATGTCGCCATCGGTAGTATTTGTTCATAAGATTCCCAGATCATTTGTACCCTCCCTGAAACTAGCATAGCACCTGAAAATGAATGGTTGGAAGACTACTTTCCTTTTGGGAAGGCCTATTTTTCAAGGCCGATGTTAGTTCCGGGGAGGGTACCAATTTTGTATTATTAAAACAGAAGGTTATCCAAAGCCTCGGACTTTTCACCCCCTTTTTTCACCCACGTTCGCAATCATGGTGGTTATGTATCCCTTATTGAGGCCTTAGGCATTCTCGGAGGTGGCCTCCCCAAATTCCCATGAGTGTTGCAGATGTTGTCGCGTAGGCATCCGCACCATCTTTGTGTTTTATGAAGCTTGACGGCAAATTTTATTAAAGCGGTAGAAACAAGCAACAAAAACAACTGGGTGGCAGTTTGAAATATGTCTCTATGTTCATCCCTATTGGGGGAAAGGTTCCAATTTGACTAATATTTTTTCAGTTGAATTTACCAACCAGAAAATCACCTTTGGATTTGGGCCGAGTCATCATATTTGTTCAGAGAAGATTTATTCTACACATTCTTGAAACCAATCAAGAACGCCAAGGCATTCATCAATTTGGGATGTCGGAACTATATCTGATAACTGGTTGGTGGTTTCAAATATTTTTTCATTTTCCCCTTGGGGACATGATCCAATTTGACGATATATTTTTAAAGATGGGTTGGTTCAACCACCAACTAGATAATGTTTCATTTCAATATGTTTAACCTTCGGCTTCTATGTCAAGGTGTTATGAAGCTAAATGAAGTTAGAATGCCAATCAACTCCGAGCAACCTTTAAGCCCTTGGAAAGCCTTCCGGAAGACGTTGTTTTAAGTCACGAAGGAAGGATGGTTTTTTTCGGCAGATTTCGGTTCCACTCCGGAGCTCCTGGTTTTAGTTGGCCTCCTTTTGAGAGAGGAGGCCTTCAACATACAATTACCTGGTACCCTAAACAACCATTGTTTAATGGATGTTTGGTGAAACAACCATTTTTTATGTAATGATTTGGAATCATCCAATTGAAACATCCATTTATAAATGGTTGTTTGGGGTTCCGGGTACCAAATAGATATGTATCCCAGATGTTCCATGTAAGGAATGTTTACCTACATAAAACCCCTTGAATGGCCATTTTTATTACCTAATACATCATTATATAGGTAATTATTCCCTACATGTAGCATTTGGGTATTATATATATATATGTAAAACATTTTTATGATTATATGTATATAACACGTAGATGCTACAGAATCTCTATGTAGATGCTACAGAATCTCTAACTTTGGTTTCCATGTTTAAAGCTTCCTTTGGACGGACACCTGGAGATATCAAAAGCAACGCCACAATAATTTCTGTCGAGCCGATTCGTGATTCACCCTTGAAAAACCAACGTTGAGTCGAGCCAAGGCCATGGATGGGGTCAACAAATTTTGGGAGACCAGTATCACAGCAAGTGCCTTCCGACCCGGGTTTTTGGGTGAGGGGAAGAGTTGTTGGCGCGAAGGTAAGGAGATGTTTAAATCGCCTTGAAATGTTGAGATGTGAAACAGCCGCATCAATGCAGTGATAGGTCGACGTTGAAACCAGGTCGTAGTAACTAGACAGCAACTTGGTATTGAGGGAGCATGTTGCGCCTTCTATTCATCTTTCATATGATATTACTATGTATTTAATTTGCACATGATAATTGAATGATTGTTTTTTTTGGACAATGCAATAATGATTTGTATATACTTTAAAAAGGCTAGCTCCCTCCAGCCTCCCATAGACCCAGGCATCATCCATCACCTACTACCGCCGTGTAGGTGAAGTGTTAATGGCAGTGTTGGTGCTGGTCTTGTTGTACACCGGACAAGCGCGCTATTACGCCATTAAGGAGACGAGATGTTTCGTATTTTTTGTTTGTCCACCGGGTTTTTGTTGTTTTTTTTAAAAACCTTTTTGGAGAACCGCTGATTTTGTTGTTTTTTTTGTTCGGAGCCAATTTTTTTCACGTTTTTATGTTGAGAGATAGATTGGAAAAGAACAGCAGGAATGGATGAAAATAGTATTGAATAATTCAGTGTGCTAAAATGCTTTGCTACTAGTGATGCGCTGGGGTGTGAAGATTCGCAAAAGGTTTGAAAACAACTTCCAGTTTCGGTATAGAGAGAGCTCCCTCCTAAGACACCCAATCTTGTTGTAATCAAGAGCGTGTTTTGATGGTGGCAGGTTCCACATTTCATCCTTTTAATAGACGGTCCCCGGTCTTCCATGCAAAAAACACTTGCAAACCACCCCAGACGCTTCAACTGAATGGACTAGTGTTCGGTGAGAATGATGCAAATAGAGCATCTAGACCTCAAAGTGTATTGTAAGAATACCTGTGTCCTGCCTATGTGTCAGATACCTTACTGACTTAGACAATTGAATGGCAATATATGATATTTGTATAATTACATATATATATATGCATCTAGGTGGTGGTTTCAAATGTTTTATATTTTCACCCCTAGTTGGGGAAGATTCCCATTTTGACTATATAATATTTTTCAAATGGGTTGAAACCACCAACTAGATATACATGGAAACGTCCAACTGGAAATTATGAGAACTTTTTTTGGGGAGGCAGTTGTTGCACCCTGAAGGTGACAAAGGGGAGATTCTGAGATGGCTTTCTTGGCCAGGGCGACTAGAGTTTTTGTTGTGTAATATGGTGGAGCTGTATATCTATAGACCTGGAACCTGTGAATGTCCTCTATTTTTAGCCTTGACCTCTCCAAAACAAGGTCTTTTCCATTCAAAACAATAGTCATTTGGGTTCCAGGTAGTCAATATAAAAATTCCGTCATTCCATGACTTTTGGTTTGTCCAAAAAAACTGTTTTGAAATATCCCGCAGCTTTTTGGCCGAATTTGATATCCTTAGCTGAGTCCGTGAACGACAAAGTCGCGAAGATGACAACAACACGTCGTTCAACCTCCATGGTGGACCCTAAGACAACAACACGTCGTTCAACCTCCATGGTGGATGGAAGCGTTCGCTATAAGTCTGAGACCATCGAAGATGCAGTGAATAGACCACAGCGAGCCGTGAAAATCATGGCAGATTTCGTTCGTGCACCTGAGGAGGAGGAACAAATAAGTCAATGGGAGCAAGTGAGACAAAAGACTTTGAAGTTTCTGAACAGTGTGTATTTGGCCAATTTCATTGTGCTGGTGGTTTTTGTGGATGCATATAGCACTTGCAGAGATATTGATTCCCGTGCCGAAGGGGTGAAAACACCACAAGCCTTCAGTATACTCTCAGATCTTTGCTTAGGGCTATACACTTTAGAACTTCTGCTCCATATTTTTCTGCAAGGCTTTGGTATATTACGTGACTGGATGATTTGCGTGGATTTGGGTATCGTCGTTTGTGGTTATTTAGACCTTCTCTTAGTCACCCTTCTTGGCGAATCAGTCCTCAGAATTGGTGTGGTAAGAGCTCTACGCTTGGTGCGCATCTTTCGATTCTGGATTGCAAACAGTCGATTTGTCGATTTGTTTTTAAGCCAAAGATGAGAACACTTCCCATACCCAGACGCTCAATCTATGGTATGTTTGCCCACATTTACCCCCTAAACTACCCAAATGTTCGTATATGGGCGGGTGTTTCCTTAAATGGTGGTACCTCCATTTCACACCCCAAAATGATCATTTTTAGTAGGAAAACCCATGGGTTTGTTGGGGAAACCCAGCATTTTAGGAAACCACGATATAGATAATAGAGATAACTACCCATGTGTTATTGGGTTGTAACAACCGCCGAAGGACCTATATACGCTCATGTGTGTCCCCAAGTGTTTCCAGCCATAGGTTTGGCTGTTCCCCCAATCTAGATGCCTCCATCCAATCATGGATGAATTTGCCATGCGTCACACGGAATTTGTCATGATTGATATCATGGGAAGTACTGTTGATGGAAGAAATCCTGCACCACTTGAGGTTGGTAGTTCATACCATTATTTGCAGGGCTTTTTTACATCCCAGTTGGCGATCGCCGGATTTCTGAACCATCAACTGTATCACCCTGTCAGCACACAAATACATCAAAAAAAAGCTGGTATCTCTCTCATGCAAAGTTTACGAAGTTCACTCTTCCACTTGTGTATTTCCCAGAATCTTGTGGGTCTGTGACAGGATTTTCATAGCATCCTGAGTTGGTGAGTGGCATCCTGAGTTGGGGGATTGGAAGGATCCAGCATCTTCCAAGTGTGTAAAATTTCATAAAATTTCTACCCAAAATATCACCCAAAAGCTGCCCAAAATCACCCAAGGCAGAAATTGCACGATTCTCTAGAAGATCCAGGTATATACCCTCCAGGGAACTAACACATCCCACCTTTGGAAGAGGAAAATCATCTTCAACATTTGCCTTTTCAGGGAATGTGTTAGTTTCAGGGAGTGGTATACACATTCTTTCCACCAACCCAACCCAACCCCCACGCCCTTTTCGCCTTCAAAACCCTCCGTACCCCCCGTACCCGTGGGTTGTTGTTTACTAAACCTCTCACACCGACACGACACGGAGCCTACCCGAGGCTTGATTCGCTTGTTACGGAAGATTCGGACCTTACGTGAGTTACACAAGTTGGCCACCATGATGGCGACCTGCGCCAAAACCTTGGTATGGTCCTTCCTCTTGTGTTTCCTTGTGATGACCGTATGGAGTATGTTAATGGTAGAAACAGTACATCCCTTGTTGCAGCAACTTGAACATCTTCGGATTTGCTTTTTTGTTTTCGGTTTTTTGGTTTTGGATGTTTTTTTTTGCGGAAGATGTCAAGAGGAAAACAAACACTATAGGCTGGTGGTTTCAACATATATGTTTTATTTTCATGCCGACAATTGGGGAAATGAACCAATTTGACGGTTGCATTTTTTTAATTGGGTTGGTTCAACCACCACTATAGACAAGTATCATGTGACGGGAAGTTTTGTTGAACGTTTCAAGTTGAAACCGTAAAAACCCAACTTTCCGTGGGAAAAAAAAAACACACCCGAAACCATGAGGCAGTTACAACAACACTCTGGTGCCTTCAATGATTGTAAGGGATGTGATCAAGCCATGGCATCTGTAATGGATGCCAATTTGTTGCTCTTCAAGACAGTGATTGCCGGAGATTCGTGGGGTGAAATCGCAGTGCCCATCATCAAAAACTATCCTGGAACCTTTGATTTCTTTAGTTGGCTGATTTTTTGTTGTTATTTTTTTTTGTCGGTGATTTGGAAGACATAGCTATAACTTGTTATCTATGTTATCTGGGATTTGTTTATTGGGTGAGGTTTTATGGATTGGGATCCCATGGGATTCATCACCATTTGTCAGCACCACCAAAATTGTCACCGATGATTTTTGGGTCACAAAATTTTCCATCCACCTGGAAAACCAGTTGCTGTTAATTTGACCCTCAACTTTACCACTAAAACCAGCCATCCAGTTGCCTAAAAAGATGGTACGTTCCTATGTTTTCCAGGCACATCTTGAAGCACCAGCAAATCCAAGGAACAGCTTTTATTTTTATGGGTAGCTTGCTCACCTTGGTATTTGGAGTTTTGAATTTGGTGGTGGCTGTCCCTTTGGCGAATCGATTTTTTTTGGTTGGAAACGGCAAACCTAACGATGAATCTCCGAAAACTATGATGAATGTTCCCTGAAAAAAAAATATTTGTTGGGAAGACTACTTTCCTTTGTTGGGGTGGCTATCCTTAGATCCCTATGTTTCACATAGTGTCACTGCTGATTCTTGGATTGGAATGTCCTGAAAACTTATGAAAACCATTGAAAACCTGCAGACTTTGGTCTAACCAAACATGCGACATGTGGGTTGATTGTTGGGTGGATAAGTAGAGAGCCAAATGTTTCACAGCGATATTGTTGAGACGGATTGTTGGGTCGAGATTTGCATAGAGTAGATCGTAGAGATAGATGGATCCCATGACGGATCCATGGGACTGGCATATTCACCTATACATTTGCCATTGAAAACAGCCAAATGTAGGTAAATATACCAGTCCCATGGATCCTATGGGGATAGTGTAGGGACTGATTGCCAGACTCTGAGGCTAGATTATTTTGTGGAATAGATAGAGTTCCAGATTGAGATATGTCTGGTATGGAGTCTTCAAGATACTACGGATTGATACGGATTGTAGATAAAGATGTCAGGTACAGCTTTTGCTGTCCAGAAAACCTCCAGTTGATGGGGAAATGTATGGAGCATCTGTTTTTTTTGGGTGGGAACAAAAATCCACCGAATTTTCTTCGGGTGGAAAGTGGAGAGAGGTTTGTTGGTTTGGGAAACTTGGGAGCTTGGCATTTTTTTTTGTGTTTTTCTTGGGGGGGGGGTTGGGGATGATGAAATCCATTGATTTCCACTAGGATTGCCATCCAAAATTCCACCAAAACCATTGTTTTTGTTGTGGCAAACCCCTCAAAACCTTGAAAAAACTCAAGAAATTTTGGCAATGAAGATAAATAAGTTGCTTAGTTTGTGACTGTTTTTTGAACACTGTTGTTTCTGGCAGTATCATTGGCTATTTGAGGTAAGTAAGATACAGAAGTTGCAGAAGCATATCCCCTGAAGATTTCATTGTTTCGGCGGGCGGGGTTGAAATTAAACTTGTTTTTTGTTCACCCCTACCTGAGGAGATGATCCAATTTGACTAATATTCTTCCGATGGGTGGTTCAGCCACCAACTAGACAGTCTTCTAGAGGATCTTGTCTACTGGGATGTTCCAGGAATTTAGGATCGATGGTTAGGATCAAGGGGTTATTCCCCCGAAAACTAACATGTCCGCTTTTTAAAGGGACTATTTCAGTAGGAAATACATCGAACCCAACCATTGATTTTCAGGGGACATGTTAGTTTTCCCGGGAGTTAATTTAGCTACTAGGTACTTCCCTCAACGGGATTATTATATTAGGGCGAAATAACCCACTCTCCTAACCTTTGATCCTAACTTCCTGGGTTCATCCAAGTATCCACCATGTCATGTTGAAATCTAAAGTGAGCCACCGAAAAAAAAAAAAACAGCTGTTACTTTCCATTAGACTGGTTATTTAATAGGGATCCTTATCTTTTTAATGGTTCATTACATTCCCTTTATGACGAGTAGTATACTCCCCAAAAAGACACCCCTGAAGTTTAACATAGCCTCTGAAAAAATGGTGGTGGTTGGAAGACGATCTTTTCGTGCTTGGGTTTCGGTCACTTTTTCAGGGGCGAACTGTTAAACTTCCGGAGGGTATACCCTAAACAACCCAGTAATGAAGATAACAAAATGATCTCAATAAAACCCTTACAACAAAAACCTCCAGTTTCCAGATGGATGTAGCATTTCCATCCACTGCCCCCTTGAAAAACCACCAGGGTTTCCGAACTTTTCATTGCCTCGGTTGTGATTCGAACCTTCGCCTATTCAGGTCGTGGTCGATACCTTCGCGGATGCGAGGCTCAATGATGTACAAAACCTGGCTGAAGAGATGGAGGATGAGGTGGCACAGGAGCAAAACCAGGGATGAGTGCCATGTTGGGTCGACAGGGGTCCTTAAATCCTGAAATGGGACCCAAATTTTGGGGAGATGAAAAATTCGCAGCAAAATGTATGCGGATTTGTATGTTCAGGTTTTTTCAGCGAATTTACCGCAAATACATTTTTATTATTGCATTTTTTGGGTTGGTGTCATATAATGACCCCTCTTAAGATATGCTAATCTCTTCAGTGTGAGGTTTTCTTGTGTTTCATGTTAGAAGTTGATTTTTGTTCGAATGGGATGGAAATTCAAAACATTCGTAGCTCCACTTATTGGTTGCTCAACTAAGAAATGCAATCTTTCTGAGTTGAACATGCCAAGTTTTTCAGAGTATATTGCAGTAAAATGTAATGTACATTACTGCACCCATAGGATCCATGCATGGAATAGTTGCCTACATTTACTTGATTTTTAGTGTTAACGTAGGTAAATATAGCATACATGCATACATGGATCCTATAGGATATACAAAACATATGACTGCAGTATCTCCTTCCACATATGTTTGGACAATCATCGTAACTATGTTGCAAGCGCATGTGACTTAATGTGGGCAATGCTTCATGCCAAATTGTTCAATGTATGTTGTTTTTTTTCATTTGGCAAGGTGAACAAAACCATTTACCAGCAATTCACTGAAAGATTCTAAGAGAAACCAAAAAACCACCCCCAACAGAAAGACGGCTGGAAAGATGAGGGTTTTATATGATCCTGGTACCCTAAACAACCATTGTTTAATGGATGTTTAGGTGAAACAGCCATTTTTTATGTAATGATTTGGTTCATCATCCAATTCAAACATCCATTTATAAATTGTTGTTTGGGGTTTTATATGATTGTGTTTGTTTTAGAAGGAAGCCTTCAATTGCTGGATTTCTTCGTTGTTGACTTCCGGGAGTGTGTGATTATGTGACTATCAGAGGCAGCAAATTTGTATCAAAAACTTTAGTACCTAATGCGTACCCATAAAATCTATGGGACTGGCATATTTACCTACATATGGATGGTGTTTGATGGTAAATGTAGGTACTGTAAATTTCCATACATGTTCTTTTGTTAAGATTCCTTTTTTTGAGATGATTTCAAAAGGGCCGTTATTACTTTTTATTCCGTTTTTGATGGTCAACGAGGGTTTCATTTGTTTGGCAAAGTGGCACCTGCTTAGAACTCCCAGTGATTCCTATTGTCTACCGTGGGGTTCCCAGCCAACATATGACCCCCTCAAATTGCAAGGACCACGGCCCCTTCCAAATCAAAGATATGTAAACTCTATCCTCATGCAAAATTGGAGGGAAGTCTGGTGGTGAAAACTGTTGGGGAACCCCACGCTCGGGAATGGGCATCTTCTTCCCGCATCAACCAAATTATCTTGGAATTGGGGATATGCATTCTTACAGGTCATAGAGTTTTTATTTTGGACAAGATAGACAGACGACAATGAATTCCCAAGGTTTTCTTTAAAAAAAAACGACATCATTGGAATGATTTTTTGCAACAGCCCGTTGTCCTTTACTTCCAGGACAAGAGATCGTTGGCCAAGCTATTTGCACGCATTGATACAGATGGAAGTGGTCAGTTAACCATAGATGAGTTGATTGAAGGAGCACAACGAGATGCAGATTTGCAAAGTCGTTTGAGAGTTATGGATATCGATGAGAGCCTTTGAATGCCTTTGGTGTGGTTTTTGTTGATGAAATCGTTGATTTCTGCAAGTTGAAGTTTTTTTTGTGGAGAAAAAATGTAAAGGTTGACTTGTTGGCATAAAAATCTCGTTAAAATAATCTAGGACCAACTTAGTAAAGGAGGGTTGAAAATGGTTGACATGTACGAAACACTGGGACAATGATAGGGTGCCCTCCCCCACCAAGCGTGCATGACTTCCGTGCGCCCAGCTGAGAAGACGGCTCACCTTGCTGACCAAATAGCATTGTAAGTAAAGGGAATATTACTAGGTGGTGGCAACTCAAATATTTTTTTTATGTTCACCCCGAAAATTGGGGAAGATTCCCATTTGATGAGCATATTTTTGAAATGGGCTGAAACCACCAACTAGATTAGCTTATGTCATGATTTGATGTCAAAAGTAGTATACCACAGAATGCTATAGCTGTTGTTTTTTTGGCCCGTGAAAAACTGAGGGAACCGGGACCCCCCAAGAAAGGATAGCTTGCAAAATTCTATACTGTACTGGACACATGGACTAGGATCTAGACATTACATTTAGGTTGATCATTGTAATACATAATAATGATGGAGCACTGTTTCCACATCTACCCATAGATTCTTTCCAAACCGTGAACTTAAAGTTGGACCTTTTATCAATGGATTCACATGATCTAATAGATGATTTGAGTTCCTTATTGTTTTGTTTGGAAACACCACACCTTTCTCATCGCAAGTTCTCTCAGGAGCGATTTGCACATGCTTTTCGAAATGATTGATACAGATCAAAGCGGTACCATAGAAGCATCCGAGTTTATTGGACCCTTGAGCCGTTGGGCTCATGATTCCAAGACTGCACCACGATTCATCAAGTACAACATGCTGCAAAGCATGCAGTTGCAAGAGGATCTCTATGACATGTGTGCTGATTGTTTTAAGCATTTGGCTTTGCAGATTGACAAAGTGGCTTGTGATGTAGAAGGTCTTTCCAAAGAGATGGGAAAGACAAAGATTGAGAAATCAATCACACCAACAGAGACTCAAAGCAATACCACACAAGAAAGCTATGTTTCTCCAGTCAATTCAAGAGCTTCCGTGACCGACGAAGGCGGCCAAGGAGCTTTTGAGACTCCATTTTCCCAGGCGGCAAAGGACTTTGCAGAACCTGAGAATTTGTTGGAAGCAGAACATGTGGAAGATCATGAAATCAATGAAATGGAACATGTGATGGCTGTAAAGCCATCTCGTGAGACGGAAATGCTCAATAGTAGGGACAACAACAACCAATGGAAACATCTGGACCATTTGGATGTTCTGATTGAATCCATGGTCATGAAACTGGATGTAAGTGTGAAGAAGATGGAGAAGTTTGCTCGTGCAGCAGATATCATGGTTAGGAAGTGGAATGAAGCACCAGAGCATCATCATCGTCGCCGCATTCCTGGCCATTCCGTCTCAACGCCCTCCCGGAAATCGGATGTTTTCTGGGCCATGTATATGGATCGAGAACATGCACGAGATCGCAAGGCGAAACGAAGGCACACACACAGTTCAGGATCAGCACGACAGAATTGGAGGCAAGATACCATGAATGTGGATGAAAAACCAGATTTCTCCATGATTGGTGTGTCGGAAGGAAATTCCATGCCACAACGAGCAGCGACCCATGCATTTAAGTAAGGATATGCATACCTAAAAGAAAAGACACCACAGAACCTTTTTACCACGGTTTACCGGTTTTGTTTCCTGGCTTCTTTCTTGCAGTCTTTTCCTTTTGGGAGTGATTTCTCCTTTGTACCTCATGCAGCAATGGCATGATATGCATGCATCCGACCTTTTTTTTCAGTTGCCCATGGTAGCTGACGTGTGAATTGGACCTTTCAATCCCTGCATGAATTTCGCCTTTCGGTCGAAAAAGTGGTCCGAAAAGTGACCCTCCTGCTGATTCAGAATCACCAGATATTTTTGTCGGTTCGATAAAACATTGAAAGAATTCATGTTCATGGACGACTTTTGCAATATTTGGTTTGTTTTTTCCAAAGAAATCTTGAGGTGTTCTCATTGTTGTGATGCGTTTTTCGTCGCTCATTCCGACCTGTGAGGAGCTGATCTTGAAAAAGGATCCTCCACCCACTTTCGGTCGAATCAGTTTGAGGCAAGGCAACAAAAAACACCGACATGAAAAAATCATTTGAGTCCATGAAGTCAGGGAGGGAATAGATTTGATGACCCCCAAAAAAGGCCTCATGATTTGTTGAAAGTTGTGAGAAGGTTGGGAAAATGGGATGTGTTTTAAAACAAATTTCTATATTTTGTGCATGGAGGGGCAATGGAACAACAAGTTGAGAGAATTTTAGGAGCCGTGTAGCTGGAAAGACCACGGCACACACAACTGCAGGTATACATATGTGGTACTGGCATTGGCAACGTTTACTACTGTCATGGGGGTATGCCTTCGAAGATGGCAGAAACTTGGTGCATAAAATAAATCTATATATATATATATATTTATTTATATATAAATATAAAAAATAAAATCTATATCCAAAAAAAAATAATAATATTTAATATTATAAATCTAATATTATATAGCATTATATATTTTTTTAAATACTTTATAATAATAAAAGAATATAATTTAGAAATATAATATAATTATATTCTTATTTATCTAATTTAATATAAGATTATGAAATTAATAATTTAATATATATTTTTTTTTAATTTATAAAATATTTTGATTTATATTGAGACTAATAAATAATGGTTAAAATATATAATAATTATAATTTAAAAAAATATATATATAATTATATTGTTGAATTATTCTA
>DF239061.1:244706-284545 GCA_000507305.1 Breviolum minutum Mf 1.05b.01 | reverse complement strand
AAATATAATTAATTTAATTTTAAATTATATCTAAATAATATATCAAATATTTTTAAAAAATATAAATAATATAATATTAAAATCCTAAAATATAAAAATCAAATAAATTATATATAATTATATATTTATTTTTATATTCTAATAAATATTAATATATATATATATCATTATTAATATATTTTATATATATTTTGCATATATAATAATAAAATATATATATATATACATATTTATTTATTTAATTCAAAATCCTTCATCATTTTTGATTTTCAGGATCGTATTTATCCTTCCCAAAATATTGCGCAAATCGCCTTCTCCATATTTGCCATATTGCGTGCCAGGTTGCACCCGGAGGGAATTTCCACGATTACATTGGTGGATCCCATCTTGTTTCATTGGTAGATCGATTGAAGTAGTAAGTCTTCCCACCTGAGAAGGATTGGGAAGGAAGGATGTTGTGAAAATCATCTGGTAATTCTGCTGGTGACCTTTTTGGGGTGAAACGGTGACGATTTCAAAAGTGAAAACGTGACCTCCAACTGGGTTTTTTAAACACATGGGTCAACTTCAAAGATGGAGTTCCTATTGAATATAAGGGAAATTGTAAATAGTCATGTTACATGTTCCGTTAAATTGTGACTATTTTAGTAGAGATCTTGAAATACTTCCAAGGAAAAGAGATCGTTACATGTCTCAACATGATTTGGTTGGTAAAGTTCAATGGTTTCCAACCCAAGAAAGACGATATGGAGGAACAAAAGGCTACATACGTGACATCAAAAACCTTGATGAAAATCCCTCTTTGTGGTATCAGCTTACGTGCGACAAACATGAAGTTTTTGCTTGTCAGCATGTCATCAATTTTCCGTACCGTTGATGGAAGAAATCCGGCAAACCAATTGATTGGTATAGTCGTTCATCCCATGATTTACGACCGTTTTTTACATCCCAGGTGGTGACTACGAGGCTCCGGGCTCAAATCGGACCCAGTTCAGATATAAAAGTTGGGTTATCCCCCTTCCCAGGATGCCAGTCACCACCAGGATGACATTACATGTTTAGGTGGGGGGATTCCTACCTAAACCTTCATTTGCTACTGTTACTGGGAAGGGGGACAATATATGCCCCCTATGGATGTTTTTTACAACCATTCATCTATATGTATGATGCTGGGTACCAGTAACATTACATTTTGAACCTGCACATCTAATGCTATTTTCAAATCTGTCCAATCACATCCCTTCCAGCAAAAAACTGCTTCAGCTTGTAGTGATTTATACATAAACATCGTAGTTACATATACTTACCCTACAGGGAACGGTTCGAAAACCTATCCCACCAAATAGGAAGTTCGGAACATCATCGACTCAAAAGTGTGGGATGGGATATGGATTCGTGGGACCCAGGAGGGCTATTAAACATTAATCGGCTTCGCCCAAAAAACACCCAAATCGAAATCCGATTTTCAATCATCGAAAAACCCATCCACCTTTCCATGACTTGGGGGGTTCGTTCACCGTGAAAATTGTCTGGTTGGTGGTTGAACCAACCCATTTGAAAAAATATTAGTCAAATTGGAAATCTTCCCCAAGTTTCGGGATGAACATGAAAAATATTTGAGTTGCCACCACCCAAGTTGTCCATCGTATACCTTTCTCTCCTTGAAAGTATCATCAGAAAACCCAAGCCGAAAACGCTTGAAGGAACGCCATGTCACTGGAGGGATCTTGGGCTGATTCCCAGCCAGGTGGAAGGCCGCCCGGCGCTGGTGCTGCGGGTGCTGCCATTGGTGCTGGCGCTGCTGGAGGTGTCCATTGCGTCTCCTTGGAGAATTCAATGCACCCATAGGATCCATGGGACGAACGGTATATTTTCCTACATGAATGGTTGTTTTTAATGGTAAATCCCATAGATCCCATGGATCCTATGGGTATGGTTTTTGATATTGATATATTCTGATTAAAATTTCATATTGCTTTATTATATTGAATCATTATTTGATGATTCTACATTTTATCATGATTTTACTTCATGTCACGAATCTGAAGTGATTTGTCATTTGTAGCTCCAAAAAATTATGTTTCACTACGTAGTAAAGCACCTTTTGGAGGGAACAACCGTGGAGAACTTCCATCATGAACTTCTCAAGCGGAGCTGAGCTCACGTTCATCCATCCATCCAAACAGTGTTGGGACATGTCACCTGTTGACGAAGCAACTTGTAGCGAGTAATTAGGTTTGCTGGTGATCAAGTTGAGTCTGGTTTTCGAACATTTCATGAAGATTTGCAGTCCCAGGGTGCTTTTAATCTTGAACACAAGCCAATACATACTCTGAAACATGGCAAACACTCAACACACGCAAACACACATGCGACAAGAGTATCTTGTAGCATCAAAGAAAGAATCAAAATCAATAAGAGAGTCAAAGAAATCATGAGACGTGCGTACTGACACCATCATTTACCGTACCATACAGTATTTTCGCAGGGTCACTTTGGTCGATACTGAGTGTAATTATTCAATGACTACAAGGCAAAACATATAATACATATCAAGTGAGGAGCATCTACCTGCACATATCATGCACAAGATGTGGTGCTGAGAACCAATGAAAGCAACGAATTTATGGGGTGCTTTCAGCCCATTCAAAAAACACATGTTTATAAAGTTATAACTCCTACCCCCGGAAATTCAAAATAGATACCCTTCTAGATTTTGATTTCGGACATACAAATCAAAAGCTGAGAAAATCTTTGTTTTGAGTTTAACTAAAGAAAACTGGTTGGTGGTTTCAACTCATTTGAAAAATATTAGTCAAATTGGAAATCTTCCCCAAATAGAGATGAACATAATAGATATTTGAGTTGCCACCACCTAGGAAAACAACGTGGGGAAACAACGGGGGGAATTTCTTGCGCTTTTCACAAATGCCAGGTCAAGAGGTACCAAATATAGGTCAACGGTCTAAATATCCCACATCCAACCGCGATGGCATTCGGAACCCCTTGTACTGGCTGGTTGGTTCATGGCGGGAAAGACTTACTGTATACAATAGCTTCTGAAATCATATCTATACGTATATCTAACTTACCGGCAGTTTTTTTTCATCCCCTGAAAAAAAACAAATTTCACCAGGTCAACTTTTCGTCAACTTTTTTTCGTCACAAAAACCGTACAAAATCATCACCTTCGAACTGATGAAGGTGCTTCTGTCAAAGAAGTTTGATGAAGCGAGCTTCATTGGGTACGATTTCATCCCCATATGGATGTTTCCGAAAATAGGCGTACCCCAAAATGGATGGTTTAAGATGGAAATCCCTATCAAAATGGATGATTTGGGGGTACCCTTATTTTTGGAAACACCCATATATCCAAATCCTAAACAAGCTACTAAACCTTTGCCACAACTGAAGATCACTCACAAACAGTTCTTCACTACAGGATGACTTTCCGTGTGGACGGACGCCCGACCCGCCGGGTCCTCACCTCAGGAAAAAACAAAAAACACCCAAGCTTCGTTGGTAGATCGATTGAAGTAGTACGTCTTGCCACTGGAAGGATCTTGGGCCGATTCCCATCCAGGTGGCAAACCACCTGTGAGGGTAACGACTTGATGATCATACACACACCCAACAAATAAACCATTTATAGTGCTTGAGTTAGTAACGGTCATTTCAAAAAAGATGTTCAAAAGCCATTTAATGGTTTAGGATCACCCATGTATAAGAAGCCATTTAAGCCCATTTGGAAGGGGAACAACGCTAACTACGTAGATTAAATAACACTTACATCCACTTATATCCTAAGTGGGATGATCCGGTACCATCACGATTCGACGGAGGAACATGTCCCGTGAAAAGGAAGGTACATCCCCCGGTTGTCAACTAACGAACGGCTGAAAAAATCACATGAGAGCTTTCCCACCCCTTTAAAGAAAGGAGATTCACAGTCCAAAACCCTTCATTTTTGGGTTTCAGCCGTTAGTTTTCGGGAGGTGTACATCCATTTACTACTAATGAACAATAGCGTAAATTATTTATTGAAAAAACACGGCATGCACCTCCCGGAAAGAAACTGAACCTTTGGCACTTGAAGCGTTGATGAAAGAGAAGTTTGGGAGAATATTTTATTATGTACCCTCTGGCATCTGGCAAAGCAACAAAGCTATAGAAGATCCCTATTTTCAATAGGAAATGCATCTTCATTCAGGGTCTAAACTTTTCCATTACTATGTTACTATGTTAGTTTACCTGAGTGTATATTCCTTATTGGGAAATATCATCTGTTCTGGTGTTTGTTTAAACAAACTACCTGGACCCAAGAAGCCCTAGGTCCAATGATGATGTAAACAATATCCCTTCAGGCGTGTTTTTAAGCTTTTTTGGTTTCCTGAGGTCGAACATTTCGTCTTTGGAGTGGGTCGTTTAAAGGAGAAAACGGAGCGAAATGAACCGAATATTGAATATAGCCCTTGAGTAACCACAGAAATTGTAGTCTTCCAAGCAGCATGTTTCCGGGGGCTATTTCATTTTCGGGACTTTGTGATATATCAGCGGTATGCTACAGTATTGTGTTGTCGTCAAGGACCATGAAGACGATGACCACGAGGACCAGGAAGCGGAAAGTGGAGGAGAACCGGGAGGAGGACAACGATGATCATAATCACCACAGCCACAACCACAACCACAGCCACAACAACAACAACAACAACAACAACAACAACAACAACAACAACAACAACAACAGCAACAGCAACAGCAACAGCAACAGCAACAGCAACNAACAACAGCAACAGCAACAACAACAACAGCAACAACAATAGCAACAACAGCAAAAGCAATAACAACAACAGCAATAACAGCAACAGCAACAACATTTATATCAACACATTGTCGTCTTGGTGATTAGCATCATCTTTCAGATCAAACTATCGGCAACAAACAGGAACACATACAGGTCATCTCATTGTAGCAATGATCCTCAGCAGCCATGAACAATGCCATGGCTACCGCAAGCCATGAACCACAAACCAACATCATTGTCCATTATGCATTCACTCTTCTTCATCTCTGATTATCCATCATCATTATCAATGCTCATGCATCATCATCATCATGATCATCATCATCATCATCATCATCATCCTCATCATCATCCTCATCCTCATCATCACCATCATCACCATCCTCATCATCCTCATCCTCCTCCTCCTCCTCATCATCATCATCATCATGATCATGATCATGATCATGATCATCATCATCATCATCATCATCATCATCATCATCATCATCACGTGACTCAACAGCTAAACTTCCCCCAGCCTCCATAATTTGGCTGCTGCTGACCATAGGGCGAATAACGTGGATCACCACCAGGTGCTCCTCCCATTGGGCCATAGCCCTGAGGACCTCCCTGACATCCACCCTGGCAGCCACCATACCTTAGTTGAAGGACCGTGGGACCCGACCCCAGAAAACTCATATACTTAGAGGTTCAGGATACTTAGTAACTGGTTATATGTAGGTTTATAACCCTAGTTAGGGGGACATATAACCCATTTATAGAGGTTATAACCCTGGTTACTATCCACGTATCCTAAGTATCCTGAACCTCTAAGTATCCAGTGAAAACTGATGTTTGGAAGACTATTCTCCCTTCTGAAGTGGTTGCAAATGATAGCGGACATGCTAATTGTTGATCATTTTTTGGTGTAACAACAAAATTGACGCATTATCCTCCTAAAAACTGACAGTTTGCCCCTGAAACTAACAGCAAGTTTCTTTGCCCGTGAAAATAAGTCGACAGGCTGGCTTTTTTGAAATATCTTCCAACAAAAATCCAGTTTTTCAGGTGCGACTTATTTGTTACTTTCAGTTAGGGTAACATCTAGTTGGTGGTTGAACCAACCCATTTGAAAAATATGCTCGTCAAAATGGAAATCTTCCCCAAATAAGGTTAAAACTATAAAATATTTGAGTTGCCACCACCTAGAATCTAGAACATGTATTCTCTCCTTTTTTCGTAAACGGCTGCTTTTTTGAAAAGTCGTTTTTGAGGTCCCTGTGTCCAAGGTAGTAAGCTGCGATCATCAACCGTGAACGGTCCAATTTGTGGTTTTCAATGGGGATCTTCCAAATCTAAAACATCTGGTTGCTTATAATATACATAACCATGGGATTGTTTTTCGGGAAATTTGTGAACAAATGGGAATTTTCTCCGGTTTCTTATACATAACCATGGGAATGTTGTTCAACCTTCACTTTATTACTTCTAAAAACTCAGAAAAAATAGTAGGGAACATCCAGAATCCAGGCTTCAAAAAGAATGCTCATGACGAGAAACGCACAGCCCAAACATTCTTTCTTTGCTCGACTGGACTTCCAGGGGAATGATATTCAATAATATTCAATACCCATACCATCCATGTATGATATATTTACCTACATTTGGTTGATTTTTAAGGTAAAATATGGTAAATGTAGGTAAATATACCATACATGGATGGTATGGGATGTATTGCTGGATGTCACGGATGTAGATTATAATGTTGTGTTTATTTTCTATTCATTCTCTCTGGGGGGAAGGCATCTATACATTCTACTAGTATGTTTCAGATGCTTACATAACGTCTGGCAGCCACGAATGTGACATGATACTGTTGATGCTTCAGAAATCCCGCGATCACCACCTGGGAGGTAAAAAAAACACGTCGTAAATAATGGGATAAACTACCGTTCCCTCAACTGGTGAGTTTACCGGATTGCTGAACCATGAACAGTATCACTTGATCTCACACATATACCACCTTGGAAAATAGATGGCCTAACTCCCATTAGTAAACGGTTTATCATAGCCCCTTACAAATCGCCACCTTTCGGGAGTTGCGCCATCTATAGATTCATCCAAGGAGCTGTGGGCAGCCACCACCCATGGGTTGACCATAGTTCTGCTGCATGCCGTAGCCGCCGCCTTAGGCGCAAATTTCAACCTCTTTGGTCTACGGTCACGATGGCCTATGAGAAATCTGTAGTTCAACAGGGCTAGTAACGATCTATTATAAGAAAACAACCAAAAGGAGGTTTCGATCTCAATTCATCCCAGTTTAACTTATGTCCCAAACCAAAATACAGGATTTATATTTAGAAAAAAACACATGTTGCATAGATTCATATGCAGGTTTTATTCTTTGTCACAAATACATGATGAACACAACGGCCCTGTGTTTCGCCCAAAAAACTCCATTCGAAACCCAAGTTTCATTCCACAAGGTGGAACCCTACCAGTTGGCCCATGGTGTTATTTCACCCCTGTCAGTGGGGTTAGGTTATAATCACTAACATAACCCAGGTATAGGCGCATAGGTGAGGTTCTTTCACCCCCCGTTGAGTGAGGTACCCATGTAAAAAAAATAACGGCCATGATTAACAGCGGGTTATCTATAATCCTATTTACAAATCCGGTTTTGGGGACCCCCATCTTGCAGGAGCTGTCTGAACTCTGGACATGCAAAAACCACGAAGAACATGCAATCCAAGTCACCACCACATCCACCGCCGCAGCCACCGCATCCGCCGCCGCAACCACAGCCACCTCCACAGCCGCCGTAACCACCACAGCCACCGTAACCGCCGGCGTCACCATTGTCGACACACCAAGATCCTGGCGATGTTTAGCAGGGATGCGGCGATTAGGTGGTTTTTTTGAGGCTTCATAAAATGCCAGTGCCAAGTTTTGCTCAAAGAGATGCGGAGTTCCAAGTTTGGAATTTGAAACTTGGGACAGACACACAACAAAAACTAATAAAGGTACAATAATTCACTAACCTAATGATACTTTCAGTCGATTCCCCTACACAACTACCTATTTTGGGGGGACGTGCTGTGACCTAGCTTACCTAGCTTGAGTTTTAACCGCTGACCCCTACACTGCTACCTATTCTGGATGGTGCGTCATGAAATGACCAAATTCTTCCCTTCTTTTGTTGGATATCAGTCTAGCTAGGAGTACGAAACAACAAGCAAACAAACAAGCAAACAAACAATCAAACAAACAATCAGCAAGCTGAAGATAAAGTCTGATAGTTCACAAGTATCACATGTCACTGAATTATTGAGAAAAACACACATCCTTTGTCTTAACATCTTCTGTTTTTTCCAATAAGCTTTGTTGACGCCAACTTTCAAACAGAGCGGATCTAACCATCTCACTATCTTTCACTTCGCTCAGTTTAACCGAAAAAAAGAAAACAACTCATAGCCTCCACAATACAGCAATGGAATTGTTCATCAAACACGAAGAATTTGCACCTTCACCAATAGTAGTGAAATTTCCATTGGGGTGTCAAAACTCTTCTTCAAGTTGCTGGAGAAGCCATGAGAAGCCATAATTAAACTGTTCAGTCGAAAGAAAAGGTCAGTCTGAATATCTTCTGACACCATTTACAGCAATCGCAGCGAGATTCGTCCTGCTTTATTCTTGCCCTTCTTCGCGTCCCATTCAATCTCATACTTCACCTGGCGCTTTTGGAGGGTTTTGCATCTTTTTTTTCAGGAGTGATTTTGACCTGGGTTCTGGCCGCCTTTACATTCCACTTGCGGCCGCCATAATCGTCTTTTCCGTGTCACTCAGATTCACTTCTTGACTGATGCTTTGCGGTGGATCACAGATGATCAAAGTATCGAATATTGGCCTACACTTGTAACAATCAAGAAATACATTTAAGAGGTCAATGATTTGATTCCTTGGATCCAATTGGAATAGTGAAAACATGTAATTAAATCTTGTTCTATCCCTTCATAATGGTAGCATAAACAGAAATGATTACAGTAAATGCCCCTGATATCTACCGGGTATACTGATCTGCGTACGTGTTCGAATGATCCATTACATTACACTGTTCTGTTTAACAAGAACATTCTGAGGCGACAGGAGCCAAGGGATGCATTCAGCATTTTGGTTTCACAAGTAGCACCTACTGTTGATGGCTGAAATCCTGCACCAGTTGAGGGAACGGTAGTTTATCCCATTCTTTACAGGTGTTTCTACATCCAAACGGTGGTTTCTTCGCCGGATTTCTGAACCATCAACAGTATCACCCATCGTACGTTCGTTCATTGAACTGATCGAAAACCCAAGGGCTTAGGATGCTCATCCTGAATCCTTTCGTGTGATGGGTAATACCAAGCACCAAAAAAAAACAGGGCAAAAGTACAACTAATCCGTCAGAAACAAAAAACAGCGGACTATGAATCTACCATCCACCGAATCGATAGACATATACATACACGTGTATGTATATATTTATATGTGTATTTGTGATATATCCTACACAATATATATATATATATAGTTCTTCATATTTCTAGATACCATTTTTATTGAAATAAATATCTGGCTTCCTGAAGTTTCCTGACCCTACAGGTTTACTCAAAAAATGATATCATCAACTTCATCGGAATCCGCGGGGTTTTCCATCCCGACCTTCATGCCATCTTGGATGCTATTGGGGGTCCCCCGAGAACTGTCGCTGATGAGCGAAGAGGTCCTCACTGCCATCCTGCGGCTCGATGAAGCCAAAACCTCGCGGAGGTTTCTCACGGTTTTTTGATGACGAACCGTTAAGGTTGGAAACCCCGGATAAGACCCACTGGATCGATTTTTACATGATCTTTGCCGAAAAGTGTGTAACTTGAAAATATTCGGGATGACATTTTTGTCCAAACAGTTGTTTCTATCTGCTAGATATATATTTCAATGTAGATGGTGATACAGTAATTACTGTTGATGGTGATAACAAAAATCATCCGAATTGAGTACAACGTTACACAAAACAAGAAATGTTTGCCCCGTTCCGCAACCCAAAAAGGGAAACGACACCCCCTTGTCCTTATTATTCTTTATTGGGCAAGATCAAATTTTTACCCGTTGGAATGTTTTTAATCGCCAAGTCAGGAAAAGGTTTTTTAATGATATAATCAGTCTAACTTCGGAGACAGGACTTTAAATTACCCTCCTGAAGTTTAACATTAGTCCTGAAAATAGGCCATCCCAAAAGGAAAGTAGTCTTCGAACCATCATTTTTCAGGGACGAACTGTTAGTTTTGGGGAGGGTAAAGGAGCCACGAAAAAAACCCTCCTACTTTCCATTATACTGGCTGGTTAATGGTTTATTATAGTCCCTATATAACTGGGTAGGATTTCATCCCCTATATAACCCAACCAACCAAGGTTTTTTTCATTGCTCAATTCTTCACACTTCTCAGGTATTCCAAAAAAAAATCACTCCTCATTCCTTGGATTATTCGGTACCCTTTCAAGGATGCTGATGCTGATGCAATCGTCAGCACCGAGGATCCTTGATGCAAACATGTTTTTTTCGGGAACCGGGGAATCTCGTGGAATCCCAACCGTTCTTTCCGAGGATTATCATCATCCTGGGTACAATCCAACTCAAAATTCCCAAATGAAAATTCATGTCATGTCCCAAGCTAAAAACCATTTCTTTTCCCAGGATTTGTCAGCTAAAAAGCTAAAATCCAACTCATTCCCTGGATTCTCCAGGAAAAAAAAACACCTCGCCTTTATCTTGGAAATACTTCTTCAGAGTCCCTAGCAACATCGCCTAAGACGGGAGTTCTCGGGAGTTTGGATGGCTATGGGGAGTTGGGATGGCAGGTGGTTGAACCACCCATATTTGGTCAAATTTAGATAATTTCCCCAAGTAGGAGTGAAAATAAAAAATGCTTGAAACCACCAATTAGACATATATTACACTCCCTACAAACTAACAGTTCAAACCTGAAAAGTAGGGTTTGGAAGATGACATTTCCGTTGGGGATGGTCTTTTTTCAGTCACTGTTGCTGTTGGCAAACAGAGGTGCTTGACCTAACCAACCATTGGCTTTGCTGGGGACTTGGACATTGTTGCCCAGGAACAAAACGCAGTTTCTTCTCAGGGCACTGAAACAAAAAAATATCAACACAAAAACACATTGATAAAGTGGTTGGTGGGAAGAGATACCGTATGCATATACATAATATATAATTATGTCTACATATATGTACAAGCGTATCAATATGTACATAAATATACTGCATATACAAAAAACATATATAGATATATATATATTTAGACAGTATACAGGATTTCACGGAAACATATTGACAATATGATAATTGTAGCTGCAAAAATGTGTCAAAACCGACTATCCAACCCTGTGTCAAAGGGGTGTAGCGACTCCCTGACTGAAGCATTGGAAATTTCCACGTGAATCCGTGAGTCTCATACAATGCAGGTTGACAGTACTTGATACTTGGATGTCCCAGGAAGTTAGGATCAATGGTTAGTAAATGGGTTCTAACCTACTTATAAATGGGACATATTGAGGTTATAACCCATTTACTAACCATTTACTAATCATTTACTAACTTCCTGGGACATCCAAGTATGTGACCATTGAATCATTGGACGATAGCTTGCATCCTGGAAAAAACTTTCTGGCTTCCCAACGTGGAGGATCAACCCATGGATGTAGGTGGTTAATATCAGGGGTTTGTAAGTCCCCTAAAGTAGGGTTAGTGAAGTTATAAATGGCTTGTGATCCCTTTAACCAACCAGTTACTGACCGGGATGATCCAAGTAGACCAGGATGACTTCCTTTTCGACAAAGTCATTGATTTATTGCATGATATTTCCGCAACAAAAAATGATAAGCAAACAAAACACACGCACATACAACGAACAGCTGTAATAGCTTCACAGAAATCTTCAATGAAATCTTGTTGCCCCCTGCCGGCACGAACACGACTTGTGCGGACAAAACCGTTCTTTGCCTTCAACGTTGGTGCGTCAAACTATTGACACTGGCAACATCATACCATAATTATACACGATGATACACGATGATACACGATGATGATGATGATGATGATGATGATGATGATGATGATGATGATGATGATCGCATTAATCATATGATAGTGACCATTGCCACTGTATTATGATCCGTGATGCATGATCTAGACGTGTAACCGTGTAACAACACTTGTGACACTTTCTTCCCCTGGCAGGCTACTAAGTTCAGGAAGGGACTAAACTATCATGGCCAGAAATCTGGGCAAAATACGACAGTTCAACACACAGTTTGCACACATGAATTTTCATGTTGTTGTTTTTTCGCCTTTCTCTTATCTAAGCTCAAGTAAAACTCTTGATGAACAAATGATTTCATTATTGCAAAACTTGACTTATACCACATATTTCCGGATACACCCCTGAAGATTAACGGCTGGAACATAATCACACAGGTTTAGTTCAGATCATTTTGGGTGATGGGTGTAGGTTCCAGCCGTTAATCTTCCATGATGATAGCCATCTCCATTCCCAACATCTTCCCCACTTTTTTCGACCCAAGAAACGGCGCTTCCTCCGCCACTGGCGTCCACGCTCCATGTGGCGGCCCGATATTTGCCTTTCCGGTCGTCCCATTCAGCCTGTGCCGAAGAAAGTTCCCCGGCTTCCCCGAAGAAAGGAATAAAACAACTTTCCCTTCCAGGGAACTAAGATATCCCACCGAGGAAAAAGAAAATCATCAACTCAAATACGTGCCAAAAATTGAGGGGTATATGTTGATTCCCTGGACCATTAAGGTCAAAGTAGATGGCTTGCCGATACCAATTTTGTAGGTGGATGTAAAGGTCTGAAAATAAACAAAAATATGTAGCGACGGTTAGCCATGTACTTTTCAACTACTGTAAATTTCCAAACCTGAGACTAACACACTGATCTATATATAAAGCCAACAAAGTTTCTGAAAAAATGGGGATGGAAAGATTCTTTTCATGTAATGAATTCCAGAATTCCAGGAGGGAAGCGATGTACCTATCATGGGGTCAAAAAAACCAGCCGCAGCAAAGGCGGCAAATGATTTCACCTTCGTGGAACGTGTCAGTGCATTATTGGAAGCACTTGAACCCGTCTACATGAGTTGTATGCATGTGGCTAAAGTATGTATATATCCACATATGTGTCCTGGGCGAGAAACAAAATACATCATTTTATCAATCTACAGAAGTAGGTGATGAATGCCTATGCTTGTAAATATGTAAATATCTAATTTTGTAAGTATAATCGCATATATAATTTAGATTATACATATATTAAAAAACTAAATGCACATATATATATATATATTAAGAATGCACATGCATACACAATGTCTGGCCAAGTGATAACATTTCCCCAACCTGGATTTCCCTGAAATAAGGGGATGATCCCTTCCTAAACTATACCTTTTGGGGGCCCCAGGTCGTGTGACGCCGCGAATTAATTTGACCAGAAAATGATGTGTATATATTGGGTGTTTCCAAAAATAGGGGGTACCCCAAAATGGATGGTTTATAATGGAAAACCCTATTAAGATGGATGACTTGGGGGTACCCCTATTTTCGGAAACATCCATATATATCCATATATACCGCAACAATCCGCATCCATACCACCCTTACCTTGACTACAGTTGAAAGCTCCATGTTGCTCAACATCAACTCCTGTGACCCGACCTACAATGAGACCTATGGTCATTACACAATACATGTTGGAAAATACGAACAGCGCAAAAAGCATTCCATATGTGAATATACATCTGAATTGAAATAGTTCAAAAATTCTCACCATGATAGTTTGGTATTGTTTTTGTTGCTGTTATATTGGTGTATTATAGTCCCTAAAAAACTGCCTAGAACCCAAAGGGGCCCCTAGTTTTTATTGGAATTTCGGCCTTGTTTGGGGGGAAAAGACCTTCAAAAACAGAGATCAGTTTGGTTCCAGGTGGGTAAGATTTCATCCCCAACAAATGGGTGTTTCCAAAAAAAAGAGGTACCCCAAAATGGATGGTTTATAATAGAAAACTTCATTAAGATGGATGATTTGGGGGGAAAACCCACTATTTTTGGAAACATCCAGGTGGGTACGATTTCATCCCCAACAAACCCCCTTATGACATTCCACGAAATTCTGGTTGTTTAATAGGAATCCTTATATTGGTTAGTTTAATGTTTATTATAATCCCAACATAGCTGGGTAGTATAATCCCCAACAAATCCCCTACTTGGATGTCCATGGTACTTGGTAAATAGATTGTAAGCCTTATATAAGTAGGTTGTAAGTCCCCTAAGTAGATTACAACCCAACTTACTAAGTAGTTACTAAGTTTCATGGACATCCCAGTAAACAACCAGGGTATTTTTCAAATGCACCTCGAAGAACACCTTTTCGCCTCCACGGAGGCTGTCGCCATCGCCGCTAAACCTCGCTCGCTTGCCGTTCCCGTTGGGTGGAGGGGGGGGGTCGTCATGGGACCCAAGACCCCCCAACGGATCCACCATAAAATTCGTTAAAAAAAAAGAGGTAAATATACCAGGAAATCCAACCAAATGTAGGATAATACATATAGGTACATAATTTTCTTTAAAAAAAATGAGGGGAACATATTCAATCCTACATTTACCATTAAAAATCAACAATTCGTGTGGGTAAATATACGTCCTCGTCCCATGGGATTCGAAAAGACTTTGTTTTTTTTGTCGGGATCTCTGTGGGACAATGGGTATAGGCACATACAAACATGAATGATTTTAAAATCTTAAATGGTAAATTAGTAGGCAAATGTACCCATAGTTACAGGGATCCCAGTTTGATTATTTTACTCTAGTTGGTGGTTGAATCACCAACCCATTTGAAAAATATGCTCATCAAATTGAATCATCTCCCTAAGGTTCGGGCTGAAAATAGAACATATTTGAAATCACCATTTAGTTTTTCATGAACCTGGAAAACATAGGAACGTGTCATTTGTTTAGGCAGCTGGATTGCTTGTATTAGGGGTGTAAACTTGATGAATTACTACCCAGTACTGCATTCCAAAAGAACTTCAGAGAAATTGTTGGATCGATTCTGACAGAGCTTCGAGTACTTTGCTAATCGAAACCCATCGGCGAAAAACCATGGAGTCAGAAGCGTTTAGAAAGGCTTGCTAGGCGAGCTGTTTTAAAACAAGAAGGTGTGTAGTCAGTAGTCAGTACCCAACAGGGAATCAACATATCCCACCTGGGGAAAAGGAAAATCATCTTCAAAATGCCATTTTTGGGGGATATGTTAGTTCCCTGGAGGGTATTCCGAAATTTTTCTGGGGAAAATTTCGTCCATCAACAAATATCAACAGAGATTAACACAAGCCTCGTCTTCAGATAGGTAGAGAAAGTGTATACTAATACAAATGGAATTTCTGGTTCGCTTCAGCTTTTTAAAAAGAAACCCATAGACTTTGACTATAGATGTATAGATTTTGAATTCCAATATGTACAACTGTAAAACAGTATGGAGATTAGAATAGTACAGCATCATATGTCATATTTGTAGGTAACAATAAAAGCCTGGTACACACAAACTATATACATATTGGATTATATAAAATCACAATTGCTACAATTTCACCCTAACCCAAAAAAAAAAGGTTTTCTAAACATACTTCAACTCCAAAGATTTCCTCCCATGCGCTATTCAAAAAACCACCGAGGGGCTGCAAGGTGTGTGCAAAAATGTCGTCGCCGCCCTCATCTGGGGTAATGAACCCAAAACCCTGCGACAGCTGCGTGCGATGAAAGGTGAACTTTTTTGGGGGAGAGTTGATGCCCTCAACCCGCAAACGAACGAATGTCACCTGAAAAGGGGACCAAAGGAGAATCGTCTTCCAACCAGCATTTTTCAAAGGATATGTTAAACGGGGGGAGAATATCACGAATATGAAGTGTTGTATGAAATTGAAGAATTTATATGGATTATGTCTCGTTGATTCAAAACGACGTTGTATTTTCGTGTCTGGTTGGACAGAGATTGATGCTTGCAGAAACACTGCCTTGTGGATTTACAGAGTTTGATTGAGACATTCTTCTTCACTTGAATCCAACTCGGCCAGAAGACGAGTCAAAGTTGAACCTTTGTCATGGCCTAGCATCAAAAATTATCTAGTTGGTGGTTTCAACCCCTGAGTCAAACTGGGAATCTTCTCCAATTTTGCGGGGTGAAAACATTTTCATGAAACTGCCACCACCCAGTTATAGAATAGCCAAGGACCACCTCTCAGAATAAATAATCACATGTCAAATCGAGTAACTTGATCTTATCTCACCTTATATTCTAAGAGGCATAGAGGCATACCCCTCTACTGTTACAGTTGATACGTCCGGAGAATTTCGACCATCAAACCCGTTCAAATGCTGAAAAAAACATCTTAACATATTAACATATTCTTGGGAGGTTGGCCCAAGAAAACCTGGTGCGAGCGGATATCATTGGGTTTGTAAGTCTATTTCCATTGGGTAAAGCTCAATAATCACCACCGTCAGAAGTTAACACAACAACTAATACACATGCTTGATTAATATCACCTGAAAAAGGACCATTGAATCACTCAGGTTCCCATTTACGGGGACCTGGGTATCGGGGAGCATGGAACAAGTTTACAACAATCACCTCCCAAGAAAGCAACTCAGCATTGATATGAGTTAACATGTGGGTGTACATGCATGTAATACCAATCATTTATTGCATTGATGGATCAAACATGTACTGACTATGTATGATACATCAATATTGATTACAATACATAGTATAATATGATCTGATATGACAGAATACAATACTGTACAATGTAATCATCACATGCTCATGTATAACATATTGTAAGCGAATACGATATAGTACAATGTAGTGAAACTACATCTTCATCTAATACAATCTTGAAGTAATATGAGCATTTAATAATACAACTCTCAGCAACAAATGCAACATGTTTGTTTTCGGCTTTCCACTCAACAAGCATGCCTTGAATACGTTTGGGGGATCTTCAAACCCAGGGTTGGCACCTTGTCAAAGACAAATTTCTTCAACTTTCCAGTTGGCATGACGGAGATAGACTACTGTACGAGCTACGACAACGACGGTCGGAACCGGTGATTCCTTGAACGGTCCAAGACTAAGGATTTCCAATTTCCAAGTGAAACGTTCCTTGAGCCGAAATGTTTGGAAAGGTGCGATGAATGGAGAATAAAACGAAAAAAACAAGGGCCAGAAGTGTTAAGGTTTCTGGTCATCCACCAAGCCATGTTAAAATAACACCATTGTCCAAAAAAGGATAGAAACTCAGTGATTTGTTGATTATGTGTGGCAAAAGTTGAAGAAAAACAATGCATGCAAGCAAACCTTACCATGTTATGTGTATATATATATATTGATTTTGATGTAAGTTCTTTAGGCAGTCTGAAGGGTGAGTGAGTGGAAGAAAAATAAGCCAGTCCCACACGGGAAGGTTGTCACAATTTCTAAAAGATATGGAAGCAAGCAGTCTTGAGTGGTCATAATATTTTTTTTACCCAGACATGTCAGAATTGAATTGAATCAGTATCCTTACAGCATATAACTTAACTTGATAATTCCATGGAAAATGCCCCACCCGCAGGTTTTTTTTGTAACGATATGTTCATTCAGCTTGTCTTCCAGTCTCCCAGGTTTCAGATTTCAAAGAAATTTTATAAAAAGTTGGATCCGCAACCAAGAAGGGTATGTCGTACATTTACTAACAAGTACATGCATGATCTAGTTGATGGTTGAACCACCCATCCGCTAAAATATAAGTCAAATTGGATCATTTCTCCAAGTTTCCAGTTGAAAGCTCCAAAATTCTTTGAAACCACCTAGTGATGATGACAGTAATGATGACGATGAGGAGGAGGAGGAGGATGATCATGGTTGTAAGCTTGTTGCCCATTAGATAACTGACATATTTGTACAGCCGCTTGTGACCGATGTCACTTCTCTATTTTTTTTGAGAAGAAGGTTGTTTCCACGTGCATCCATGTCTGATCAATGGAAACTGCAGGATGTTCTATGTACGGTCTCCCCTGTCCCCTGTCCTGTTTAAGAGTTAAGGAAGGCAATGCAGCTCATGTCCAAATCGTGGAAAGTTATGTCAATTTCTCCAACAATATACATACATATATATGTATATACCAGGTGATTCAAAGTGACCTTTTTATCCCCTAGTTGGAGGTCACTCAACCTTTGGAAGGGTCACGTTTTCACCATCCCGAAAAGGTCACCAGCAGAATTGCCAGGTATATATCTATATATTCGGTAGGAACAGAGGTTGGAAGCGCGGCAAGTGGAGTCGCAATTGCCCGTGAGCAGTGTTACACCTCGATCTTTTTGATTCAATCGACGGCGTAAGCATTGGTCTGGTAACGTATACTTTCGACCTACTTATTCAGGAGATTTTTTTTGGGCACAGGCAACATAAACACCCACATGAAAACACACAAAAAAAAAGTGTCGTGATCTTTGGCACATGTATGGTACAAAAAAATAGGCTGGACATGGCACAATGCTCAATTTTTTCAGGGATTGATGCTAATTAGTGGTTCAACCATTTTCAACATGTCTTGACCCATTCAAAACATACTTGGATTTCATGCGTTTCAAACCAGTCCATCAATAAGCTTTGAATCTACCCCCGAACCAGCAACAGTCACCACCAGGATGACAAAAAAATAATAATGTGCGGGATCCCAACCAAAACCTTCATGTGCCACTGGTATCCTGGGTGGGGGGGTAGATCCAAAATATATAGAATACCCTCCTGAAAAAGGACGTTAAGATCAACACACAGCACCAGTCTTTTTTGGTATCAGTTTTAAATTTCCGGGGGGTGTCCAAGTGAACAACAACAACAACAAAAAAAAACAACGAATCTTTGCTTGTGAAAAGTCCCTGCGAATGCAGACCCCTCCCTTTCAAATAGTATATATCGGGTTCCAATCCATCCCATTTTCAATAGGAATGTAGGGTTAATCCCTTTGTTAGCACATACTTGGATTCTTATGGCTTTGTAACTCAACTTAAATCTCACCAAATCGCTGCATGGAAATGAAAGATCTGTAAACATGGTCTGATTCTCTGATTGCCCATGGAACCTGAAAATACATCCAATAATTTTCAGGTGGTTTTCCAGCAAACAACACCAAAAACAACAATCTTTGCTGGTGAAAAATCCCTTAAAATCCAGGCCCCTCCCTCTCTCATAGGAAAAAAAGGGTTCCATTTCATCTCTGGAATAAAGGGTTTTCCCCAAAATGATTACAAGTAATTTGGATACTGGAAACTCTCCCAAAGGTTCATTAGGAATAACACTCTTGTTGTCTGTGTCCAATTTTCATTGCTACTGGCACCCGGCTGGCCTTCCGGCTTTCAGGTGAAGCCGCTAGACCGAAAAGATACGCGGAATCGCGGAATCGGAACGAAGGAAGCGATTTTTAACAACAATTATGGCTCCATCAAAAAAAGTTGTATAAACCGTAGAATCATAATATGTTATAACATATGTATAAATATATAAACATATAATATGTAGTTGTTAGGTGTATATGAATATATGTTTTTCTGTGTACAGACAATATATATATATATATATGTGCATGATACAATAAGATATATATATATATTTAAATATATATCAATATATATATATATAAACCATAAGATGTCCTTTTCGTACATATCGATTTTGAAGCGATTACTAGTTCTTGTCATGGAAAAACTCTTCGAAAAATCCACGCAGCCTGTGAGATTACAGTTGTTCAAGCTGGGTTTGGAGGTTTGGACCTTGCCTCACAATACAACTTTATGTTTAAAAACACCAAGCAGTGATTCAAAGATTTCACCCACATACCCCTGGAAGATACCAAAAGGACGTTGAAACCAACAGTTTATGAAGGAATTTCTTTCTTTGTGGGGGTTTGGGGAAGTTTGGGGTATCTTCCCAGGGTATGTGGGCAAAATCATTGAGTGATGTGTTGGTCAAACACCATCCGATGTATGAGATCTTTACTGATATATACCATATTGGTAACTTAGATTTTTTATCTGCCCCAAAAAAGAGTATAGTAACACAAAATGAACAAACATCAATCTCTTGGCTACATATCCGAATTGGATTCGATCCCTTTTTGTTAGACTTAAAAATAAGATAGGTTCACCTTTTTCGGCAATTTTTGGTGACGCCTCACGCCTCAGGAAAACCATCACTGTAGCGACCAGCACCTTTGTGAACCACTTGAGGAAACTGCTGTTTTTTTTGAGTAACTAGCACCAGGTTCTTCAAAGTGACCTCGTTTCGACCCACAAGTGACCTTTTCAGGGCTAAAGTGACCTCGATTTGGGGAATCAAAAGGTCACTTTGAAGAAGCTGGCAGATAGAATTGTTCCGGATTCCGGATGATCGTTTTTTCCAAACAGTTGTTTCCATCTGCTAGTTACTCAATATAGATGGTGATGCTGTTGATGGTAGCCAGAAATCTGGCGAGAAAACCACCTGGGATATAACAAAACCCCTGTAAATATAGGGATAAACTACCAACCTCAACTGGTGCAGGATATCTTCCATCAACAGTATCTAGATGTTCCAATATTATTTGTTCCCGATCTTCCTTAACAAAAAGAAAGGGGACATGAATGGAAATGGGAGTTACAGGTCCCGAAATTTAACATAGCCCCTGAAAAATGATGGTTGGAAGATGAGTTTCCTTTTGGGGCCCTGCCTATTTTTAGGGGCGAACTGTTAAATTTCAGGGGTGTACCTAAGAGTATTGAATGATTTCTTTGTGGGGGGGCAAAACATCTTCACTGCCAGGACCAATAGGTGGGAACATCTGCGAGCTGCTCGCAGATCTCAATTTGCTGCGGGTGTCTCCTGAGATTTAGGAGGAACATAGACCCACCAAAGACCCTATACCAAAAAAGGTAGTCTTCAATGGACAATCTGAAGACTCTATCTTTCATGTAATGGTAAGACTTCGACATCAAACATGAAAACTCATTTTGAAAACATCACGTTTACCTTCGGGGGATACTAAGATATTGAACAGCCACTAGAGGTTAGTGATCATTTACCCAGATTAGGCAGCCATATGTGAAGGTGTAGGTTGGAATCACCAACGAAACTGGTGTTTTTTTTTCTCATGTACAGGTCACTCTTACTGGGAGTTCATATACTCAACATTCACTCATGTTTTGTTCCTATACTGGGCAAATGAGACCTAACAAAATCCTAAACCTGCAAGTTTCGTCGAGGAATTCCCCAAAAAATCCACCCATTTTGAGCAAAAAAAGGAAACAGGTGACTTCTAAACGGTCACCAACCTTACCGGCGCGGGTTGGTTTGACTAAACAAACAACTTCCGTTCCGAGTTCCGAGGTACGTAGAAAGGGATGCTGTAAAGCTTCAGAAGCGGTGGGTCTTAAGACCGGATCCACCTGCGGCGTCCAGGATTTGGTGTGGAGAAAAGGTGGATTATCCCATGATGGATCGGATATCTAGATTCACCTGTCAAAACTCGTATTCATAGGGAAAATGGTGGTATTTTTGGGATGGGGGACCCTTAATAATCAACCCCATATACACCTTATGTAGGGGATATGTATTGGGTATATCGACATTTTCCTTTGATGTATATAACATACACACCATATCAAATGGAGATGTCATCATGGTCCTGCTCAAAATTTAATTGAATGTACTGTAGATTTGGTATGCAAACCTGTCCAAAACACACAGAGGAAGGGAACCAGAGTCAATGACCACCACAGTATGACATTGCGAGTTTAGCTCTTGAAGCCTTTCAGGGTGCTCACTTCTTAGCTGATCTTAGTTGCACAATTCACACACACGGTGTTTCTGTCTGAGCCTGATACAATCTCGTGAGCTGGGTAGGCGATGGACCACTTTCTCTTGCATTCATGAGTATACTTTGTTCACCACACAAAGTGACTAAAAACTCGCTTCCAAAATTCAACCGATCATCTGCAGCTTCATCTTGAAATTTTGTTCCGTTGTCATGGTAACAGTTACTCCATTCTCCAACCCCTCCGTAAAAACATGTCATGCACCTATACTCATACTTAGCCCATATGCTCCATGTACGGTATATTTACCTACATTTGGCTTAAACCTATGGAAAATGTAGGAAAATAATCCATACATGGAGCATATGGGTAGGAAAAAATAAACAGAAGCAACATAGATGGCAGCGGCCATCTGCGGCCATCCGAAATCTTGAGTTTCACCCCACTGCATCGGCATGTTCGGCGGTGAAAAATTCCCACTCTCCTCGCCTGGAGCAATAAACTCAAGAAGTCCAAGAAGGCCTCGCAGATTTCGGAGAAATCTGTGGAAAGAAATGCTTTTCTAGTTGGTGGTTGAACCACCCATCCCAAAAATATTAGTCTAATTGGATAATTTCCCCAAGTAGGGGTGAAAATAAAAAATGCTTGAAACCACCACGAAGTTTTTGAATTTTTTGAACCATCAGATTGAATGTTCATGTTATTGGGGGGTGGCAGGGAATAGAAATCCCACGGGCTGAACGGCTTTGATTGTTTTGGAAAGAAGGTGATGTTTGTGGCGCACATCGAAATATCGAAATTGTTGGTACATCCCAGGTCTAAAGCCTTACAGCCTCTTCCATTTCCAAGCGTTCATTCTTTAACAACTTGCAAATTCAACTACAAGTGATACAGCTTGTAGCTGCAACAAGGGACTCCCATTGTTGGTTCATCAGTTTCCAAAACACATTCACACTGCGGAAATCTGTTCTGGCGAACTCCGTTGCGGAAAACCCCTCGGCCACAAGCCGTTGTTGCACCAGGAAATTCACCTCCCCAAAATGTTGAAAGATGATGCTACCAAATGCTGGACTTTCTCTTGGTGTTGCCATTGATGTATATATGTTGCTAAAAATAATTCAGCAACATAATCTATAACTTGCCGCCAGAATTTCCACAAGGTTTTCTTCAGTAGTTGCAGGGTAACTATCTGCTGCTTAATTTTTTTCCTCGTGGGATTTTCTTTAAGGATAATGCCATTTCGGCAATCATTAAGCACCTCATCGTTGGTCCGCATGCGTTGCCGCAACGAGCTCCTTTAGTAAGCGAAGTTCACCGCCACGGCGGTTTAGCGACGTTTTGAGGGTTTCAAATGAAGCAACATCTATGGTAACTTTTGGGGGAAAATTCCCTTCCAAAATGCATTGTTAGTTTGGGTTGGTGTCATGTGTGTAAATCAAAAGTTTGAAAGGAAACCAGGTTTCAATGAAAGATTCTGAAACAAGCTTGTTTGCATTTGTTCGAAGTAGTGTCCATGTTTGGAAATATAGATTGAAGGAATAATCGATAAGTATTCTGAAACATATTTCCATTTTTCAGGAACCACGAACCGGTGTAATTGCTTCTTTTGGTGAAGCAAGCGCCTCACAGAGAACATTAGAAAACACCGATACACTGCTACACTGAGTGAAACTAAGGGACGGAGCACAAATGCACAAATGTTATGACAAACGGAAATAGGTCAAACGGTCAAATTGTTGATACCATGTCCATGTCTAGTACTGACAGGTTCATTTTTGGTGTCTCAATATTTTTGAACCATACTCATAGGATACATTTATGGTTTATTACTGATATATATATATATATAATGATATACTTATATCTACTAACTTACCATACAAAAGAACAATTTTGATGTGTAGGTAAATATTCACCTAAAAGTGAAAGTAGATGACGAAAAGCAACTCCCAAGTTCGGTGGCGATTGGTTTTGTCAGGGGCTATGATAAACAATACAGACAATACATGGATGTTTGCAAAAATAGTGGTACCCCTAAATCATCCAATTTGATAGGGTTTTCCATTATAAACCATCCATTTTGGGGGTACCCCTATTTTTGGAAACACCCACATGGGAGTTGCGCAATCCATTTATCGTTTCCAGGTGGCTTTTTCCAGTCCCATATGAATCCGAAATGAGAGGCTCGTAGCATTGAGGTTTCTACTGGCAACGATGGCAAACGTACGAGATTTTTGGCGATTTCAAAGTACCTTTTGGATCTATGAATCCGTTGAAAAATAATGGGATTTCAACTAGCTTTTCCTCAACTGGTGAGTTGATCCCGGATTTCTGAACCATCAACAGTATATCGAAATATCTTTTTCCAATTAAACCACTGTGTTTGGATTGTTTCCCCAATTTTCTTACATAACAAAACACCAAACATTCTTGCTATCAATATAACATGTTGATGGTGGAAAACGTGTTCTACGATTCGTTGTTTTCCACTAATTCTGTCAGCTGGACCTGTCCTCTTTGGCACCAGCAGCTGCATATTTCGCTCATTCTGGACTCCCCTTGGGTTTTCGTAAAAGACTGATATCACATGGGAAAAAAAAAGATGTGACCAAGACGTACCCCCCTGAAAACTAATCTTTTGCAATGAGAAATCCACCATTGTTCAGATGTATCTCCTATCAAAAAAAGGGTGGTTTTCCAGTGCGACCTGTTAGTTTACCAGAGGGTACCCCCGCCAACCCAACAACTAAAACGCCGAAAATTCTAAAAAGTTGCCCCCGGTTATCAGTACCAAGGAAATCCGGTCAGGTCGAGACCCGCAACCCAAACAAACAAAGGAATCCGGAACTCGAAAAATCAAAGTTCTCAAATGGTTTCCCATAGGATCCATGGGACTGGTATATTTACCTACATGAATGGTTGATTTTTATGGTAAATGTAGGTAAATATACCATACATGGATCCTATGGGAAATGGTTTTTGAAAATCAAATATCCCAGGTCTACATCCCCGCGAAAACCCCAAGATGACGATAGCTGAAAAATTATACCCCTGACTTTTTTAATGGGAGATACATCGACTCATTCATGGTGGATTTTCCAGCTAGTCATGTTCTAGTTGGTGGTTGAACCACCCCATCCCAAAATATTAGTCAAATTGGATCATTTCCCTAAGTAGGGGTGAAAATAAAAAATCTTTGAAACCACCACCTAGTGTTGGTTTTTCGGGGCAATAAAAATCCATGTCATTTTTCGATGTGCCCATGGAATTTCACCAAATGTCCTAATGGCCACAACAGAATTAATTTCAATGAAATGCATGCTCAACTATGTCCAGTCCTAGGAAGAAACGATCTCATCCCTCGACCGGCCATGTATAGTCTGTTGAAGTTGTTTTCCTCCTAAGCTACTGAGCTCGTTTCATGCAATGATTAGTCAAGGGTCATTATATGACACCAACCCAAACAATGCACTACATATTGCAGGCAAATCAAAATAATACACTGGTTGGTGGTTTTAACCCATCTCAAAAATATTAGTCAAAATGGGACTCTTCCCCAAATAGGGGTGAAAATGAAAAAAAATTGAAACCACCACCCAGTACATTTGCATTGTTTGATCCAGTGCGGGTAGTTTCATGATCTTTCTCGAATGCTGGCACGGATGCTTGCTTGATGTCGTTTGGATTTTTGGGCCAGCCCCACATTTCTTTTGTGCATGATTTCCAGTCAAAGGGCATATATAAAGTGAAAAAGCAGTTGCAGTATCTATTTAAATTGAATATGTTGATTCATAAAGTGGCAACCCAGAACGTCGTTGAATTTGAAACAGCATTTGTCTAAAGCAAACATCGAGAAACATCATGAGTTTCAAGTCAAAAAATACCCCAAAAAATTAACATTTCCAAACATATCGAAAAGATTCAAACAGGCTGAGTTGTCCTGCATACAGTATGTAATCTATAATGACGTTTCCCCAAGCTCAATGTTTGTCTAATTTCAAAAGAGAAATGCTGCCCTGTTGTGGCCACCCTGATGCTTTCAAAAAAACAACAAAATCATCCCAAACACGGAGTGCTAGAGGTGGCATCTTCTCGAAAAAGGCGGCCATCCTGTGGAGAAAAAAATGGTGGACATGAATCATCATGATGGGACCCACTCCTGAAAAGAATGGGGATGCATCCGAAGAAAAAGGTGGAATTTCGAACTTGGAAACCATGTTTTTGTTTTGAGTTTGATAATTTGCTGCCTAAATAGGCAACCTAAGTTCCTTAATGAAGGGCATTTTGGGGGAGATTCCCGAAAAATAATTTGGGGTGACCTCGGATGAGGTCACTATGATTTGCACAAACAAATTTTGGAACTTTCCAATTTCCCTTATCCATCCTGATGAAACTCACGAATCTGTCATCATCTCTCCGGAAAATCAAGAAAACAAAAGCCTTTGGTTGGCCGTACGCATAAATAGCTATATTATTATCACCTCCATAAATAAAATATCGTGTATAGTAACAGACAATCACTTAGAACATATTTTGGAAAAAAAATGTTTTATGTAAACGTTCTTACTGTGCACTAAGAACAAGCACTAAGAACATGCAAATATCTTCGGGCAAACACACTAAGAACATCCAACTTAGACATAAACAAGTCAGCGGGCAAACACACTAAGAACATCCAACTTCAACCTCTCACAGTCTTACTTGTAGTTGATGGTGAGAGTGTAATTGTCGCTCAGGACAACAGCTGTATGGCTTTTTTGTCCGACGCATGTATGATTTCTATTAAATGTGAAATATATTATATCATATTTTCAATATTGAACATATTTCCATTATACCATGTTCTAAGTGTGGAACTTCCGAAAACTGTTTTTTTGTTCTTAACGGTGACGTCAAATTCATGTTCTAAGTGTGAGGGTTTCGGATTTTGGAAAAAAACGATGTTCTAAGTATACGTCCGGCACAATATATACATATATATTATATTATATTATATGATATGGGTGGTTGTTGGTTCCTCAGTTCGGCGCTAATTATTACCTCAATTCCAAAAGAGCCAGCTTTATAAGTATTATGTGGGCCTATACCATACAAGAAACGTCATTTGAGCAAAATCGTAGATCAAGTACATTTGTGTGGCAGGCGCAGTAGCACGGACCATTTTGTTCAGGCTTCGTTGCTATCAGTGCTGTCACTGCAGGTATATCATACATACATGCACATGAACAAAATCATACAACATCTATGTTCGACAGAAGGAAACTTATCTCGTTGGTGGTTTCAACCAACCCCTTGGAAAAATATGCTGACGTCAAAAATGGGTGAACATCTTCCCCAACTAACTAGGGTTGAAAATTCAAAAAAAATCATTGCAAACCACCAGCCAGTTATTCATTTTGGAACACGATAATCTATGTTCCTCACCTTTACTTGGAGGTTCATCCCAGTTAGTAAGTGATTAATAACCATGGTTAATAAGCCCCGTAAGTAGGGTTGTTCCACTTCCAAATGGCCTAAATGGCTTATAAATGGGGGTTACTAACTAGTTACTAACTGGGATGTTCCTCACCTGAAAAGGCACCTTTTAACACCTTTTAAACAAAGATTCCCCCTTTGCCTGAGTGAAGTATTGCGGCACAAAGCGTCCAGTGGCCAACATATGAGAAGGGAAAGGCCTCGGGAAATCGTTGTTTTTAGATCACATTTGGTGGGGGTTGTCGTGGTTATGTTTGAAGTGGAATAATGATGCGTCACTTATATACGACCCCAAAAGGACTTGCTTTGTTTTGGTTCTTTTGATTAGTTTTCATACTGTTGATGGAAGAAATCCTGCACCACCTGAGATGTATAACACCCTGTAAATAATGCTAGATTCTCCACAGCAACTGGTGCAGGATTTCTTCCATCAACAGTATCACCAATTTGCATCCACCAAGTGTAACGCAATTGTATGTACTCAGCTACTTGAACTACCAGCTTTTAGCACTTCTGATTGGTTTTTGCCGTTTCGTGTAGCAAGCACTCATAGTCCTTGATATAGTTGCTGGACAAAATCCGGAGAGATATCGGGGATATTGTGAAAATTCCAATCAAATTGGAATATTCATCACATTTACGGGTGCCACAAATGGAAGTGTGCATGTGGGACTAAATTACAATGTTACAACCATTGATAGACAACAGCAAGTCAATTGGAAAAACTATCAAATCAATATTCGGATAAGCCTGTGGATAAACTATCACAAATATTTCGGATAAGCATCTGGATATCAAATCGTACAACATGTCTTCCATCAACAGCAATCTCACCTAGTTCGTGGTTTCAACCCATCTGAAAGATATTTGTCAAATTGGATCATTTCCCCAAATTTCGGGATGAAAATAAAACATGTTTGAAACCACCAAACCAGTCACTGATTTTTACAGCATCTTCCTTCAAGGCCCAAGGCACCCGAGGATGCCAATGACACGCGCCAATAAACCTAAGCCAATGAAAAAGAATCGTTTGTCAAAACACGGTGTCACCACAAGTGGTGAAAGTAAACTCCCATAGGATCCATGTATGGTATATTTACCTACATTTGGTTAATTTTTATGGTAAATGTAGCTAAATATACCATACATGGATCCTATGGGACTTTTACAAACATATCCCAAGTAAAACTCCCTGAAACTCACGTAGCACCTGAATCACTGGGGTTGGAAAATGTAACATCCATTTTGGGAAGGCCTCCTGGCAGGTGTACCCTCCAGGGAACTAACATATCCCCCCAAAAATGGCATTGTGAGTTGATGATTTTCCTTTTCCCGTTTGGTGGGATATGTTAGTTTCCTGGAGGGTATCCCAAGTAGTACAGAATTCCTTTCTACTTGGAGACTCCAAAAAACACATACCTTCTTTTTCATCCATCATCAAAAGGAGCGACCAACCATGGAGATTCACCAAGCAACTTTGTACTGAATCATTCTGGAATAGAACGAAGCCTGGCAAAGCTGGGTGAAGCAGAGTCGAATCCGGGTCAGGCAGAAGTTTTATCAACAAAATACAAGTATGCCACCTTGCAAGTGATTTGAATTCCTTGAATATCTTATGAATCTCACAACTTCTTGTTTTTTTCCCCTTCTTTTGCGGGCTATTGCTCAGTTGATCTGGGGGTTTAAGAAGAACGTATACATCAAATATATATATATATATATGTACACATGTATATATATATATTAAATGAATTGTGGCTCACAGCATTTGCAGATCTCACTCATTGTATAGACAAACACTCTAATCTGAGTGCTTAAATAAAGACAACACCAACACAAGCATGTTCAGTATCTCGATACTACAGTACATCATAACAAACCTACCTTCACCTGATATCTTTGCTACCACTACCCCAACCCATCATGTGGTCATGGACACATAAGTTCCCAACTTTGAAACCCATCGAAACCTGACCAAAGCTCAGCAATGATGCAGCCCAAGGACCTGAATCTGCAAGTGTTTTGGGGAGGGGTAGGAACAACAATTGCTTTGCGCCATGAACCATGAAGGGTGATTTTTTGAAGTGATCGATTAATACCGGGTTCAGTCATGATTGATAAGTGATGCTTGATACATGAAGATACATGCTGTGAAAAGGAAAATCATGGATCTACGTGATCCATCCTAATGATCTACTACTACACTTATATGGTACATAAATGATCACAACCCCCGCACGAAAGCTGACTGACATATATATCCCCATGGAAACAACCCACAGCCACGTAACGAAAAAACAAAACAAACGTCGACTTCGACTCGTCAAAACGTCATTCGACGTTCAGTTCGACCGAGTTCCCCGAGCCACAGGTCGATCTTTTGATCGTACGGAAAGCCCAAAATCACTTCCGGAGCCCTGCGGAATTTTTGGGATGCACCAAAAATCTGGGAGTTGGCCCAACTTGGATGTCCCAGGAACTTGGTAAATGGTTAGTAAATGGGTTATAACCTACTTGTAAATGGGATATATTGGGGGTATAACCCATTTACTAACCATTTACCAGCTTCCTGGGACATCCAAGAAGGGGTTGGTTCAACTCATGACGGCGAAGGAATATTGAAAAAGCAAAGTCGCATCAAGTTTTTTTTAATCACTAAAATATGACACTACCTGGGGTTCTGAAAAACAAAACTGTTAGCTCTTCAACAATTTCGTAGGAAAATACATCATCAAATCATCCCCTGGCTGAAAATATTATCCCCCCCTAATATCACAGGGATGATGCAGCGATCCAGCAACCTGAAACTGCATCCCATGTGTCTCCTCTTTTCTACCACATATGGGTGTTTCCAAAACTAGTGGTACCCCAAAATGGATGGTTTATAATGGAAAACCCGAACAAAATGGATGTTTTGGAGGTACCACCATTTAAGGAAACATCCATATAGATGATTCATGATGATTTCCCGGATTTGAAGAACTACGGTACCTTCATGAAAACCTTGAAAAAACATAATGATCATCTTGTTGCATATTTTCATACCATCCTCAGTTGAAGGGAATGCACTAGAAACTCAAACGCAATCTCTTCTGAAACAGAAGCTTTAAATATTTGGGGTGGATCCTGGAGATTTATCAGAGCCCGGCAGCCTTGGTATCCACAACATGAAACCTGCACCCTTTCCAAGTCCATACCCATCAACAATAACAGCACTTACATTATACATGAATATATTTGATTTCTATGGTAATTGTAATAGTAGGTAAATATTTCCCACCATTTCCCATGGATGGTTTTGGGTCATCCAACCTATATGAACGCGACTGCACGTAGTTCGTGAGACAATCATCTACGAAGCAACTGGAACCGAAGTCGATCACCTTCACCTGACACATCAATCGGTCGATGGGAACCGTAGGTAGCCGTAGCCTACACTTCCCGAAACAAAAAAACTACTATAGTAGCTACCATGGGAACCCAAAACCTTCATTTTTCATGGTTATAACCCATATTTTGGGGGTGTAAAACCTTCATTTTTCATGGTTTTGGGTTCCCATGGTAGTTGGTGGTTGAACCAACCCATTTGAAAAATACGCTCGTCAAATTGGGAAACTTCCCCAAGTAAGGGTAAAAGTATAAATAATATTTGAAAGCACCACCAAAAAACTAACTAACGAATTCGGTCCCCTAAAAAATTGCTTCATTAGAAACTTGTGACTTGTGACATTCACCATTTCTCTCAAAACAGTCATGTGGTTATTGTCACAGCTGGATCCGATCCTGAGTTTGTCATTGTGGTAGTTACCATCCCTGAAACTAACAACGAGTTGACACCTGAAATTGGATGGTTGGAATACGATTCTTTCCTTTTGCGGGAAAAGGCATATTTTGAGAGCGAACTGTTAGTTTTAGGGAGGGGAATTAGTTCAATAGTAGGAAAGGAAAATCTGAACCAACCAACCATTGATTTTCAGAAAACTTTTCCAGGGAAAACACAAGATATCAGCTAGTCTCTACTTCTTTTTAAAAAGATGAACCAATATTCAGATCAAGCAAATACAAGGTGCACATACCACTATATACCAAATATATTGCCTGAAAGGCAATCTATATGCGCAATGGAGTTGTACACACGGAGTAAAAAAAATATTTCTTTTCGGCACATATGCACCAATTAAACCCTTCCGAATAAATTGGGGTTTATGGCTTCCAAGCTGACCTTTCAAATCATGTCAAATCTTTAGTCAGAGTAGATTAGTGGGTTGGAACCATTGGAAATCCTACAAGTCCCATAACTACTTTGCAATGTGTTGTTTTCGAATGAACAATTCAATGTGGGAATTGAAGGTTGAATAATAATTCCATGTCTTTAAAGTGGATGAAGATTTCATCCCGCGAAAAAAAATACTCATTCAATCAAGGCCCTCAAGGTAGAGTCCCAATCAGCCAACAACAATACGAGATTCTCGTGACATTTGTCCCGACATGTCGACTTCAAGAACAATATTGCTAACATTCGAGCTTACAGAATCGAAAATGGCAGAGGTATATTGAGGTGCAAGAAAGAACATGGCCTACATTAAAGTCTTCAAGACTTAGACTTAAAATGATTTCAGTCCTATTGCCTCTACGGGTCATACCACCTAAGAGGATCTTGAATCCACATTTTCATTTGGTCATTTTTGGATAGTTACACCTCGGAAAAATTAACATGGAACCTGAGAATACACTCCTGGAAACAGAAATCCTCCTCCAAATCATCGTTTTCTGGTTCTGTGTTAATCTTTGGGGGTGTGGGTGTCTGTTTATTGCATATACTGTATGCCTTGGTTACTACTAAACAATAAACTGACCTTGGGTTAATGGCTTGGACTCTGACAATAGAAAATGCAGTCTGAGAACTGAGGATTCAATTTGAATCCGGAGGAAGTAAGGGAAAGGGACCAATTCGCCTGGATACTCACATGCAGACACACTGTATGCATCTGCCTCCAATTGGTTGGAAAGAGAAGGTCCTGCTCTCCCAATATCCATTCTTTTGTTCAGCCATTAAAAACAAGTTTAGATTCAAAACAACGTGCGACTAATTGGTGGGGGAATGGCGACCAATGACTCAAATGTTAAACCTCCAAAGAAGCCATGCCTCGCAACGAGAATAGCTCTTGATCAAGATATTCCTCAGATTGATCGAAACGAAAATTCCAACACACCCCGATATAACGCACACCCGTTCGGAGTCATCCCCCGGGACTCGCCAACCTATGAAAGGAATCCCGGCTTATAGCCTGTTAATAAAGGTTGCTCGGGGTGTGTTCCAAAGGTGTGGTGAAACAACCTTAGAATTGACATATGCAGGGTTACAAAGGCTGGCCCTTTGAACTTTGTATCTGCATCTGGCTGACATCCATCATGCTGCTTGAGGAAAAATCCGTACATAATGTGTTTGTGCAAACGTCTATATACACAATAATATCATGATCATGACTGCGACATGTACTCCTCAAAAAGTCATCTATAACATGCAACTGGATAACAAGAAAACATATCATCTTTCTGCATAAACTTTCAAGTATCAAAGCACATCACTTGATTTTGAACTGCCTCAGCAACACCTTTAGTAAAATCATGGGAATCTAAGGGTACCCCCCCAAAGCTACCCCCCCAAGAAATAAGGCCTTATTAAGGGACTATTAACCATTGGTTTCCCTTAACAAGGCCTTATTAGGGGCTCATTTTTTTGGGGGGGTACCCTTAAATTCCCATGATTAGTAAAAACAAGATCCAAACCTGTCATCGATGTCCATCTTTTTGCAGCAAACCCCATCAAGTCTGACCCAAATCGTTGCGCAGCAAATATTCCGAAAATTCCTCCCCGATCTTTTTTGAAGCTCCGAAACATTACATAAGGTTCATGTCAGTTCGACTTGACAACACAAAACGATGGAAACAAAATGAAACAATCACAAAAATCCATCTGACATCAACCCAACTATACAACCCAACACACACAATCTTAAGGTTCACCAAAAAAAACAGTTGATAAACATTTGAGGTTAACATTTACCAGTAATATGAATTCTTGGATGTGAGACCTTATTGGGACCACTTCCAAAATCGCCTTTGAGGATTCACCTCCGACTCCCACGCACCACTTGGATGTCCCGTTGGAAGTTAGGATCAATGGTTCGTAAATGGGTTATAACCTCGATATATCCCATTTATAAATAGGTTATAACCCATTTACTAACCATTGATCCTAACTTCCTGGGACATCCAAGCACCACTTCGAGTCATCCGAGTCGCTCAGGTTTCAAATCTGCATGGATCAAATAGAGTTGATGGATGTACCTCGAGAAGGCTATCCGGCGGCTCAGCTCAGGACTCGGAGATTTGGAGGAAATCTCTCTTTAAGGTGGAAAGCCGCCCACGCAGAATGTGGTACTGCTTGGGTCTACATGTACAGTTTCGAAACCTGAAAACTGATAGGAAACAGGATGAAACACAGGAGATGACTTGAGACATGAAAATCGACATGACTACAGATTTGAGACAATTTTGTACTGGATCCGAAAATGGAAAATATTCAAAAACGATCAATTTGAACGTCTTTCATTCAATCAGAAAAAAAAACAAATCATATGGGTCATGGCCACTTGCCCTTTGCTGAATACCTGTTGAAATCTTGGGTTCGAAGCTCATTTTCACACGAACATTCTACTTACGTTGAATGATAGACAAGCTTCTTACGGTTCTCAGCGTGGGCTGGAAAAACATGCACAAATTGTCTAATCACTATAAGAAGCTGGGGATAGGTGGGACCAGAATAATGCGGTCCCACGTTTTGGGGAAGGAAAACTTCTACCCGGCCGTTCCGACTGGCCACGCCCAAAAACATTCTCTTCAAGCAGGTTAGGTTTTTTTTTTGTCAGATCTATTTGGTAGCAGAAATCACCTTCAAATTTTCTGATATTCTGGTCATAAAAAAGTGTCATCCAACCAGAAACTGAACAGCTGAAGATCATTTGAACAACCCACTTGAAACAAATTATTTAAAATCGGAAAAACATCCCCAATTTTCGGGGTTAGAATAAAAGATAGATGAACAAAACCACCACCAATAATTTTTCGCTCAAACCCCACACCTTCAGTTTTTGTTTTCTTTCATCTTGTTCTCTTGAGATTCAACTATTCCCCCAACGAGGGCTGAACTTAAAAAAATATATGAACAAAACCACCTAACCTAGTGATTGGTTAATGACGGGATCCTTATAATGGTTTTTTGTATAATCCCCATAAAAACTGGGCAGGATTTCATCCCCAACAAATCCCCTAAACAACCAGGGAGGTAATCACCCAATTGGCAGTATATACCACTTCTATACCACTTATAGTCCTTGCCAATTGGGTGAATATATATCACCGATCCCACCTATTAAGGGAACCAGGAAACAGCTATTGATCCCACCACACAACGTTTACCACCACCAACGTTTTTCCCCACCCACCGATTTTCTCTCGGTTCCCCCAACTCCAAGGCCACCAGGACTTGAGAGGCAATCCTGGGGTTCACGGAACTCATGGTTCGATTAGGTTCCGTGTGGGAACTCCAAGGTGGAAATTGTTTGTCGTTTGTTGCTTTGATAAAAGAAGGGTTTCCAATACAACTAAGATAATTTTCACAGTTGAAATTTTCTTTGTTTGACTTGTGGACATGTTTTTTCAATGCTGATGTTTGGTGGTGAGAGAGGTGAGCCTCACTTCAACATGCCAAGCCTTGAATCGAGGAGTATACCATAGATCCTTCGTACGTCTTGAATGAGAAAAAATCAGATCATGTTGTCCTTATATATAGGGAACCATATGTTGCAAAGCCTTCACTAAACGAGAAATTTCCAAGTAATTCGTACGTCGCTCATTTCCTTACACAAGCCTCGCTAAACGATGCGGCACACGTAGGTCGAACACGCCTTTGTAGACGACCCAATGTGAAGTACGGCTCTTCACAAGCCTCGCTCCAAAACGGCATTTCTTTTACCCATACAATCCATGGGACGATTACGTATATTTGGGTGTTTCCGAAAATAGTGGGTTTTCCCCCCAAATCATCCATTTTAATAGGGATTTCCATTATAAATCGTCCATTATGGGGTCCCCCTATTTTTGAAAACACCCATTTGCCCACATGAATGGCTGATTTGTATGGTGAAATAGTAGGTAAATATGCAATCGTCCCAATGGATCCTGTGGGGTTGGTGATCATAGGTAATTTCATCGATTCAAAAGCCCTTGCAGCAGCTCCGATGAACAGGCAAACTATGGTGATGCCACTAGGAACAAAGCATATGTCACGGATGTATAATAAACATATAATTAAAATACGTATGTATATATATAAATATATACAGTAACCAATCTATATATGATACGTATTTTTTGTAGTACATTGTGAATATCATGAAACACAAATGAAGTATCAACTATGATCGATTGTATATCATCTATTTTTCTTATATATGATATAGATTGTATATGCAACATTGTACATATGTGACCTATACAATATACATGAGTACATAAGGATGTATGCATTTCGTGACCTCAAGGTCATGCGGTTGATGATGACAAACAACATAACATTGTCATGAAACAGCAACAACTACATAACAACTACTGACAACTGGCAGTGATCACAATGAAAAATGAGCATGATGAATATGATGACAAATACCAGGTGATTCAAAGTGACCTTTTCATCCCCTAGTTGGAGGTCACTTAACCCCTTAAAAGGGTCACTTAACCATCCTAAAAAGGTCACAAAGAATTGCCAGGTATGTTTTTTTCAACATCATTCCCACTGACTTGATTGAAACATCACAATGATTTTCCCCATTGTCATGTCAGAAGATTCACTGACTCTGACCGGCTCGGGACCTACTCAAAACTGTGACTACTTAGTATCTAATCAATCATTGAAACTACAAACGATCAGGGATACATTAGACATGAGACTAATGTCCTACACCCTGGAGGAATCTACTCTACTTAGTAGCTTGCCTGGTTGGTGGTTGAACCAACCCATTTGAAAAATATGCTCGTCAAATTGGACCTCCCACAGATCAGGAAACAAATAAAAAAACATGAAACCACCCCCTGTAACTTACAGATCATGGTTTCTTACCCTCCCTAAAACTAACAGCTCGTCCCTGAAAATAGGCAATCCCAATAGGAAATGACATCTTCCAACCATCCATTTTTAGGGGCAAACTGCTGTTAGTTGTAGGGAGTGTACTCCCCTGAAAACTAACATGTCCTCTGAAAATCAATGGTTGGAAGATGTATTCCCTACTGAAATAGTCCCTTTTTAGGGGCAAACTGTAAACTGCTAGTTTTAGGGAGTGTAAAATCTTCATGTTTCTGAAGCCACTTCTTTCTCCCTCTGTCGGCGACCTGTCGGTTGTACTTGGAAAACTCGTAGAGGTTGTCCCGGAGCAACTCCTATGGCTTGCGGCCACTTGCGGCTTGCGGCTGAGCCAAGCAGGTGATGGACCCGCTAACTCCCAAGGACATGGGATAAACTTTAGGGGATTCTTATGGTAATTTGGGGATTCTTCAGGGATTCTTATGGTAATTTGGGGATTCTTATGGTAATTTGGAGATTCTTTAGGGATTCTTATGGTATTATTTGGGGATTTTTTAGGGATTCTTATGGTATGTAAACACAATTTCCTATATCTTCTCCAAAAATTCTGAAAAAGTCCTTTTTGGAGTCCTTGGGTTTCTTTTTTTTTTTAGTGAAAATCCCACGGTTAACCAACAAAAAACAAGGATTCTTTTTTGAAAAAACTTGGGATTCTGGGATCCTGGAAATCCCAAAACTCCAGGAAACCAACCAAACATGGGTTCTTTTTTTGCTGGAAAATCACTCACGGTGTTGTTTTTTTAATGGGAGATACCCTCTGGTAAACTAACATAGCTGGCTGGGAAATCCACCATTTGAAGATATATCTCCTATTAAAAATGGTGGTTTTTCATTGCTATGTTAGTTTACCAAAGGGTACATTTTCAAATTTGTTGTTGTTCCATTGTCATGGTTCGTTTTCGGGGGGTTTCTGATATTTTCTGGCATAATAGATGGCTTTTTGGGCCATAGGCTATAGATATTGTATCACTACGATTTGACTCATCCTTGCGGTTTTTTCCAAAGCACTGAAATCCCTTGACTCTGAAGATGGCTGGGGCTCTGGGCCGTGACGATGATCAAGTGCTCTTTGTGGTAGAAATAATCCTCAGTTGTTGCCAGGGAGTTACACAAGAGCATACTGCACTGGTGTGAATGATGGCCGAAGTGGATGTTTCAAAAAGAAATTCGCAAAGTTTCTGAGGCAAATGCATTGCTTTTTAGACACTGAAATCCATAAAATACTGCTGAATTGAGTACAGTTTCTGCCTTTTGTTTCTACACTCATCGTGAGCAAACAATATGTAACAGCACATGGGTATGTTTCACTCAACATCCCAAGCATCACATTGGCCAATAGTCGCTATAGTGGATAATACAAAATCACTCTGAGTTGAATCCCAGATCTCATAATCCCTATTTTAGATGAACAAACACCTGGTCATCACATTGAAACCAACGACTTTGACGTGTGCTGTTGAAAAGAATGGTAATGGGATGGAACCCAGAACAACTACTCTACAAATCTGAGTAAATGCTATTCCATTACATCATCTCAACTTGGTGATCTATCTTTCAAACATTTGGGGTTCATACCATCATGATTCCAGTGAGAAAACCGAACCTTGTGTGTATATATATATATATGTATATATATATACAGTATAACTGGCATGTGTAAAGTTACACCAAGTTACACCTTGACTCACTTAAAATTCTCAAGTGACGGAAGTATTCAACCGCCACCTCCTTCGGACGAGGTGTAGGGACGACCGCTTGGAAAGATCCAAACCATGAGATTTTCTGAAACGAACAGCGAGTCGAAATCCATCAAAATCCTGGGAAGATGAAATTCATTGATTTCCTTTTGCAACCCTTTGCCTATTTTCAGAACCTTTTTCAGTTTCAGGGAGTGTAGATTCGGCCAAGGACAAAAGAAGAACCCATCAAAGAACATCCCTCGGACCTCTTGAAATGTCCCAACAAAAACTAGGTTCCCGGGCAACAAGACCCAAACAATTCTTTTCATCCACGCTTTCCTGAGACAAACCATGAGTTGTGGCTGTTTGATTGTAACCCCTCTGGCGAAAAGGTGCTCCCTGTTTCTGGGAGGGTGGAAGGACCCTCCAACCATGTTTCAACAAAAGTCAGCAAGGATTCTCGACTGCGACGGAATCTAAGAGTACTACCACAATGGCAACCCACAGAAAATAGGGCCTTATTGCAGGGTTCTTAACCATCATTGTTCTTCAAATCCATTAATAAGGCCTTATTTCCTGGGGTAGTGGCATTGGCGGTACCCTTAGATTCCCATGGATTTGAATCATTTCCAATCACTCTCATTGTTCGTGCGACTCCCGCGATTCTACAGTGACAAGTTTGATAAAACATGATCGATTTCAAGTGAATCGTCCGTCTGAATTGATTAGAACCTATTCCTGGACCCTCCAAGGGGTGCCAAATGGATGGTAAGGGTTGCCATTTATTCTGCCTCCCTTTAGGGTTTAAACACCACCGCTGGTTGGTTTTCATCCTATGGACCATCAATTGTAGTAAAATCAGTTTTGAGGTCCGTCTTGTCTTCTGACCACAAATAATAGCAAGTTTGTCATTGGACAAAGTGCCGTGGAGGCAAACAATCACGTGGTTGGAAACGACTCGACTACAAGGCAAGGTGTCTTGGTTTACAGTGCCAATACATGTATATCTAAAAAAAGTAATGTATATATATATACACATAATTATGTAGAATGTAAAATTACAAAAATACCACAAAACATATCCCAAACCTCTCCCCATGCATGGGTAATAAAAGCAGGGTCAACTCCTCCTATCTGTATGTTTGTTAAAGAGAACTCCTGGACAACAAGTTGCTTTTAGTGGCGAACGAAGAAAGTAGGTGAAAACACCAAACAATTCTTCAAGATTCTCTATATTTGATATATATTTGATAATTGTTAAAACTGACCTGCAACAAGCCTCTACTTTTCCATCTTTACTATTATGCTTCCCCGAAAACAAAAAAAAACATGTCCCTTAAAAATAGAGAGGGGCTTGTTGTGGGTTGTAAAAAAATCAAGGGTTTGGAGGATTAATCTGAAAGATGATTGAAGAATAAACGTAGGATGTTTTAAAAGAAAAGATAAACTTACGTGATGATGAACAATACAAAGCAACAATACAAAAAAATAAGATACAGATGAAAATAAATTCAATTTTTATTTGAATATTTTAAGTCACCGGGATTACACCAATTAGAATAAATTGACAAAGGATTTATATAAATAATTGTATACTGCAAAAGATAAAAATATTTAATTTTGTAATATGTATGGAATTATACCTACTAGTTACCAATTTACAAATACTTCATTTTAAGCCAATGTATTAATATCTTCCATTTGATATCAATGTAATTTCATTAAAATCAGTTTTTGTTGAAGTCG
>DF239061.1:190897-244387 GCA_000507305.1 Breviolum minutum Mf 1.05b.01 | reverse complement strand
ACAGATGAGAGAGAAGTACATGAGGCAGATGCATGGCTATGACTCATGAAAGGCTTGCTGTGAGTTCTGGATTGCATACAATCCTTACTAATTATAGATTTAGTGGGTCCCCAAACTTGCAAAATCCGCAACCCACAACAAGCCTTTTAGTAAAAATAGTGCTTCGAAAAACAAACCTTTCCTATCAACATGGCCCCTTTTTTGAGGGGACATTTGTTAAATCACACCTTGACCCATTTTTGCCTTCCAAGGTGCCGTGTTGAAACGAATCAATCTCAAGAGTTTGATCTCATCCAGGGATTGATCGAAGAAGTCCTGTGTGAAGCCAGGGTCGTTTTAAAGGTTTTGTTGTTTCTGACCCTGTTTGTTGTGTTTTATCCAGGGAATAGGAAGGTTACCCTAAATAGATTTAGTCAAAGAGGACTCATGCATATATATATATATAATCATATATATATATATACATGCTATGTAATATGTATTCGTACATATGTAATTAATGTATGTTTATATATGATATCTACATGTACATTTTATCATCTCTTAGGTCAAAATCTTTGCCTCTCTTGGTTTCAAATCCATCACCAGCCTCGACATCCAGAAATTGTTGGAATCCCGGAGCCCAAATTCGATCCATTTCCCCTTTTGGATCATCCGATCTTCAGATAGGGAATGATCACCCTATATATCCCCGAAAACAGGTAGCAAAGGGAAGATGTGGATAGCCCTCCTGAAAACTAACAGCAAAGGCACCTAAAAATGGTGGTTTCCAATAGGAATCTCCAAACTTCCAGGGGTGCTATGTTAGTTTTAGGGAGGGTATCCTCTTCCAAAGGTGGGATCTGTCTGAAAACTAAGGAATATCCACTGAAAACGGATGGGACTGGAAGATGATTCAACAAAAAGGGGACACTTCGTTCATTTTCGGGGGGGCGGTTGAGCCATTTTCTCCAAATCTATGCAGATGTGCTTTGTTGGGTCAAGTCCTCCAAAAATGTTCGGTTTTCCAAAACCTGTGGCGCTACATCAAAACCACTGCATTCGCCCCATGGTTCCAAAGACCTGATTCTTTTCACTTTTCGACACATCAAGCGATGTGTCAAAACATCGAACCGGGCCTTGTTGTTGTTGATGATCTTCATGCAAACCATCCTGCACCATCTACGAACATTATTCAATCACAACAGATCAATCCCAGTTCGAAGTACTCTCCACTAGACAAGGTTCTTGGAATATCCATCATAGGGATCTATTTTTTGATTGGACGAGTCGGACGAGGCCAATCTCTATTGCCACCTTTAGCAAATCTCTCTCTGCTGCTTGACGCTTTCGGATAATTTTCAGCTTGTCGAGTGTCTGAGATCCCTGGTTGTCAGCTGGGCCGCCGTAGCCAGTAGTAATTTGACCGGGGAAAAAAGGTATAACATCTTGATACCTCCAACAAATATAGCTACCTGGCCTGTTGCTTGAGTTACTTATTAACTCCCATGCTTTTTGGACCTTCAATGCACCCATCCAGCAGGGAAACGTTTCGGTTCAAAATCTGCCATTTAGGAAGCGCTTTTGAGCATGGAATGCTGTTTCTTACTATCTTGGAAGAACAACCCCAAAATATGGATGTGCTACTGTTGATGGAAGAAATCCTGCACCAGTTGATATGGTAATCGTCCCATTATTTGCAGGTATTTATACATCCCAGGTGGTGCAGGATTTCTTCCATCAACAGTATGAAATGCACTAAAAAAAATCCTGTATTGAAAGGGAGCAACAGATAACAGGTGGGCCCATTTACAGGTGAACTATCTTAGTTTTCCGGTTGTGTACACCCGAAAACTAACGGCTGGAATCTGAAAATACTTCCTTGAGAAAGGAAAAACATCTACGAACCAGCAATTTTTGGGTTCCATGCTAGTTTTCGGCTTATATTATATATATATATATGTATATATTAATGCATGTATACATTTGTATATACCCTAGTCTTCCAAAATCCTCCAAATACCTTGTGAGTAGGTAGTTGGACTCCCTAAAGGCATTCTCAGGAGGTGTTTGGGTGTGCAAACACCTACTCACAAGGTATTTGGAAGACTAGGGATATTTACGTATGTATATATATATATAAATAGAATATTATATATATATATATTTATATCCCCAACCCCCCAACGGAAATCCCGTTCGTCCTGTTGGTCTCCAAGTCTAAGCACTGAACGGCTCGGGAGAAGGCAGCTGAACCCAAATATTCTAAGACCTGCATCGAAAGAGATTTTTGTTGGAAGATTTAGTTAGTTGGAAGAAACCAAGGATCTGGCCAAATTATAATATTTCACCAACCCAGATTTCCCTGAATTAAGGGGATTTCTCTTACTAAACCACCATTTGGGGTGAGGTCGTGCGAGGTCGCTATAATTTGACCAGAAGCATGATCGGTTAAACAAAAATCCGGACTTCACACTTTTTTTCGAAGGGGTAAAAAATAAATGATATGATATGATATGAAACATATCACACAGTATTGTGATATGAAGTTAGAATATAACGTGTTTTGGACAAATGAGGTCTTGTTCAAAGCAATGTCAATTTTGGATTTATGCGTCCTGTACACCAGGTACGCCGAATATGGAGTAAATGATTGATAGAATTGATAGATAATTACATCTTTGATTGCAGTATGCATTTTTTCTTGAGACATCTTGGTGCCACTCCAAGTAGCGGATGCAGCCAGGAATGGCACCAAGTGAATTGTAAAAACGAAGCAGTGCTAAACTTGTCCAGACACCATCTGGCAAGCCGGTTAAAAATTCTATACATCGAACATCGAATAGGATCTAAATGGATCTTTCCTCCGGGGCCCAGTTTCCGTTGCACCTGATACCGGCCTGCCACAATGCCTCAACGTCTGCAAGGTGCTGGTTGTTTTTGTTCACTGTAATTTTTCCGTTTTCAGGGGTGTAAATCTGAGGTATTGACTGGACAAACGAAAAACATCTATTTCTGGCACATATCTGGGGATGGAAAAGAGACATCTTGATGATACCTGTGTCATTTCATGAACATATCGAACATAAGACACAGAACCTCAATATCGAAGAAGCGGAACGGTCACATAATCTATCCATCAACTTTGGAATACCAAATATCTGGAAACTGGTTGGAGGTTTCAACCCATCTGAAAAATATGAGCCAAATTGGAAATCTTCCCCATATATAGGGTGAAAAAAAAAACATATTTAAAACCACCACCTAGACAAACCTAATTTAAACAGTTCAGTTCACAATACACCCCGAATCGCTTAACGGCTGTCACCTGAGACTACACCCAATTGAAAAGGAAAATCATCTGAATCATAGGGAAAATGGTGGTACCCTTGGGATGGTACACTGGAAATTTAACCCCCCCAAGAAGCCCTCCAAAAATAAATACCCGCTATATAAGGTGTAGATAGGGTTGATTATGAAGGGTACCATCCCAAGGGTATACCCACTATATAAGGTGTAGATGGGGTTGATTATGAAGGGTCCCCCATCCCAAGGTTTTCCCCAGCATTTTCCCTATGACTGAAACCATCATGTTCAGGTTCTATGTTAATTTTCGGGGATGTATATACCCCTACCAACGGACCCCTATGGGAAATCCCTTTATAAGCCCTATATATTGGGAATTTATGGGTTACAATCTACAAGAATCCCATCCGAGAACACCAGCTAACTACCATGCACCCCCACACTGCTAGGGGTACGTCCTAGTCCTTGTCCCTTGAATCTGCAGCCCCCTACTTGGAGGTTCATCCCAGTTAGTAAGTGGTTAGTAACCCCCATTTATAGGCCATTTGGGCCATTTGGAAGTGGAACAACCCTACTTATGTGGCTTATTAACCATGGTTATTAACCACTTACTAACTGGGATGAACCTCCAAGTAGCCGTCGAGCCATTCAATTCACCAAAGGTGCTGTTCAAGCGAATGGGGAAGTCCTTGGTCTCTTCAAAGCCTGTTCGATCACGCTCGTGGATGATCCTGCAATGCCGAACAGCTTGTTAAAATGCCTGAACCAAAAAAAACTGAGTGACACCAACAATGATGATGACGATGACGATGACGATGACGATGACGATGATGATGATGATGATGATGATGATGATGATGATGATGATGCTTATGCTTCGTCATCATAAATCATGATATCGAGATTCCATTCATACACACACACACAATTTTTCTTCATGATTGTGCCATGCTTCCTTTATTGAAACCTCCATTTCACATCTGTGTGTTAAAAATTCACAACATGGAGGTCCCACTTTCCTCGGGTTTTACAAACAAACCAACTCCGGTGTTTGCCAACTCCTCAGGTTAAAGGAGTCATAAACAACGCCGTCCAGGTCGACTGGATAGAAGTTGTCTCCAGATTCGGGATAACCTCATCCCACCGTTGCGAAGGTCAACTCGACGGATGACGTCCCAACGCAACGTCGTTTCTAGTGTTTTTTCAAATGTGACACTCCGGAAAACAAAAACGATATTGAAATTCAGTAGAAATTCAAGGTGATTTTCATCGTGTCATTATTGGTTTATTCAATCGCAAGATGTCATCTAAAGGATCAAGGAGTCACACATGACTCGTGAGTCCGGGATTCTTAGATCATGAAGCTGAATTACAGTATATATAATGTAAATATGTATAACTATATACAGTACATTCATGCAATAATAACCCATGTATACTAAGATATATTTATGTATATATTTCCATATATTCCATATGAAATGTTTCATGAATTTCCCCTAATAGTCTTAGAATTTGAGCCAATCATGAGTCAGTCCCTGATGTCAGTGAATCGGCAGGAATCGGTGCACATTAACTAGACGTAATCAAGATGTCATGAACCTGTTAAGTTGAAAACAAGTCATCTGCATCTACATTGTACACCAGTCAAGTTGACATCTGTGATATCTATGACTGGCGGGACTACGCCTAGTTTAAGAAATGATAATCATAAATCACAGATCCTCAATGCAAAGGATATGCTGAAGGTATAGCAATACACACACATAAAGAGATATCTCATGGCCCCTTTGAACGATGTTTCTCTATGTTGCTGTTGGCACCTGTTTCTTTATAATCAGAAGCCTATCAGATCCGAAGTAATGAATTGTTGGCCAGTGAAACTTGAGAGGTCCTGAGTTATGCTTGAAAAGGATAAAGTGAGTACTTCGCGTACAGCGGGTTTTTTGGAACATCTCACTAAAAGCGTCCCCCAGCCAAAATCTTCTGCTCCAGTAACGTATGGCTGGTCTTCCGTCATTCTTACGCTCCTTCTTGGCACAGCAGAGAGCCTCAAGTGGCAAGTAGGCATTGAGGGAAACACAACAAAAGGCGCCTGCATGCAATGAAGTTATTCCTCCTGTTGATGGAAAGAACCATGCACCAAGTTCCATGTTGCTTGGCATGATCACCTTCTGAATGACGGGTTTCAATCATTTGTGCTGATGGATTTCTTCTATCAACAGTAGGGATACCCAGGAAAAAAATGTGACTAGATGGATTTTGACTGGGATTATGTCACTGAATAATACCCTTCATAGATCCTAGTTCTAGGGGACACAACATCCATTTGCTTCTCAAATCTTCAAATCGGCTGCTACGGTTGAACAAATTATGTCAATGATGATCCTGGTGGTCCATGCAATGAATGTCATCGTGACTGTGATGGTAATGAATGATGCTGGTATTAATTGATGACGTTGACGATGATGCTGCTTTAATATTGAGGAGCGCTTAGGGCTGAAATAGTTTTTGTTTTTTCATCAGAAGGCCTTTGGAATTTCTTAAAACTGTAAATTAGACATAACAATGACATAGCTGTAATATCCACCACCTTTCACAAGGGTAGAACACTGTTCTTTACCCTACAAAATACAACAAATAAAACCAAGCCCAAAACATATCAAATCAGTCCACCTGCATGTGTAATGGAAATGTTTGGACCAAGATGGACCCTGAAGATCCCCCCAAAGTGCCTTTACCAAACATGTTTCTGGCCAAATTACAAATGTTTCACCAACCTTGGTTTTCCTGAAATAAGAGATTTCCCTTACAAAAAACCACCATTTGGAGTGAGGTCGTGTGAAGTCGCGATATATAATTTGACCAGATGTTTTCATATACCATGGTCTGAACACACATGTTGTTTTCTTGTTGGGAGATCGTCATGCCCAACCCCTTTCTGAGCTAGTTGTATACTGTATACTATATATGTAAACCCAAAAAAGGTAAGTGATGACCACCCCCTGATGAAGAGCCAAGCATGTATTATACAAATTTGTACGTATCTATGGAGTATATACATGTAGTAATATGTATATCTTTTTTTGCATGATCATACTATCTATACAATTTGTACTATCTAATTACACATGATTGTGCCTATAGACATCCTTTAGACTATAAATATACAGGGTTTCCTTCTCAAAAAACCTCCCTTGGTTTTTGGTAAAAGCGGCCTTGGGCGCCGCATCTGCTATGTCAGGTATCGCCGTGGGCAACGCTGAACCATTGATGGCCATATTGGCCACAGCAGCCATGCTTTCGCCTTGTGGGGTGAGCAGGGTGGTTCTGAAAGTTCTGTAGTTTAGAGGTGATAGATGATACATACAAACATACAAGGAAATGGTCACCGAACTGGTAGTGTATATCACTATTATATATCACTTGTACACTAAGTCTATGTAAATTCATCTACCTATCTAAGTATCTATATCTCTTACCAACCAGATTCAGTGACCTTCGGAAAACCAGGCAACCACCGTTTGGGATGACATGGACTCTGGACTTGACGTTTTTACCCCCTGATGGAGCCTCGATTGTTGAGAAATGGTGGAAATTAGTGGAAAGTCTGGGAGCTAGAATATTTACGTATATTTACCTACATGAATTTTTTCAGCCATTCATGCAGGTAAGTTTTTCACAATCCCAACAGTCGCTTATGGGATGTACGGCTGGAAAATCGTATTCCCCGTCAAAAATTCCTTGTTGCACGTCGAGAGGTGATGTTTCCAAGGCGTTTTTTTTATTTATATATGGCAAACCTCACGACCCAAAAACCCAGCCGTTTACCCAACTCGCCTGCATTTGGGGCCACCTGGAGGCTAAGTTACTTGAGCAGAGTTCAATACCAACATTCCATGGCAACTGGTTGGTTCTTAGGGATCTTTCCACTGGACTATTGTACACCCTATATTTCACATTGTATAAAAAGGGTAGTTCGCGGTTCGCGTTTCAAAGGCTTCATTGCTCAGTGAAACATTCATTACATCATTAATCATAGTCATTGCCATTGAATGGGACTTGTCTATGTGGTGGTTTCAACCCATCTCAAAAATATTAGTCAATTTGGATCATTTCCCCCCCCATAGGGATGAACATAAAAAATGTTTGAAACCATCACCCAGTTGTGTTTGTTTTAAGGTTGATGACAATGCAAAACTTGAATGTTTCATCAAACTTCATTTGTTGCTGAGATTTTTGCCAAGCCTGTCTACCAAAGTTACAGGCTTATGAACCTGAAAATTTCTGTTCAAATCTGCCACACATCACTTGATGGAACAATTTGCTGTTAAGGGGAATACTTCAACATGCAATGATGTAGGTATGCATCTCATGTATGTAGTGTGAATCGAAGTGATGGTTTCAGGACTCAAAACATATTTTGGTTAATGGGTAGTCAGGATTCAATAAATGTGTGTGACCAAAATAACACACAATTCACAACACCACCTAGGTACTCAGATCTAATTCAAAACAAGGAGTGTATAATGGGAACCCACAACCTTCATATCTACATCAAACCAAATCACCCATTTTTTTTTTGAGATTTACTTAGCCGTTTGTTTTAGAAGGGTGTAAATTTTCAAAAACATGCGTCTTTTTAAGGGTCTATATACCCATATGCTCCATGGGACTGGTATACTTACCATATACTTAACTACATGAATGGCTTAAATTCATGATAAATGTAGGTAAATATTCCAGTCCCGTGGAGCATCTGGGTATGCTTAATCCTGTCAATTCGGAAAAACAGGCAGGCAAAGTACCTCTGCTCCAAAGGTAGGTACCGAAGTAGGCGGGACCTCCGGTGCAAACAAATTCTTCATGTCCAAGTTCTTTGGGGCCAAAATAAAGAAAACTTCAAATCCATGCTGGTTGGTGGTTTCAACCCATCTGAAAAATAGGCTCGTCAACGTGGATGATCTCCCCAGATAGGGGTAAAAATTACAAAAAATGTTTGAAACCACCAGCTAGAATATTTCACACACCTAGATTTTCCTGAAATAAGGTACCCATTTCCCTTCCTATTCGGGTTTCAACCACCACCCAGCTTTAGCTTTACAATCGCTCCATATCAGTTTTGGGTGTTCCTTCGATGATGATACTTCGAAAACCATGGGCACCAACTTGGCACTTGTTGGGCAGTTGAGTCGTCGTATCGGGAGCCATAACTTAGATTTGCTGTCCATCCATCCATCCACCTCCATGACTTGGGGGTTTTCCACCCAGTCAGCAACCAATCCACCCTGAGATTTGCTTCCTTGGGTGCTTGGAAAAAAATTAAAAAAATCCCAAATGGTGGTGCTTTAATGGTGATGAATCCCATGGTAGACTCCGAATTCGTAAAACATCACCAAGTAAACACAAATCCAAGCATGGTGAGTGAAACTGTTTTGGAATTTGAGGTGCCCCCCCCAAAAAAAAATAAAATGACTGGCTGGAAAATTATCCATTTTCAATAGGAAATAGATCATCGTTCATTGTGGATGCTCCAGCCAGTCATGTTGGTTTTCAGGGAAGGTACGAACGCAGGCGTTTTGTTGAGGCTTCCAAGTCTGGCAAATGACGTCTTCTGTAGCGTAGATTCCCGTTTTGGATACATTCATACCCCCATCAAGAGGAGATTCCAAGAAGTCCTTGAAAAAGAAATCCCGGAATTAAGAAAACCATTCATTCGCTGTAGGAGTTTTTTTTCCACGTATCTTGAAAATGATATTCATGCCATTCTCCAAACAAAACAAAGGAATATTTGGATACTCTGGTGCTGTGTCCTGGGGATTCTTAGCGTGTACTACATCGCTTTCTATGAAATGCGACCATGCTCCGTTTCTTCACTCATCTCAAATGAATCTTCAAACTCATCACGGAACTCGTTTTTTGGTGCACAATGCAAACTACCTCAAAACAAATGGAACTCATACTGAGAGCAATACAAGGAGCATTTTTTATTCCAATAGACATATGTATATATATAAGTGATTGTTAATTATCCTAGACATATATATATATATGTGATATGTATGTATGTGTGTAAAATACTGACTCCTGCAAAATTCCGAGAACTTTGGACGGACAAAACCAACGGTTAAAACTCTCATGTTCAATTATTGTGGGAATCCCACCCCCAAACTTCCACACAAGACTTGTCTAAGTTCATCCTCCAAAAGATCGTACCCCCCCCCCCCCCAAAAAGATCGTTAAATATGGTGAACTTCCCCGGGGAATGAAGGATGGAAAAAACAAACATGCCCTAAGGATCATTGGACCTTCAAAACTGGCGTCATTTTGAGGACAAAAAAAAAGCCTGGCTACAGGTTCATTCACCCGAAACCATTGGGTTCCGGGATCTTGGATCCTTAGGGTACATGAAAAACCATGCAAAATTCAACAATCAAGGTAGGTAAATATACCGAAATATTGTGCACTAGAGGGCGGGAAACCTGGAGTCCACTTGGTCACCCAATTTTTGTGGTCCCCCCAAGTCATCCATTTAAAGGGAAATGGCGTTTCTTTGACTGTTAGTGGGAGGGGGCTCCCCACAAAATATACCACACATGGATGGTATGGCTTTTTGTCCGGGGGATGGAAAAAAAGGAACATGGAACAAAAAAACAGCAACTGGACAACAAAAAATCATCGGAAGCGCCTCAGGTGGCCCATCATTGACCGGTGACACACCATGCCTTTCAGCGAAGTTTTTTGAACAACGAAACTTCCGTGTTGTGTTTTTTGTTGGGCGTTGGGGGTTACCCTCCCTGAAAACCAACAGCTCGCCCCTGAAAATAGGCTATCTCAACAGGAAATTTCATTTTCCAATCATCAATTTTCAAGGGCCATGTCATGTTAGTTTCAGGGAGGGTAGGGGGTTTGGGGGTTTGGGGGTTTGGGGGTTTGGATGGGTTTGGGTTGGATGGTGAAGAGACCCTCTTCAACTTGCTTTTTCGAGAAACACACCAAAAAACGGGCATTTTGCACCTGGGACCTGGCCAGGCCATCCATGATGTCATCAATGGGATGGCTATAAAAATTGGATGATGATTTTCACCAATTTTTTGACGTAGGAAATGGCTTGGAAAATCACCATGACTCCATCCATCCCTTAAACAAATTGCTTTGGCTGGCCTGGGGAACCCAGGCAGCAAGCAGGTCAACTCTTAGTGAATGGACGTACAGTACTAAGTTGGATCAAGTTGGTACAGGATGTTGACCATCAAGAAGTCTAGTTGGTGGTTTCAACCAATCTGAAAAATATTAGCCAAATTGGATCATTTCTGCAGGTAGGGGTGGAAATAAAAAATATTTGAAACCACCATCAAGAAGTGATTGCGGGACTATGTGTTTCCCAATTCCTGCATCAACAAGACTGAAAAACAAAATCAACCTTTTAAGGATACTTTGCAACAAAAACCAACACTTTAAGGAGATTCTAAGTAGATTGTGATTGTGAAAGATCCGAAGACAACGAAACACGTTCAAAGGATGCGGCCATGCAAACCACGTCAAACCAACATCTATCCTATAAGCACCAGCAAGATTTGAACAAATAACAACTTGGTGTAAGAACGCACACACGCACATTAACTACAATAGAAAAACACTTGAATGCATGTAATAAACAGATGTCACAATATGAGCTTGTGATAATATCCGGAGCCACTTTTGGGCATATATCACTGATTTTCTGGTTCTCCGGGAAAAGACAACAAAAAAACACAAGCAAGCAAGCAAACAAGCAAGCAAGCAAGCAAGCAAGCAAGCAAACAAACAAACAAACAAACAAGACAAAGCAATCCTTGTCAATCCTGTCTTCACCAGGTTGCTTGATTGCATCGGCGAAGGTGTGTTCGTGTTCCTTGGAATCAGCTGCTAACCTGCGTTGGCGAAACAAACCACGGAGAAACCACACACGAAACTCACCTGGAACCCTAAACAACCAATTTTTTAAAGGATGGAAATGGTGATTTCCAACCATTTCCTACGTAAAAAATGGGCGAAAATCATCCAATTGATAGCCAACCATTTATAAATAGATGTTGCAGGTCCGAGTCCCAGGCAACAATCAAATCATCCGGAGACTCATGTGCTTCTTTTTAAATTCATTTTGTTAATTGTTGCGTGTGCAAATCTAATCCCAGATTTTTTTGCTGTGCAAAGTACACACTTCCTAAAACTTTCATTTCAAAAAGACTTGCATGGACTTTTGGTGATTAAACTTTCTAATCATTTTTCAAATCCTGACCCAAAACCATCCATGGGACCATTGTATATTTACCTACATGAAATATATAAACATTTTCACCATTCATCTAGGTATAAATATACCAGATATACATAGATATACCAGTTTGATGGATGGTTTTGGGTGATGGAATTTGTTGATGTTTGGCCCTTCCTAAAACTTCTCGAAAAGGTCACCTGCTGGTGGAATTTCCCGCAGGACTGGGGCAATCTTCCGGCACTCCTGCACCGGGTCACCGATGTGGCGATGGATGTTGGGAGTCGTGCAATTTTTGGGTGTTGGGGGGCGTTTTTTGTTGACTTAACTGGTGAAAAAAGCTTGAGTTTGATAAAGATGGATGAAGAAGTCATGAGTCCCTGGGATTGCTTTAAAAAAATCGGTGTTCATATCTATATAGATCATATACAATGTATATCACTAAGAAAGGATCGATGTGAAATTACATGAACTGCATTTTCAGGGGTGGTTAACATCCTAATCTATAGGACTTGTTTTTTTGATGAAGGGATTCTAATGAAGGGGAGATGTTACAATAGTCAGTGTTTTAACAAGGTATCTTGTAGGGTTCTTGAGGGGAGGGGGTAGCTGGGGAACCCTAAGGATTCCTAGAAAAGATTGGGGAACCTTAGGGAACATTAGGGAAGATTCGGGGAATCCCCTAAGAATCCTATTAATCTTCCGAGTAGACTTATTTATCTTATTTTTGAATAAGGGTTTGCCATGGTTTGCTAGGATTGTAAACCACCAAGCAACCAAACCGTAAAATGTGGCTGAAAGGAAGGATGCGTACAAAAACTATACAGTAAAAGTTCCGAAGTTCCAGGGATGACAACATTTTCCAGAAACACTTCAGAAAGTCGAACATTTGTTTTTGGGTAGAAGCACAAAAAAACACAAGGAACATATATTGAAGTCAAAAAGTCTTCACAACAACAAAGGTCTAGATCTCCGCAATAGCACTTGCTTGCTTTGCCAAATATGGTGTGAATTATCTGAGTCGCTCATTTTCTCAACAGTAGAGCTCCCATAAAGGTCACAAAGAGTGAACAAAAGGTAAGTAAACATAACCTGCAAAATCAGTAGCTCACCCTGGTTACTGGATTTGTGGATAAGAGTAACTCTCCCAAAGCACATCTTTCAAAGATTGCCAAACAAGACGTCTTACGTTCCATGAAATACTGGTTGTTTATTTGGGTTTAATTATTATCCCCACATAACTGGGTAGGAATTCAGCCCCAACACATCCCGTAAACAACTGTTCGGACCCTTTTTTCATTGCTCTAACAGTAACATCTTAGATTCCAAAAAACATGTTTCGCTTGTTGTACCTGGAAGCCAGGAAACCACAAGAAGCTCTTACGGGTATTAAGACATGAGGCGCCGCCCAGGTTACTCCCAGAGCTACTTCACAACCAAAAACACATGGCAAAATTGAATCCCAACAAAAAACACACACTTGGGTTGTTTCCCCCTTCCTAGTAACAGGGAGAAACAAGAATCATCATCTTTCAAATATTTTTGGTTGGTGTTGTATCCGGTGATGCACATTTTTTACCTTCAACTACTGACGAGCTTACTGGGAGGGGACGTTTCCGGGATCACTGATCTAAGTGACCTGCTGCCAGTTCATCCATGTCGGTTTTGGGTGCTCCTTCGATGTGTGGGAAAACACAGGGACTTGGGACTTGGGACGAAGACCATCGTCATAACAAAGATTTGCTTGTTGGGTGCTTGGAAAAATGACAAAACATATTCCCCAAATGGTGGTGAAAAATGAAATGGCGATGAATCCCATGGGATCCGAAAGTAAGAACTCACCTTAAACAAATCGAAGACAACAACAATTACCGCAACAACTATATGGATGTTTCCGAAAATAGTGGTACCCCTAAATCATCCACTTTAACAGGGTTTTCCATATTATAAACCATCCATTTTTGGGGGTACCCCTATTTTTGGAAACACCCATATAAAAAATATTCCGGCATCCCTTCAACTGGACAAGTTGAAAAGGGTCGAAACTTATTTCAATGAAACGAGTCCCTACGCACTTTTTCTTTTTGAAAAGTGATCAGTAGAGAACTAGACAAAAAAACACGACTTGTGGTGAAACAAGTCCTTTGATTTAGCTATTAGAAGATTTATGAAGATCACGTCAAACGTGAAGCAAAGAACTTTGAATGCCAAATTCAAGAAAACACAAAGCAATACAAGTAATGCTGTCTTGATGCACAAGTTAATTTTCTGGGGGGATTCATATGTATATAATTAAGTATATACACAGGTAGGTATGACATATATCTACAAAAAAGTCCCCCCCATAAACAAACACCTGGCAGGAAGCCTGACTTTGAAGTAAACTCATCACTCAAACAGTGCAAACAGTGTTTCACGAGCTATGATACTTTCAGGGAGAATATGTATGCATTATGAACATATAAATATAATTTAAATATACGTTACATACATATATATATATAATATACAGTATATAAAATATATTTATAGATATACGTAGAGTAGTACGGATATGACACGGTATGTCAGGGCATAACCACGCCTCTTTTAGGAACCAAAGAAGTGCTAATTAGGCAACACACTTCCAAAAAAACACCTTCAAGACTGTTCTTTAAGTCGATATGTTTCCTGAAACCCTTTTGAATAGTGTCCGCTTTTAAAAACTCAGACTCCCTGGAACTAACTTGAACTAACAGCTCGCCCCTGAAAATTGCTGGTTGTAAAACGATCCTTGCCTTTTTTGGGAGGGTTTCAGCCTATTTTCAGGTTCCATGTTAGTTTCCGGGGGTGTATTTTTTCCAGCTTCTTGAACGAAAAAACGTGTGGTTTGAAAATCTAACCACACCTAAAAGTTCATCATCATCCGCAGCTATGGCATCTTCCTGGCAAACATTTGCGGCACATTTGTTTGTCTTTTTCGTGTAGAAATGGGATGGGGTAAAAGAAAACAAAGCAGTCATGCTGAAATGACATGATGATATCTATTGATTAACTTGTGATATCTGAAAACCCCATGGTGCCATTCTCAGATCTTTACTGATATGACTAATTATCACCTCACCTATCTCTTGGATGTTCAGAGACCTTGGCTACAAACACATAGAAACGAGCAAAACAACAAGACCCACACACCAGGAGAATCAACTAAAAAACATACAAGGAAAATAATTCCAATGACTCATAAAGATATCTTCAGATTTCCAAATCTATATCATTCATATGTAAACATAGAATCCACAAACATATCATGTACAAACTACAAACATGATATAATTATAATATATATATATATACATATACCTAGAGCCCTTCATGACCTCTACTTTTCAAGGTCAACACCCCAAAAACAAGGCCGCACCATTTGGGTTCCAGGTAAAATGTATCTAGATCCCATTCTGGAAACATAACTATACAAACAATATCATGTAAATTAATGTATATGTATATATATATATATATCTAAATATATGATTATGAATCTATCAACACACATTCTGGAATTTCCCCACCCATTTTTTTCGTTGAAAAAACCATTGGCCCCTAAACCCCCATCCGATAGCAAGCACCTTGGCACCGATCAACCCTTGGGCCCAAGGCATCAACTCAGGAGCTGCAGCAAGGGCACGCTCATACTTTTCACGAATCTCCTGGAGGCCAAGAAGAGACGGAAGTGTTTTCCCATAGGATCCTTGTATGGTATATTTACCTACATGAATGGTTGACTTTTTAATAGTAAATGTAGGTAAATATACGATGCATGGATTGTTTGGTTTGTTTGTTTGGAACGGAAGTGTTGGAAGGGTAGTCATAGAATAGAACCATATATGATATGTATATACATATGGAACCCACCTGACCTCTTTTTTTTCGGGGGGTCTGACCTTCCATTTTATGGGTCAAAGCTTTCAAAATATGGGTCATTTGGGTTCTAGGTATATATATATATATATCTGTGCATGTATGAAAATACGTCTATAAAAACATGCATGATTATAACACAACAAATCTGACAAAATATCACCTTTTTTAGAAATTGAACTCCAGGCCAGGCAGTAGAATGAAACATACAACAGCTTATGCACCTTGGATTCGTTTCTGTTTTTTCGGCCATCAGAAACTGCAAGGTAGAGGTCAAGGCTTCAACTTTTGAAAAGAAAGGTGGAATATCATCAAAACAATCCCAACAACACTATCTACTACACAACATCTGCTCTTGGAACCAGTAAGAATGATCACAAACATTTCTGCTTCAATACCAACAACTCAAACATCTAGTATAATTCAGTTTGCGTCTGTTGTCCGATGTCTTTTCCGGATGGGAAGAGTCACAGAAAAACCGCATAGCAACAAATCAAAACAAAAAAAACATGGCTATAGTCAACCTACGGCCCCTAACGTACCTACCCTCCAAAGAAAGACAGGAAAAAGTTAAAGGCCTTATTTTTTGGGCTCATTAACCACTGGTTTCCCTTAATAAAGCCTTAACATTAAACCCTTATTTCTGAGGGCTCTGTCATTCACCAGCCATAAAACATGACCAGTGACCCACTGGCTGGCACCTCCATAAGTTCTTGCTCAGTCACTTGACGAATTCGATATCCAGGATCCAAATCCTGTGGGATTTTTTGAAAAAAACTGAAATGACGACATCAGGACTTGAAGGTGAAGAAATGTGTGTATATATATATATATCCTATAGGATCCAAATGCATGGTATATTTCCCTACATTTTCCATATATTTAAGCCAAATGTGTAGGTAAATATACCATACATGGATCCTATGGGTATACCGGTATACCATGGCTAACCGTCCCCAAAAGGTAGGTTAGTACATACCTTTTATCATCCAATACATGACATGGTGACTGTGCCATCTACTTTTAACCCTGGTGTATATACACACATATAATGTGCAGCCCGCGATTCAACATAGATCTCCAAAATGGATGCTTTGGAATTTCGGTGACTCCGGCGAAAAAAACATGGCCATTTTTGGTATCTATTCTTCGAATTTCTGGGGTTTCGTTTCTTTTTGCTTGTTGCGCTTGAAGCCTTCAAAAAAAGACTGAGTTCAGATGTGTAACAAAATCTTGAGAGACCAAAGATGGCTAAAGTGTCATGCCTCATGCATATCATGCAAAGGACTGCTACTGCGAATAGGAAATACACCCCCGGAAGTTCAACATAACCCCTAAAAAGGGACCATTTGAAGAGGAAAGGATGCAATCATCATGTTTCAAGGGCTGTGTTAAATTTCGCGGGTGTTTCCTGCCCTGACCCGAAAACTACTGGAGTGAGAATCAGAGTTTCCTCCAAAGTGGAACTTGAAACAGGACATTCACCATGCTTGCATGTGATCATGTTTATTATATCTCCAAACACTGGCAAATGATCTATTTTTCAAAGCAATCTCTACTACGTGAATAATATATGTATGAATTATTGCAAGCATATCTGGAATTCCCCGAAGCAAACTTAGCTTTTGGTTGATAGTCACACGTGACGTGCTCAATTTCTGAACCTGCTGGAACTATGAAATCATGATGAAGCAACACACTTTTGTTGTTTCAACCCAATCTGACATAAACATGCAATTGGATCATCTACTCAAATCAAGGTTCTTCTATTTCTAAGTTTGAACTCACCAGACCTGGCGGTTAGAGTAGCCACGTACCAATTTCTCCCATTCATAAAGCACTCATGCTCTTTTCGTAACGAATCACATCGGTACTGGAAGAATTCGAGCAACCGACTTGAGGTTGATCAAATTTGTCCCACTAAAAACGATCTGCTCTGTGTTTTCTTTGAAGTGGTGATCGGATTAAACATAATATCAACTGATACTACTGATACTTCTGTGTTTAAACATGTGGTGATCGGATTTTTGAAGCATTCAGTTGATATTATGCCTGCCACCCCTCCCAGGATACCAACCAATCACCACTAGGACCTAGGACTTCTTACAATTTTTCGAGGAAAAGAATCCAAATTAAGCTCCGCACTGATGCTTATAGGCATCTTTCACTATCCCAGGGTGAACCCTTGGCTTCCGTGCATCTCGATACTCTTCCGGGATGTCTGGGTCATAGTTGACATCCTGGGTCAAGAGGCCCGGCTAGAAATCGCATGCGCTTTCGAAACGAAGGCTAAAGTTTTCCCATGTTTCCCGTACCATCCATGTATGGTATATTTACCTACATTTGGTTGATTTTAAATTTGAACCACACCACTGTACCAAGAAACCAGCCAGAATCGATGATCCTGAAAACATCTATACAATCTGCGTCCTTGCTCAACATGGAAAAATCATTCTTTCCATTGGTATTTCACGGTATGCGGTTTGTGGAAAAACCTCGGGACTGGTGAAATTATTCTCAGAAAATGGGGGACAAAACATGCCAAAGTAGCTATGCATCTTGCGCAGGTGAGCGGAATTCAAATCACATAACAACAATCAACTCAGATGTGTCGATTAGAAATGGAACATTCAGTTTTACCCAAAATAAAAAATAGTCCCTATAGATATTCTATCTGACATCTTCAATGCTTCAAACAACATCTATCAAATTCATACTAGTTGGTGGTTTCAACCCAACCCCTTTCAAAAAAAATATGCAACCGTCAAAATGGCTTCATCCTCCCCAATATTTCGTGGTGAAAATGAAAAAAGATATTTGAGTTGCCACCTTGACTCAATACTATCGGATGCTTCAAAAAATCCCAAACATTCCCAACCACCTGGGATATGTACGTCAAACCTTAGAAAAAATATTGGAAAAAAACATGGGATTTAAACCTACGAGTACCAACAAATGGGATAATCCCTATAGAAAAAGTTCACCTGGTGACCTTTCCTGGAATCACAGCTCCAAGGCACTTGCATCGACTCCCGAGGCACCTTGGGATCCCCAAAAAAACACGGATCCAAACAAAAATAAAGCCGGGCCGGGAAATGGTTTCAACGAAGGGCTTCCGCAAAGTCTACCCTCCCTGAAACTAACACAGCACCTGAAAATGGATGTTTGGAAGACTAGTTTCCTTTTGGGATGGCCCAGTTTCAGGAGCTATGTTAGTTTTAGGGAGTGTATTTTTTGTTTTAATTATGACAGTAGTTTGTTGTGTTGTTTGGATTTCGTATTTTGTCTTTGTCTTTGATTTGAATTTTCAAATGTCTTAAGAGACGATTGGCAAATGTTTATGCATTGTCAGGATGCTCCATAGATGCTTTAGATTTTGCTGTGATGATGAGGAGGGACCCGTGACCATATATACATATGTATATCATACGCATATATACATATATACATTTACACGTACATATACATCTACATATACATCTACATATACATATACAGTACATCTACATCTACATATACATATTATATGTATCAAACATGTACAGTATGGGTGAAAAGTGGTTAATACCTGGAACCTGTTTACAAGGCCGATGAAGACATACTCCCTTGTTGTGATCTAGTATGCATAGAATATCATCTTGTTTGATATCGGTCATGAAATAGGTCTATATATCTCCGCAAGCCTTACTAGTAACCTGTTTGACGTAAGCATTTGTTGAGTTGCAACACTCCGCATTTTGCGCTGCAACTGCTGTTCTTAACTGAACACCCTATCTCACTTCCGCCTGGCGGTCAAAAAAATGCCGCAACTCCGACTTTATGACAGAGAAGTACCATGTGATCCTTTACACACCTATAAATGGCTTGTTTCTATGCCCTTGAAGAGGTATGAATTCGAAAGGTACAAATCAAAAAAATAAGCGGATATGTCTCAAACATGATCATCCTTGACATATATAGTTGAAGGCTGAACCATCTCACTGCGAAAAATTCATGATTCAGCCAGGCCACGTAATGTTGTGAGGCTTCTACCGGTGCCACTGGCGGTGTAGCTGCAGGTGTTACTGTTGAAGAGGTAAGGTCTGGAGTGCTGGCACCACAGGAAGTAGTAGCAGAAGCACTGCGGAGACTATTGGCCTCAATGCTGGGAAGCTGGAACTAATATGGTTGCCCCTCCCCAAACAATCCGAAAGTGATCTGATGGTTTGCACACCCCAAAAAAACGGCCGGCTGATTCAAGGAGGTTTGAAGTCATTCAGGCAGGGAGTTTAGGAAGACCTTTAGATACCAATTATTTAGTTAGTACAAGATGTGAACAACAAAAAACGTAGCAGGCAAGAATTGATTCGAGTTCTCCAGAGAAAAAACAAAAAACACATGTTGAAACTTAGACCCCCCGGTGACGACGACAACACAAGCGCTTCCGGTGACCAAGATTGACCAAGGCCGCAAGACCTGGTTTCTCATTGCTTGGGGGATCTACCTCTCGACCACTATCACTAACAGCGACCACCTCTCGATGACGACTTGGTCCATTTTTAGGCTCAGGAATCCCAAAGCTTTAGATTAGGTGCTGGTCAAATTATAACGACCGAGTTTACACGAGTTTTTTTCACTCCCAAATGGTGGTGGTTTAGTAAGGGAAATGGGACCCCCGGCTATTTCAGGGAAACCGTGTGGGATGAAATATTATTCCATTTGGCCAGATTAGCAAATTTTTGAAAAAACCGCTCAACCAACCATTAAATGGAAAACGTATCTTCAATACCAAGGAAAATATCGAGACATCGAGTGATCGGCCCTACCCAAAAAGGCCTTACCCTCCAGTGAGGTAGCAGGTAGCCATAGTAATCGAAAACACCAACCCTTTCTGGTTTAAAAAAAAAACGCAACATGAAATGCTGGGATTTTCTATTGCCATTTTTTGAGTGCCCAGGCCCGCCCAGTACTGTACTACAGGATATCCATACATATCCAACCAAATGGGAACAGGAAAATCATCGACTCAAACATACCAAACATAGGTGGGGATATGGAATCGTTCATCTGGAGGGTAGATGAACATAGCCCATAGGATCCATGTATGGTATATACACCTACATTTGGTTGATTTTTATGGTAAATGTAGGTGAATATACCATACATGGATCCTATGGGTAGTGCAGTTTTTTTCTTACCAACTGAACAGTGACAAAAATTGGGGACTCGCATCTTAAAGGAGTTGTACAAATATATAGCACGTGCAAAAAAAATCAGATGCACGAAAAACATCTTTTTTAGAACTTTCCGTTTTTGAAAACCAAGAAAACAGATAGCCTTGCGAATTCATAGCATTTCTCAATTCCAAACTGTTGGATTCCTTTAATGGCGCAGAAAAACACTTGCTACGCATGTCAACAAACGATAGCGATCAGTGCTTTAATCTCAAGATCGCCTTGGCTGATCTTTTCCCGTTACAATATGAAGAGTTTCTCCGCTATTTTGAAATGTACACACATAAATATATGCATATATATACATGCATATAATATGTATGTATGTACAATGTACACACACAATGACCTTTACATGTATGAATTGATAATTATTGATATATGAACAAATGACATAAAACGTGAGCCACAAAAACAAAAAAAAACAGTGGCACCTGTAAACTCATTTGAGCTTTTCCACAACTCGAATCCGCTCTTCATTGAAACCAAACCTTCAACAAAAAGAAACACACTCCAAGATATTTGTGAAAAAAAACTGAGTATGGTTTGAACATTCTACATCCCAACATGTTTTTTTTCCAACAGTAGCTAACAAACAGGGTAGCCTTCCTTCCCTCCAAAGTCTCTTTCCAAGCTCCAAGGTGCTAATCGTTGAGACATCGCCTCTTGTAAATGTGCTTCTTGCTTCAAAGCCTTGTGTCTTTTTCACGGTTTTCCTCGAGTTTTTCCAGTAAAAACAACGAGAATCCACATCTGAAATCCCTTCCAAGGCGTCCAAGATGAAACGAAAAGCACGTTTGATGTTTGTGGCTTTTGAAAGGTGACTATCCTAGAAGCTCTACTCCAACATGGTTTAATCAATTTGTTCTGATTTCTAACCTATCCTATAGAGCAGTTTATGCATATACATCTATACATATGTAAACACCAACTTTTCATGTCTAGATTTATCATGTACAATATGTAATAATTCATAATATTCAATCTATATACCCCACATTTTTGCGTTTGTTGCTGAACCTCCAGTGGTATATATCCCCAACAACCTTTAAACAAGGCACCCATCGTGGCACTCCCAGCCTTCCCCAGCCCCGTGGCGCCTGGTCGGCGAAGCGTCGTAGCAACTGATCCGTCCAGGCTGAGTCAGAGGTCACGACATCGGCGCCGCGAGAACTACCGCGCTCGGCCTCGGTCCGGAGGTTCCGGGGAGTTTTCCCTACTATTTTTCATAGGAGATACGTGGGTGTTTCCAAAAATAGGGGTACCTCAAAAAGGATGGTGAACATAATGGAACACCTTAAGTATTAAAATGGATGATTTGGGGGTACCATTATTTTCTCGGAAACATCCACATCTTCAAATGGTGGGTTTTAATGAACGAGGCATCAGGCATCTTGTCTAGGTGGTGGCAACTCAAATATTTTTTATTTTCACCCCGAACCCTGGGGAAGTGTTCCAATTTTGACGAGCATATTTTTCAAAAGGGTTGGTTGGGTTGGTTCAACCACCAACTAGTTTGTGATACACCCTGGAAAATGAATGGCTAACTGGAATTCATGAGGCTGACTGGACCAAGGTTGCAGATTCATTTTGCCTTGCCAACTTGCCAAATACACTTTGTCCAACATACTACCATCAATCCATTTTGACGATGTCGACTTTGTAGGAAGTTTGCTGCTTTTTGCAAATGAGGGTCTCTATGAATGTACATTTTAAACCTGTACAAAATATACATACATTTATACATGCATATGATCATAGATATACAACATATTTCCGTGATGCTACTTTGTGTAAACAAAAAATCACTACTTTTTTAACATACCAAGTCCACACATCCAATTTCACAACCCCCCGAACTTTTTTTGGTGCCGTTAAGCCGTTGCCATCCCTTGCGTGTGTGCCGGGGCAAGGTACCGTATCTGCCAAAGTGAGTAGCTTATTTCCCAGGTCCCGCAAGCGTGCAGCGAGTCCCGGTTCACCTGCCGTGACGGAACCCCTCCAATCTGCGCCCCCCCACGACTCGTAAGGATTGTTAGGATCAGCACCATTTACACCCCTGAAAACTAACATGACATTGGAAAATCCACCATTTGAAGATGTATTTCCTATTGAACATGGTGATTTTCCAATGTCATGTTAGTTTTCAGGAGCGTATAAGCCATGAAGTTCAGCCATTTGGAAAGGGAATGTTCCCCCCAAGCTTGGGGACTTTCTCCGATCACCATGACTATGAAAACCACGGACCTCCTAAATGGGATGATCCTTTCGTAGACTTCCAGATGGGATTCGAGACATGTTTCAATAAAGCTGGGGGCATCGCCGACATCGTGTGTGTCTTTTTGTTGGGATTAAACTGTTCATTGAATCACTGGTTTGATGGTTCAGGTTAAGTGGGTTTTATGATCCAACACCAAAAAGCAAAAAAAAACACTTTAAACTTAGTGAGACAAATCCTTGCGGCCGGTGAAACACCAAACGTAACCAAGAATTAACCACTAGCTAATTCAAGACTTCGAACTCCAACCTTATCTGGTGATTCTTGATGCTGTTGATGTTCACCACCACCAATGACATCATGAAATTTCTAGTAGCAGCTTCCTACTACCCTTGTCTTGTTCACTGTTAGTGGGTGAGGGAAAGGTCCCAATAAATATTCAATATATAGATATAGTGTACACACCAGACATGCTGCAATCTTTTTTCAAAGAAGGTGATGCTTTTTCAGTGCCGAAGAAACTCTTGGCGATCAATGCTCACTAAGAGTACGAGCTTTTGTTGCTTTCTACAACGAGACGTCTGTTAAGTCAAACTTGTGCTACACCAAAAGTGTGATTTATATTGATGTACTCTACAACATGCACAGATTATATATATTCTCACTTAGCCAATGGACCCGGAAATAAAAGTTTGAACTCTATTTTCCCCACTGAATATGTAATCCCCAAAAAGTTTAAAGTTTAGCCATTGGCCTGACGTAAGTATTAGAGAAATCTATGATACAATTCTTCCCATTTAGTTGTGACAAAATACACACCTTTTCCAGTTTGCAAAACCATTCGTGGCCCGCCTTTGCCCCTGGCATTATGTACCAAACGCGCTGGCTCTGGCAATCCTGAACCTGACATCACATGCTGATGTTAAGCAGCAAGGGTTTTTTAGAAGGCCACAAAAAACAAGCAACCAGTTTTTGGTTTGCTAAACATGGCTACTGGAAAAAAATGTGACTTAACTTTTTGGTGTGTTTTTTGTGAATGTGTCTTGGGCTCCAACATGTGTGGGCATGACTGGCTGTTGGGAGACACATGCATGGTCCATGGTTCACTGGGTTTGATCGGTTTGATCATCCCGGGGAATGGGATATGCACCATTTCATGGGAACATCAAACCCAATCTAGGAATATGCCTTTGGTGCGATTAGATCATCAAAGAACTCCCCACATGATATGACTATTTTTTCAAAAGAGTTGTCGATCTAGAATCTAAATCGTGGGACAGAATTGTTCGAAACACATCTATATATATAATATGCCACAAAACACAGACATCAAATGTCCTGACTTCGCAAAAACGACCAGCTGCTGCCTATTCAACGCAATCTCTTCTAATAAATCAACAAGCATGTGGGTCGATGTTCTATACTTATATAATCATATATTTTGGTCAACGTCTAAGACTTGTCAACTCATTGGGTGGGTCCAAACTAACCTACAAGAACCTTTCAAACCTTCGTAGTGGAATGCTAATCTCCTTGCGACATTGCCACACTTCAACAACCTTTCAATCTTACTACAAGTAAGAGGGTTTTCCTAGAGGAGGCTTCAGTCAACCAAATTCCCGGAGATTTGAAACCAAGATACTCTTCAGAAACTTTGCGATAGCTACCAACGCTTGGTCTTCATTTGACATCGCGTGTGGCGCAAGCGTCGCAGAGACGTGCAGTTTGATTGCAACTTCAAAAATTGTAGATCAACACCTTTAACCTACCTTTATGTTGTCAGCTGTGTATTTGCTTCACTGTGTGGGAACATATCCCAGGTGAATATAAAACTAGAAGCAGCACGGGGAAACCAAGTTCAAGTCAGGGAGTAACTTTACCTGTCTCCTGGTGTGACAACGAAGGTTTGGATTCGGATGCATACGTTTCATCACATCAACCCTGATAGATTCTCATCAGTAGGATTTCCAGCTATCCCTCATACCATGTTTTAATGCAAAACTCCCATCTTGAAGTGAGAGCACCGGATGCCCCGTTAAAGTTCATACTGCTAGTTCGGGTTGTGTACAATCTCTTTATCTCAGGGCATGAAAGCTGCGGCATGATTTGGAGGTAAACCTCCAGTTGGGCATATCTTAACCCATCAACCCGAAACATGTTCTTAGACAACATACACATCCTCGTTCTTTCTTTTTGGAAAACCCTCTTACAATACACCCCTAAGAAGTAAAATGAAAGCTCAACAAAAACTATGATTAGATTGTCTGAAAGATTTTCAAGGGAAATCAATTACAAGTTTCAAGATCTTCTTTGGTGGATCCGATCGTATTGCATGTATTGCAACCCTACATGCAGAAACACGTTGAATCCCTTCGATGCCAACCTGATGCATCCCTATAGCTGAGCTAGAAGTGCCATTATCAATGGACATCCTTCTGTTAATGACGAATCAGGTGTACGAACCCCACGCTACCGCTAGGTTCATGATGATTTCCAGTTGAAAACAACTCAATAAATTCATGAAATTGACCCTTCCTTTTGCGCATACATAAACAAAGGTGGATTTCTGTTCCAAGTTCTTGGAGGAACTCAAACAATAGTCATCTCTAATATTTATGGTGCATGATATCCACGCCTTCACATGTCATGTGAATCCTGTGCCAAAAAAGGGCCTATCAAATCTCGCAACTTGACACGCCTCAACATCCATTAGAGGCAGGAATCTTTATGGTTCTCTGGCAATTCTCCAAAAAACAAACCCTGGAAGTCCAAGACCAAACAATGAAGAATGGTTTTTAGGATGCATGGATTCAGGATTCCCGATCCTACCAATGGGCAAAGTTTGGTCGGCTTGGACTTCCTGGGCAAACACACCACACAATTTTTGGAGAACAACCAACACCCTTCAAGGGGTGGTTTTGTCAGCGAATCTCCTGATTGATTTGGCTTGGAAGGCACAATGATCACCTTGCATTTTAGAGCCGACTTGATGAAAGACTCCAGTCGAATACACCCCTGAAAATTCATTTTTGGAACCTATATAAAAACACTTATTTGGAAAGGAACTTCGCATCTTCCAAACCCCCCCATTTTTAGGTTCAAAAAATCAATTTTCCAAAAAGTGTATGTCCGACGATGAATTTTCGCAGAAATCGTTTCCCAAGTTCTCCATCCTCGTTTTTTCAGGTGGAAGCTCATGATGTGAAATTGCAACAGGCCACAAGGTTGACGAAACGTTGGTGGTTTCAACCAACCAATTTTTTTTTAAACATATGCTCTGTTAATTTGGATCATTTCCCCAAGGTACTACTGGTTGAACATTCAAAACAAAATATTTGAAACCATCCTAACCTAATAGTAGTAGTTGAGACGTTCCAAACCAACCACTTTTTTTCAGGGTTTTTTGGCAAGCCAAACCATCGGGGATTCGGGACATCTTTTTCCGTTTTTGAAAAGCCGCCGCCGCATCTTGGATGAAGCCTCGTTTTTTTTTACTCCAACTTCTTTGGCTCAGGAGTTGTATCTTCAATGGATGGAACCGGCGACGGAAAATATTCTCCCAGTGAAGGGATAGGTCCAGTATATGGACCGTGCAGAACCTGTCGACGTCTTTTTTTGGGGAGGCCTTGGAGTTGGGTAAACATGTTGATGATATTTATATATAATATATATATATATATGTCTGTATAATATTTAGATATGTAAATATACATATATTATATACAGGGCTGTCATCCTTGCTGTTCACAAATGAAATCATTTCTTTTACAGACAGAAAATGTCTGTATGATAAACTGTATATGATGTAAAACATATTCAAAACATTGACTTGTGCAACTTGGGAAAGGAAATTGTGTATTCCATGTACTTCTGGATGTTTGTACCTTTGACCATATTAGTTGCACCAATCTCAGGATATATAGATTCAACCGCTTTGGATGGTGAGTTTTTTTTTCGAAACCTTTAAATGGAATGGTAGGAAACCAGAAACCGACGAGGATGCTGGAGGTTCCGAAAAAAACATGTCGTCGCATTCTTCAGGATCCCTGATTGAGGTTCGGTTCCTCCTTTTGAAAAAAAATCTTTCAATTGTGGGGTTCATTGGATTGGCAGCATTTTCATTGAAACCTGAAACATGTTTAGTGAAGTTGCGCTTGTACATGAGGATTTGGCAACGCCAAACATACGGCTCACTTACACAAAAGAAGAAAAAGTGCACGAATGCATGTGCCTTTTCATCGTCAACTAGTACACTGTACAACCCCTGAAGTTTAACATGGTTCACCTAGTAAAATCAGTTTCCTTTGAATGGTGAAATTCCTTTATCAGAAACCCATCATTTTCAGGTGTTTTTAGCCGTTCAACTTTTTTTTGGGAGATGATAGACAGAAAAAACAAAGATGCCCGCACTATATCAACGACCATTTTTTTTCAAAACATATGTAGAGGAAACACAGACAACAGCTGAAGTGATAGCAGGAATTTAAAAAATCACCGAAGACAATATGTAGCAGATGCAGCTATCTAAAGCTGGAAATATCAGGGTTAAACCACTTGTCAGAGCAGCATAAAAATGTTTCAACAAACTATGTACAGTATGTATCAGTATGTACATACATCCCGAATTCTTTTTGTGGGTCATCCAAGAATAGGATCTTTAGTTGTCCCTTTAAGAACAACCTTCCCCCTTGTGTTGGCCACCCCAACCGGTTCGTGGTTTCCCGGATATCTGCCTTGGGTGGATACTTCAACATGGGATCGGCACCCAAGCGATAGCGAGGTTGCAACATGTCAGGATAGATCAACTGGCGCAAGGTCCTCCAATGACATCTAACTGATCTTTTTGGAGATAAATCTCAGTGGGCCCTGGGGTGATATTGGTGGTTGAAACATGTTAAACAATTCTAATATTATACAACAGCTTTTTAAATTTCAAATCGACACAAAGACAACAGTAATCAAATTAAGCGAGCGCTGTTGGTTGTTCAACCGAAAAGTGATTCCATATCTGACATCCTTCAACCAAGTAGGGGAAGTAAATTATAAGCTTAGAGAACTTGTACACCCCCGAAAACTAACATGACAATGGAACATCACCATGTTTAGTAGGAGATACATCTTCAAATGCTTGTTTTTTCCACTGCCATGTTAGTTTTCGGGTGTGTATCATACTGTATCCATACCAATCACCAAAAACTGACCGTCGTTCTCCAGTTCCACCCGTGTTTCATCCATCTTTCAATTTTTTCAACCACCTGCTCCACGTCTCCACGTGTCAACGTCTCCTCACACATCGATTCAGACCAAGGCCAAACCGCGAAGATGTACCGATCACAGGGATATCGTCATCATAACGGGCGCGTAAGCGATAGAAGAGGGAATCCAAGTGAAACCTCGGTTTTTGTTTCAGGTTTCAGAAACACGAGTTGATTGTTGTTGGAAAAAACAACAGCAACCAAAAATTCAGGTTGCCAGCAACAATTTTTGTTGGTCATGGTTTAGTGTTTCAAATCATCCATATTATGTACATAGATGCACAATGCAAAAATAATTTCACAGAATACTCAAGGTGGTGTATAGGTCAAAAACTCACTCGACAAAAGCGGTTGGACAGCTCTGGTCAAATGGTCATATATAATATATACATATTTATTATCTACACATATCCACACCCATCCATTGGTGTTTGGGATTTTCTGTTTGCACATAACAGTCATTTAGCAAAACTTTTCCCAACTAAGATATCAACATTTCACTCTGAAATCGTGTCAAAATATTTAATTACTAAAAAATTCAATTCAAATAATATTATGGATACTTGAAACCATCGCAGTTCCTTAGTATTCATGACACTTTACCAAAAAGAAACCAAACATTACACGTCATATTTTTCATGCACGGAAAAAGATGTTTCACCATCTCCCGCCCACGAAAATCCATGAACGATCGCCAAGGGCAGGAAGCAAAGGGTCACGATGAAGCATGTCACATTTGGTGCCAATGACCATCCATGGTTTTTCACGATTTAATGGATCATACTCAATGGCTTCCTTCGCGACATCTCGGAGGTCTAAGGATTGGAGTTTTAAGAGGGTACGTTGGGTACCATACAAGAAATGATATGTAGATGGGTCAGCAGTCTGTTTCAGTAGTACAGTATAGTATGATATGATTACAGTACTAAGGTTAACAAGGACAGTATGTAGCACTATATATGTAGTACTATAGTACTACGGAGGAATTACTGGTAATACATACTAGAAGTAAGACTACGGACTACATGGTGTTGAGGGGGACCATACCATGAGGGATGCAGCGCACAAACGACTTGCAGTGTGCAAATACAATGCATTCAGCATTCTCTTCTAGTACGGCATTTTGAGCTTCCATGCTGCACTACTTAAAGATCACCAGCATGCTTTGCAGAATCCAAAGCTGTGATGTCCATAATCATGTCAAATTTTCTGAAAAACAATACCCTCACAAACCTGAACTGCTGTCATTGCCCTTGCATTCTTTTCCGGGAAAAAAATCCAGTGCTTGAGGTAACAACTTATCAACATTTATATTCATTCAAGTACTGGTGGTACTCATGAGTCAAGATGGCTCAAAAAGTAGGGCACCCAATGACCGCAGTTCCCGGTGAACTTGGAAGCTTTTCTCATCAACGGCTACACAAAACTTTGATCTGTTCATTGATAAGCCAGGGTTCACTCATCCCATCATGCATTTTGTTCAGTTGATTTTGATCTATGCAACTAATGTGTTTCTCTGGCAAATGCTTGTTTTGCGCAAAATAGATTTGAAGTTTGATCTATAAAAATTCTCACTGGTAACGGTATGTTCTACTTCTGTTGTCAAACTACCTGGAACGCCAAGTGTCCTATTTTTTTTGGCAACTTTACCCCTAAAACCAGCAACTATTGCCTTAAAAATAGGGCACTTGGCTTTCCAGGTAGAGGATATTTTCAGAAAACAGTGAAGGAAACCTGGATCCCTCGGACAAAAATGCGTCAAACAGCTCCTGTCGGAGCATCTCCACCTCTTCTAAGACCTGCAAGAGCTTCTCGCGAAACCCTAGAGAATGTAACATACCCTCTGGTAAACCAACATAGCTGGCTGGAATATCCCCATGTTCAATAGGAAATACATCTTTAAAGGGCTCATTTTCCATTGCTATGTTAGTTTATCAGAGTGTAGCAAGGAAAAACAAACCATAAGTTTACGCACCCAACAATTGAACATGGAACGTGACTAGTTGGTGGTTTCAACCCATTTGAACAAATATGAGTCAAATTGGATCATGTCCCCCAAGTAAGGCTGCAAAAAAAATAATCTTTTTGAAACCACCATCAAGATGAACATGCCGGTTCTCAACAAAGACGTATCTCCTCCAAAAATTGGCTTATCTTGCCCCGTTCAAGCTTCCAACATTGAACTGCAAGGGTTTCTTATGGTGGTTCCAAGGAGGATAAACCGTTTCTATATGGCTATTACTATATTACACTTAGATTATTATTCCAAATGGTACCGGATGGTAACTAGGATACGTTTTTTTGTTTGCTAGCTGCATATTATACATCCTGAGTGTTTTAACTGCTGCTGGACATGCTTAGAAAGTGTTTGAACCATTTTGAACCTCCTACCATCCTTCGTTTTGGCCTTTCCAGTGACCCCTACGATGAAACCACTTGAAGGTGCATGATCTTCATCGGCGGAGTATCAACCGAACGGGGTGGAACTCACTTTACATGCGATTGAATCAACTGTACCAGCAGTAGGAACTACTCAGAGTTTTTTGTTGATTTCACAAACCAGTACAGTAGAGATAAACATCCTGCTATACAATCATGTTTACACATGTACGTACTAATCACATGTCATCAAAAAGAACAACATCAACTGTATCATGGCCGTTGACCGGCCTCTTTCACGGCTTTCGGTTTGTTTTTTCCAACCGAGGTGCATCCTCTTCAGACCTTTCTCCTCTGGCAACGTTCACCACGAAAGCTAAGGCTCGGGAGCGGTAGGTGTGACGAAGAATTCGTCTTCCCATGAGTTTGTCCTCGGATCTGGTTGTTCGGAACTTTTACAAACTACATGGGAATTGTTGCATCATAATCATAATCATATTATATCACGTCATTTCATTTTGTATGATATAAAAATAATATATACAATATCATATCGTATTAAACAAGTCATAATCATATCATATCATATCATATCACATCATATCTTATCATATCATGTCTGCTACTTTCCCAAATGACTTGGGAATTTGTTGCATCACATCATATGTGTTTTGGATCATGTTTAATGATTCTTTTTGCTCAAACTATTTGGGTGTTTCCAAAAATAGTGGTACCCCAAAATGGATGGTTTATAACGGAAAACCCTATTAAAATGGATGATTTGGGGGGAAAACCCACTATTTTCGGAAACACCCATACCATCTCAGCAACTTTGTGAACCAGCTTGGACAGAACACCTTGTTTGTGATCGATACTGGTGGTTTACTGCAAAAGGAATTCAAGTTCAACCATGTCAATGGAACACTACAGCACGAAGGTCTTACTTTCCACACTTCCACTGAAGGTTGATACAACATCTAGAAAGTCAAGGCAAATGTACGGTGAAATGTTTTCTCCAAACGACACACTACCCATTCCAAAGCAATTCCTTTGCACTGTGGAAACTATCACCCCTTTCATTAACTGTCAGCAAATTCCCAAACCTTTCAAAGTGCAATCCCATCAACAACAACCTTTGTCAATCAGCAAGTATATGATCTAAACATCTGAACCTAATCTGGCATTCACTATTTCTTGAATCTCCCGCCAACAATGCCAATGTGTGTTTATGTTTGGCCTCTTTAAGAAAAATCTGCTACTTGAAACCATGACAGTCATGCTGACTCTTAATGGAAGAGATCGGGCTTTCACCAGTTAAGGTTTTGGTAGTTTATCTGATTTACAAGGTTTTATACATCCCAGGATTTTCTTCCATCAACGGGGTATCAATCTTGATGGTTTTAAACAACTTCTATCAAGTAGGTCCTCAAGTAGGTCAAGGAGATTCACCCAAGTAACTGCACTAAAATTCACCGCTATCAACCTTCAACATGTCCCCATACAATCATTTATACATGGGGGGTTATACAGTAACCCCTATAAATGGCCTAAAAGAAACGGGTAACTGGCTGGTTGGTGGTTGAACCAACCTATTTGAAACATATTAGCCAAAATGGGAATCTTCCCCAATTTTCGGGGTGAAAATAAAAGATATTTGAGTTGCCACCACCTAGCTGGGGTTATTTCATCCCTAATCCAGCGGAGATCGTTCACCTTCGTCAAAGCTTCATTATGGGCACCTTGTTTCAATCCTGGTAGATCGCAAATGGAAACTTCCAATCCTGGGCGGTTTATCCAATCATAGGTGAGTCATGAAAAAAGGGCCCAGAATTAAATGTTGTTTAGGGTATAAGTGAACCATTAAAATTATAACGGGTTATATAACTATGGAAAAATGCATGGGTATAGAGGATATGTAGGGAAAATAACTACCATTAGGGTATACAACTGGTTGTTTTAGAGAATTTGTTGCGGATGAAATTCTACCCAGTTATATAAGCATTATTTCATAAACCAGTATAAGGATCCCGTTAACAACCTGTATTTCATGGAAAGTAAGGCCGGGGTTTAAACTTTTCGTGGTTCAGGCTCAGGTTGGAATATTCCAATGATCTTGCCCACATACACTGAAAAAAGATACCCCAGACTCCCCCGAAACCCCGAAAAAAGATGAAAAAAGAAAGAAATTCCCAAACACAATCGTGTTGGTGGTCCGGGTTCCTTTGGTATCTTCCAGGGGTGGGTGAGATCTTTGAAACATTCAACTACCTCCGAAAAGCACAATATTTAGGTTTCCATTACCATTCTCAGTTCATTGGATCCCTAGTGTTTGGAACTGAATTCCGGAATCATGGCTAAGAAGAATTAGTTCATCAAGAAACATATGATGGTATAATAATATATAACTAGTAGAATATGGAACTACGTAATGAACGCAAACTTAGGTTGACCCTTTATATTGAAACTAATGGATGATAAACATAAAGGCATCTTTGCCTGTCAGTTGTCGAAAATGTACAGACGAAAAAATGCTGAAACCGTAAAGACATGACGTTTTGGAAAAAAGATACTTAAACGAATCAATGACATGATGGGTGTTTACTAGGTCAGCTGAATAAAACTTCAGATTCAAACGCTCAGTTGGGAAGTATAAACTGGGAACTAACATAAATCCACCCAAAAGAGGCACTTTTGAGTCGATGATTTTCCCAACTTCCCGTTTGATGGGATGGGATATGTTTCCTCATTCCCTAGAGGGTAAACTCCTTGCCCACCCATCAAAAAGCAATTTCAGAAAGTCATCCCGTCAGCCAGCGCTCGAGCCGTGAGAATCTGTCCATGTCCCGAAAAAGGACGGATTTTCTGGAGGAAACATGGCCATTTTCCAGCTTATGGTAAACTAAGGGGAAAAGAAAACACGTCCCTTCCCCGAAGAAATATCTTTTTTTTCTAACATTACGGACTTTTCGGAACATAGCCCTTGCACCATTTGACACTATATATGTGGGTTAAGTTTAAGGTATGCAACTCTCAATCGTACTTGCTGCCAGGTTCTGATTGAAGCCTTAAAGATGTAGCTCACAGAATACATTTCAAAATATGAAACAAGCATGGCTAAAAGCATGTTTTACATTACTTATTCCAATTGATGGCACGTGATGTCCAAACAAATTGGACTTCAAAAGATTCTCTGTGGTTTGAGATTTCGGACTTCAAACGAATGGTGTTTTTGAGAAGTCAAAAGGGAAAGATATTCCAAAGTTGGGTCGGACATTAAATGTAAGACCAGCTTAAACATTGCAATCTCTAGTGGTGTTTCCGCTTAGCAAAGAATCCAGACCCCTCCCTGAAGTAGAATTAAAGGTCTCAATCCCATCCCCAGAATCGAATTGTAGGGGAAATCGTGTTCTTAGGACATTCAAACGGATCCTTAGGAGTTCAAAAACTGGACATCTTTACCTCGCAGTTTCAGCACGAGAGAAATCCCGCTTTGGAGTCTTATCTTTTGGAGCTTTTGGAGCACATTGCATTCTTTCCACTTCTTTTTATTTCAAGGATGGATCGTAAACTTAGGGTAGAAAACACACATCATTTGATTCAAACTCCACAATTCATGTTCATGGTGGTATGTTCGAACACATCAAGTTTGCTATAAAAGTCTTACCAAGTGTCGATCTCTAAAGCGAATCATACCAACATGAGGCCTGGCCGTCAGGTCCGTTGTCGTATCTGACAACTCTCATAGCAAGTTGCATATCTCATATCTCATAAAATCATATCAAATCACTTCAAATCAAAACTAATCAATCAAAACATATGCAGCAAAAGCAATTATAGCCCTTTCAAATAAATTCATATAAAACAATAGCTTTTGAAGACCATGTCAAACTCAAAAACTTCACCACCATTACGAGTGGGGTTTGATATGAGGCAACCGACATGAAACATGAAATTACTGATTGCTTCATGAACCCAAAAAATAATGCCTTATGAAATAATCCGGTTTAGAATTTATAACAAGGTCGTAGGATTAATCCTTTCTAACCTCACAGTATTGAACCAACCAGGGTGTTGATCACTGTTTCACAGTTCAAAACATGACGAACCATAAGAAGGTACGAAAGGGCTGAAATTGGCTGGAAAGGAATGTCTTGTAAAAAAAATGTGTGGCAACATGGCAACAAGTCCATATCTCTTCACAATACATGCGTCTATGTGATATGCTGTAGTGTAAATATAAACGAATATCAACAGGATATAACAGCAAATATAATTATGTATATATATATATATATTGTGTATATAAACACACTTCTTTTCTCGGAAACTGCTACTTACAATCATGTCAATCATGTCTATGCGAGGTTTCAAGCGTGAGAAGAAACCACAAAACAACACCAAAGCTAAGAACTGAACATTCGATTGAAAACCCCTCAACCTACTGTCTTAGAGTCTAAGCAAGTGAACAGCCATTCTTTGTCAACCTCATTTGCCCATAGAAAGATTCACACATGATAAATCAGCCGGCCTAGCATTATGTCACGTCGTTTGGGCGCTAATTCAAATTCACCGACCGTTTGGAACATCATATGGAAATGTTTGTGATTCCTTCCCCAATATGACATGACCAAAACCATGCTTAACTAACGGGATTTCGGATGATTATCACAAGAACCATGCGGAACTACGACATCATGGCAAAATACCTTTCTAATGAGAATGTCTTGCTCGCTAACCTTAAAAACATCAAACATCCAAAACTCCGAACCACAACATCTCTTCAAACTCACATACCCTCCAGGGAATTAACATATCCTACCTGGGGAAAAGGAAAATCATCTTGAAAAGTGCCTTTCTATGGGATATGTTGGTTCCCATGAGGGTATTCATTATTTTTTCCGTTTATCCTGACCATGACTTTATAAGAATGGGACCATGGATTTTCAGTCGTTGCGTTTCGGGCCTCGCCTCGTTGTACTGAATTCTTCCGGACCAATTCGTGTGTGGGCACGACTCATGGCTGCCTGATTGGCTGTGAGTGGTGAGTGGTGAGTGGTGTTAACATAACTACCCTGCCTGAAATTAACAGCTCCCACCTGTACAATGGTAGTTGGGAGACTACTAGATCTACTAGACTTTCCTTTTAGGATGGTCTATTTTTTGGGGGCGAACTGTTTTTCTTTGTGGTGGGAGGGTAACTCTTCAGTCAGGGGGTCATTAAGTTACCCATATTGGGGGGGATCAAACAATACAAATCTATAGGTAATTTGAATGATTTCCCCATTTCCATACTGTTGATGGTTCAGAAATCCGGCAAACCAGTTGATATGGTAAATATCCCATTATTTACAAGGTTTCAAAAACGTCACAGGTGGGTTGTTTGGGATTTCTGAACCATCAAAAAGTATCACAAGAATTTCACATGTTTCTCCATGATTCATCGGGCCCAATGATGTGGATTCTGGATTCCCTGATGGCAAAGATGAACCTTTATTTTTCACTGCCTGGAAAACATAGGAATTCGTACCATTTTCTCTAGGCAACTGGATTGCTGCTGGTTTTTAGGGGTTGGTTTCTAGTTGATGGAAATTAACGTCGCAACGGCTGGAAAACTCCAGGTGACCATGATATAATATGATATAATGCCAAAACAAATATACAGTTTGGTGCTTTCCAATATATAGACAAAAATATCTTCCAACTCATGCGTACATATATTCCAACTCATGGATTCTTGGTTTCCATCGTGCAATCGTGATTGTCGGCTGGACCTTTGAACAAAAACCCTGCAATTTTCTGAACGTTATTAAAGATTGAGACCCTGCAAAAACCCAACGCAGCAACATGAAAAACAAAAAATCGTTGGTGGTTTGTTTACACATGGTGTGAAGATATCAGTCAAATTAGACATCATCCGGATGTCGGATGTAGGGCAAAACTTTCAAAATATCAATACAGTATATTCACGTAGAAAGAAAGTGGTCTGCCGTTTGTTGTTTGATCCACACCGCAAGAACATGTCAAGAAAAAACACATCCATATTGTTCCATGGAAATAGATACCCTGTAGTAAACTAACATAGCAATGGAATATCCCCATTTTTAACAGGAAATATATCTTCAAAGGGTCCATTTTCAATTGCTATGTTAGTTTACCGGAGTGTAAAACTGATCAATTTCTCCGTGACATGTTGATCGCGTCTCTTCTGAAGACTGTCTCTGTTCCATCCACCAGAAAAGCATCAGATTTGGCTGAGAAAGCCCAAGTCCAGGGAAAACAAAAGACACTTGCAGTTGCAGCAGGCATGTTTCAGAGCAATGCATACACAAACATCGACCGTAGAGTAAAGCACAACATACTGAAAGATGAACATAGTAAAATATCGTTTCCACCCCAAACCACATTGAATAAACTCCTATAGCAGACACAAAACTCCCCAGTTGTTTTCGGGAGGTCATTGACATTTCCCCCAAGTCACCAGCAAGGAAGTCTTGCCAGCGTTGGGCATCCCAATCAGGGCCACGTCGTTCATTATTCGCAGCTCCAATTCCAAGCGGGTCCTGGAAATGTCGGTCGCTTGGGGGCCCTGCGGGTTATGATGAATTTGCAGACGGATTTGTTCATCCCATAAAATTACTGGCAACAAAATAATTGGCGGAAAAACATTAAGTGATGACAAGAAAGCCATCAGGTGAAGGAAGTTAATGCATTCATGTCAGCCAATATCTAGAATATGCAATTCTTGTGCTCTGTCCACTTAGACCCCAAACTCTTTGTTGATATTGCTGAAACAGAAGCTGTGTTTCTGCGTCCAATCAATAGGACTGGTTTCTTGCACCATGCATTATGGGAAAAAGAACATGAACATGAAACGCATACCTTGGGATAGCCTGGGGAAAGGGTGCAGTCTGACTGGACTTTCTGGGTATGTCACATGTATTGGAAGAACACCGCAGGACAACTGTCCGCTTTTAACAAATATCCTCCAACCACTTTTGGACTTGGAAGTGTGTGGTTTTCTCGGCTAATGGTTAATTGCGGGTTTGGGTTGGTCGTTTTCATTCCTGGGATTCCCTTGTGAAAGGGATCGTTACTTAGGGGACCCCCTAGAATCGCAAACCACCAACCCAAACCAGCAATGAACCACTAGTTGATTTTCAACGTGCCAAAACAATAGCAAGCACAAAGTAGTCATCACCGTGTCATGAAGGTAAACAGCACTCAATATTTCAACTCAAAAAGGTGATATGTGCCAGGGTCTAAACTCCATATTGTTGATGGTCATCCCACCTTTACTAGGGAATTCTTGTAATATGTATGTAAACCCCTATTATTGGGGTTGATGACCATCCCTTACCAGGGGAAACCAATGGGAGTTTAGACCCCATAACATATAGCATTTAAGTATATCTATTTAAGTACCCTCAGTTTCCACCGTGCCTTTGCCCAGGAGTACCCCTGCGACTATCACCTCCAGATGAGGCAAATTGCAGCAATTGCACACTTGTTCATTCGCCAGCAGTGAAAATGCAGTGGTGTTGGGTCTGGAAACCCACAACAACATCTTTAAATGCAACAATAGTTCATGCCTTCCAAACTGCGAAAAAACATGAAAACACATTCAATTTAAATCTGTCTTGAATTACCCATCTGAAAAATATGCTCGTCAAATTGGGTTCATCTTCTCCAAATAGTGGTGAAAATCAAAAATATTTGAGTTGCCACCACCTAGAATAGTATGTAGTTAGAATGTAATTTCTTGCTTAGTATGATTTGGTCACTAGTCTTGGGAGGTTCAAAGAGTTGACTCAAAGAGTTGAGTCGTCAAAGGATGGATCCAGGCGCTCCAGAAATCAACTGGAGTGAAACCCTACCCAAATGAATAAAGATACAACGTAGTAGAATGAACACATCTTTTTTTCATAAGTACAGTATATAGTACCTTTTCCAACAAAAATCTACATCTAGACTATCTATACCATATCATATCAAATACTAATTATTTACGTTATCAATCTTGAGCTTTATCAAAGGTGACTGGGCCCTCATGTTCCACGGGTTTCTTCCGGATTCGGCCCAGGCAACACCTTTCTTGAAGGATTTAGGACCGATGCCACCAATTCCACCACGGGCCACAATGAAAGTATCATGATGACGAAGAAACCTTAGCGAAAAAAGGGTTGTTTAGGGTATAATCTATAAGTGAACCATTGTTTAGATTTCAGGTTTCAATCAGACTATAAAAAGTCAGATCGACAGTACAAAAAAATACATGTATGATCTAGTTGGTGGTTGAACCAACCCATTTGAAACATATGCTCGTCAAATTGCATCATTTCCCCAATGTGCGGGGTGAAAATAAAAAATATTTGCGTTGCCACCACCAAGATCATTTTTATATATAACTGGGTATACAGGGAATGTAGTGAAAGGATGCAATTTTCTATCCAGTTATATATGCGGGGATTCTTTCTAAACTACTATGCGGGTCTTCTTCAGGGTATATAAAGGATGAACTCCTACCGAGTTTATGTGCTTATAATATCTTATAATGAGCTATGAAAAGAAGCCGCTCAAGACTTTCCATGAAATCCTGGCTGTTGAATAGGGATGCACAAAATGGGATATAACCCTATCACAAAGGGTAATATAACCCCCTGTACAACCTAAACAACTAAGCTTTGTTCATTGCTGACCTGGAAGCTCGCAGATCTGCAGAAAGGGTTTGTTATGAAATGCTTGAGGATGGAAGAAACCAAGATTATTCAAACGTAAAACATCCTCCAATTTGCCTAACTGGTTAATACGAAACTAAGATTGGAGGACATATCTTCGAATATGTTCCAAGGTTCATACATTTAAACAGTATATGATGTATATTATCGTGCGTGAAGCGTGAAGAGTAAAGAGTGATGAGTGTCTGACGCTGCAAAGAGGTCCTATTTGATTCGAACTAAAGAAGAAAAACAGCAACAACAACAGCAACAACAACAGCAACAACAACAACAACAGCCACAACAGCCACAACCGAAACCACGACAACCTACAACCCATCATCTCTGCCACGTAGTTTTACAAAAATCTAATGTCTATTGGGCCTGGAGACTGGTATTTAAACTGCGGCAAAAAAATGCGACGTCCTTCAGGTGTTCGCTCACCGGAAAAGACTCTCTCACGCACGATGGTGCCCATGGGAACCTACGGCTGGAAAGAGAAAAGATTGAAACTAAGATTTAGCATTGAATTATACCAAACAAACTCATAAATGTAGATGTGCGAACATATCCACAACTACACGCATAAAAATCATAAAATCTATGCAGCACAGATCAGCATAAAACCAGAATGCAAAAATATGTCTATATAGATGCGTGAACTATTCCACATCACTAATTCAAAATAATTATAAGAACAAATGTTTCCTAGTCAAGACTGATGTTGAGGTTGGCACAAAAGGGCCCCTGCTAGTTATAAATGGAGTTATAACCCCCTATTGATGGCCGAAAATATATGGGCAACTGGGGTTATTTCACCCCTATACCCACTTCTACCTGGTTATTTGAGCCCACTTTGTTGCAAGGTCATCTTTCTTTTGCCCTCGTGGTGCCTGGAGAAAGTAGTCGTCGCCGTGTCGGCCACGTTTTGTGTCATGACCATCGCCACCGTGTTCGGCTGTGACTTTCCTTACTGGGAAGAAAACACCATCCAAATTCACAGTTCATGCCTGCTTCACACGCCACATATGGCAAAATATATCAAATATGTAGATCCTTGTTTTCTCACATCTCTAGGATCCAATTTTGACTTTGATGAACATGTTACCAAATTTTCATCAAGTGTTTCAATTGCATGTTCACTTGTACGGTGGGCCAGGTTGCACCTTCGGAAAGGGGTTGATATTGTGCCCTCGATTATAGAGCTAATATACCTGCATTCCTATACAAAATCCTTTAACAAAAAAAACATTACTGTAAGTTAGTAGTTGACCGTTGTGGTGAAGTTCTTTTACTAAATTTACTACTGTTGATGCAAGAAATCCTGCTAACCAGTTGATTAGGTATATTATCCCATTATTTACAGAGTTTTTTTACATCCCAGGTGGCGCAGGTTTTCTTCAATCAACAGAATCAACAGTAATAACTACTAAATGTCGTAAGGTACAAGTCAACAATCCAACAAAACAAAACAAGTTTCGCGAGAATTTCCAAGAACTTGGGGGGGCATGACATCCCTTGGGAGATGTAGAATTCCGGAGCTCCTACATGTCAACATGTCCGGGGGTGGGAAGTGAAACAGCTTATATACCCCATAGGATCCATGTATGGAATATCTACCTACATTGAGTTGATTCCTATGGTAAGTCTAGGTAAATATACCAGTGCCATGGATCCGTCATGAAAAAACAAGCTGTCCAGAAACACACCAAGCTAGCCCAAAAAATCCAAGTGTCTCAGGGACATCAAGGAAACTTTCAATCTGCGTTGTTGCTTTGAGCACCACTGATCCACCATGACCACCGTATCCAGGACCTCCAGTAAAAGTGTGGACTAAAAGTTTTGGTTTGTTGAAATTCATCACCATGGCCTGAAACAACTTACATGGTTTTATTTCCAAGGGATCAAGGTCATATACTGTACAACCGAAACCATGGGCCAGCATCCACTAGTGACAACAAAACTTTGTATCACTTGGGATGGTTACAATAGATTGAATATCTGGGAGATTTATGTATACCCTGTCAACTGGTGAAACAAATTATCCATCACAATCAAATATTAATGGATGTTTCCCACACGTTCATGTTCCATCTATCAGGAAACTTCCAACTTCATCATGGACTTCGGGTAGATCAGGACGTCAAATAACTACACGATAAATAGCCGAAAACACAAAAAGTGTTGTGGAAAACTGTGGTCATTCCTACCTTTACAAATAAAGGTCACTACATATCTTCGATTCACTGCATAGTTTCTGCTTTCAAGGATCTGTTTGCAAAATTCATGTAAGTAGATCCCACCAGAGACACACATTGTGTTGTCGAGTTGTAACCTCGTACCCATAAGATCCATGTATGGTATGTTTACCTACATTTAGTTGATGTTAGTTAAATATACCATACATGGATCCTATAAGATCGAAACATATCATCTTATATCTAAAACATTCTAAAACAAGATATACACACTTCCTGTCCAAACATGTCCAAACAACTTCTTTAAAGTTTCGTTCAGTTTTGTTGTTTTTCATTGCAAAAAAGGCATACTACGTCTTCATCAAATCTGGGCGGGGACTTCCCCACCAGCATGAAAACTGGGAGCTTGGCTTACAACTGGAGTTTTGAGCTTCAATTACTTTCTCAAGATAGTGAAAGCTACTTGGATGTCCCGTTGGACGTTAGGATCAATGGTTAGTAAATGGGTTATAACCTACTTATAAATGGGACATATTGAAGTTATAACCCATGTACTAACCATTGATCCTAACTTCCTGGGACATCCAAGTTGTCTAGGTGGTGCTTTCATCCTATCCGAAAAAATGTGACAAAACGTTCTTCGATTTTCCACAGCCTATGTGCACTAATGTTGATGACACCGAAAACACTTACCTAGGTGGTGGTTGAACCAACCCATTTGAAACATATTAGTCAAATTGAATCATTTCCCCAGGTACGGATGAAAATAAAACATGCTTTGAACCACCACCCAGTTACTCTTTCTCTAACAAGGTAAAGTGTCACGTAGAACAAAGTGAAAGTGATCATCAGCCTTTGGATATAATTAGAAACAATGACACTAGATGTCACTACCGCGGTTTTACTGCGTCTACGGCACATACCACTTGAATGATACCATTATTGTCTGAGTATATCAAGTTAGTCTTGCCCAAGTAGTTGTGATTTTGTTGAACAAATCAAAAACATACAAAAATTACTACCTCCATATTGGATCTTGATGTCACTTGGAAACCTTGTTACACGGTCACCTGTTTAGGTCACTTTCCGTCCTCGAAGCCAAAATCCTCCAGGCACCTTCGGCCAAATGTGGTCTTCTTAAGGCGTTAGGCAGTGGCTGTCCACCATTGCCCGCCTTGGCAGTGATCCAAATCCTGGCATATTGGACATGAGAGTATGAATCAAGTTTATGATGCAAAAACCGATGCATTATGTATATATTTCATAAACTTACATCAAGTGTTTCATGTCAGCGGTCTCATGTCACTAAAAGCGAGTGAGGCCGATTTATGATATATATTATATACCTAGAACCCACCTGACCTCTTTTTTTGGGGGGGCTGACTTTCCATTTTATGGGTCAAACCTTTCAAAATATGGGTCATTTGGGTTCTAGGTACATACATACAAATATATATCAATATATATAAGCAAGATATATATATATATATACATATACATGTGCCCCGGACCGTGATCATATACCCTCCCTGAAACTAACAAGCCCCTGAATATAGGCCATCCCAAAGGGGAACTAGTATTCCAACCTTCCATTCTCAGGTGCTATGTGAGTTTCAGGGAGGGTATATGGTACACACCTGTCTCTTTTTCCATGTCCTTCATGATCCTTCATGACAATTTTCAAGGTTTCCCATGATCCTTCCCATGTATTTACAATCGTATCGAACGTCACTTAATATGGACGTCTTCAAAATCAGGATGCAGGGGGGCAGTATCTGAGAAATTCATAGAAATTCAGAAATCAAAGGCACAAATGCTCGAAACATCATCAACGGAACATGCAAGTAAGGAAGGGGTCGTTTAAACGTATGAGGATTTTTTATACATAGAGTTCATCTTACATTCATCTTATCACATTGTAAAAAAAACTTATGTCATACACATGATGTTATTGTTGACACTGACACTGGCATTTTTCCTCTTTAACAAACACCCAATATATACACTTATGTGTCCATACCTGAAAAAAGAAACATGTACAGAGATTGAAAGATCAATGCTGGTGCACGGGGAGTTTCAGGAAATAGCTCTGGAATCATATTATCGATAGAATCTCTTGAAATGGTGAATACTTTGTCTCTCAACAATGATTTTTGGAATACACAAATCCGAAAACTTGAACGGCTCTGCAATCTAGGGAAGTATGACACATAGACTAGATATACATATACCTATACATAAACATACACATACATACATATGCCACATCATATTCATATATGTATGGTAAGTATACAAAAATACAAATGCATCAACATAAACAAATATGTTGTATTTAATGTGTATATCGAAAAAGCATATACATATACATATATCATATACATAATATATTATATATTTAATGAATATTTGTACACATCATAATATGTGTCAAACACAGGTGTTACCAGTTCAAATCATATTTCACCAACCTCAAACCGACTCTGACCTGTCAACAAAAGGCCGCTGCAGCCGAGGATAGGACTCCAGGTCTTGTTGACCCAGCACCTGCCCAGTTGACTCTCAATCCAAGGTTGTTAAAACATAATCGCGTCAATTTAAGGGTTGAAAATATACTTAAAAAAATAATGACATCCATGACATATATCGATGGGACGGGACGACTGTATATTTACCTACATGAATGTAGTTGATTTTTTGATGGGTTTTCATGTATGGGTGTTTCCAAAAATAGGGGTACCCCAAAATGGATGGTTTATAATGGAAAACCTTATTAAAATGGATGATTTGGGGGGAAAACCCACTATTCTCGGAAACATCCGTATAGGTAAATATACAATCATCTCGTCCTATGCAAATCCGTCATGGGTCCCTGTTGGGTGTTTTGGCCCAACTCCCCGGAGGCCGGCTGTTCGGCACTGTTGAAGGTTTCATGTCATCCTGGTGGAAACCCTGGCAGTAAACGGTAAGCCACACCCAAGGTATAAGCTTTTTTTTCATGCAAGTATATCAATGGTTGTTTCTGGTTCCCTTTTTTAGCTGGGATTGGTGATATATATATATATACATAATCACCCAATTGGCAGGAAATTGATTTCGGCCAGGTTTGCATGTATGATATCATCATCAATTACATGGACCTCAGTCTGATTTACCCAGCTGAAATTGGAGGTCGACACAAACTGTTCGACCAAAGTTTCATCTTAATTACACATCACTGCACATCCAAATTCACCATGGAATGCCATAGAACATGATATGCCAAATAACCGGTACCAGAAACATCAAAATAGCAACAACAAAGACCATCATTGCTTGGCATATCTATGCATAAGGGGTCTTCATTCATGGCACGTGAAACAGCAAATTGATGGACAGTGTACCCCATGGTATTCATTGTGATTTTTAGGGATTCTTGGGGATTATAACCCATAAATTCTCACTATGCAGGGCTTATATAGGGATTTCCCATAGGGGTACGATGGGATCGGGGTACATCCCTGCCTATCCCCTGATGTATATGTTTGCCAGAAATCAACTTGGTCGGACCAGACGTGAAATCCTTTGATTCCGGATTCCCAGCCGCACAAAAACCCAAACTCGAAGAAACGAAAACACTCCAAAAAACATGGCTGCTTCTTGCTTCTGTTCGCACTTTGACTCCTCAAAACAACTTCATGTATATATATATATATATCACTGAAAAAGTAGAGGGTTGACAAGTTACTTTTTGGGATGTCGACATGTCAGCTTGGTTTGTGGAAGTATATCCAGTGATGATTGCCTGTTTTTTCTTGGCTGCTGCGAAAATCCCTAACACCCCTGAAAAATAACATGACATTGGAAGGTCACCATGTTCAATAGGAAATGCATCTTCATGGTGGATCATGGTGGATTTTCCAGCTAGTCATATCATTTTTTTTGGGGGAGTAACCCCTTGACCATTTGCTGGTCACTATGGAACATGCCTCCACCACTTCTCCAGAAGATTGTCGATCACTGCCTCAATGAGCAGCTGCCGTTAAAACACATGAGAAAAATATATGTCTGGACCTTTTCTGGTTGGTGGTTTCAACCCACCTGAAAAGTATTAGTCAAATTGGAAAATCTTCCCCAATTTCAAATAGGGGTGAAAATAAAAACTATTTCAAACCATCACCTAGTTTTTTTTTGTAACTTGAATGGGCGTGGCATAAGGTATTTCGAACATGTTTTCAAAAAGGGTGCAGTTTTTGGTACAACTTCACTTGAATTTACATGTTGGATCACGTTGACACATTTTAAATCCATATTATGCATCTCATTTTTTGGAATGCAATTGCACGCATGTTGGAGAAAGCATCGAAACATTTTTACCACTATATGATAAAAAATGTTCCAAGAGAATTGATGTTCAAATCTGGAACTTGCGTTCCTGGCATGTCAACAAACAGCACCACATCCACTGAGCATAGCCATGTCGCGCATGTGCATGGCACGTACTTCCTTCACCACTGTACCATCAAGAATATTCCTACACAGCCAATAGGAAATTGTCAGGGAAACTTATGTGCATAGATGTTATGGGCATGTGGGTGTTTCCAAAAATAGGGGTACCCCCAAATCATCAATTCTAATAAGGTTTTCCCCTAAAACCAGCCATTTTGGAGTACCCTATTTTTGGAAACACCCATGTATCAGGAATACGCTTCCAAAAAATCTGCCCCCATTCTTGCCACTTTTGGTCACTAAGGACACCACTGATGTTGCCAGTGCTTCGTTCTGCTACCCTGCCAGGAAAAGCAAATCAAGGGATGAATCTAAAAACGTTTGATGACCCCTTCCACCTCGGCACGATCATTGGCAAAGATGTGCAAACATCAAAGAAACTAGCCAACTGAATGCCAACCCTTCAACAAACATGTTTCAAATTCAATGACTCCATGACAAGAGAAGCAAAATGGGCAAAACTGACAACAAGTTTGGTGATCAATTCGACTCGATATCTATGGAAAACATCCAGCAATTTGTGAAACAACCACCGGAACCGCGGGACTCGTTGGATCCGTGCCTGGCATTTGTGACATCAACATCATTGGCATACCACCTGACACGTCGGAGGACCGTGCCATCCATCATCCCGCAATGAAAACTACCCTGCCAAAGTTTCACATGGGACCTGAAAATGGCACCCTGGAATAGAAGTTTCCTTTTTGAAAACCATCATTTTTGGGTTCCATGTTAAACTTGGGGAGTGTAATGAATCATGCTCCAAACAACTACACCACTGAAACCAGCAAAAAGATCCTGAAAATAAGCCATCCCAAAAGGAAAAGATCGTCTTCCAACCATCCATTTTCAGGTGCTTTTTTTTGGTTTCAGGTAACTAGTGCAAACTACCACAACGACAAACTCGGGATCATACAGCTGTGAACCCAGCCGCATGCCGCCTCCCAACAATCAAGCGGCAACTTTTGCACGGCAAGACCCGTAGCTCCCGATGACCTTAGGCACAGCAAGGTAACCACATGCCAGCGTTTTCGGGGTCCAGGTCTCCGAATCACCATGAAACGTGGATTGATTTTGTTTCAAGAGTTGGTTGTCCTTTGATAAATATAATGCTTCATACAAAACAAGTCGCCAAAAATGGTGCTTTGTCAAACACAGAAAACTATCAACCAACAAAAATCCCTGGAGGATGTACATCTGCTTGCCCATCCAGAAACTATGTTTAACGATCCAACCAACCAACAGAAACACGAAGAAAATCCTTCCACCCTTTGGGCGTCGATCCCTGTTCTCGACCCCGAACCCCCTCCCAAACCTCTCCATGCAAGTCGTGACCAATCTCTTTTTTGTTGCTCCAGAAAAAAACCAAACTATGCCCGCAATAACTCCTCCAAAAATGCTTCTTCACCCTCTTCCGGCTGCATGCCTCGGTCGGAAATTCAAGCAAGGAATCCCCATAATATGTTCAGGTAGCATGTTTTGAGGGCTATGGCTATAATATATCTACATAATATATTTATAATGTTTGTATATACTATGTACACACACCATAACACCTGTGATGTGCTGCAGTGCTGAATCGCTTGGAGTTTAACAAATAGCGAATCATCACTGCCGCAACTGCCCAGGGCAGGTGAGTGACGAAAATTCCAAACATCGTTTTATGGGATCCCTTTAAAAAAACAAACGGAACTCCTATGATTTGGTGATATGGTGACAACTATTCTAAAAGAAATCCTCATGATGATTTCTGATGTGTTCTTGGTTGACCCCTATTTCTGCTTGAGTTGAGAGCTTACAAAAACACAAATTGGAATGCTTTGGGAGCAATCTGTTGAATCCATGATCAATATCAAGGCCACCTTCCAAAAATTTCTCAAAAAAAAACATCGTTTTTCAAACTGGGAGATCACATGAGCAGTTTCAGAAAGAAAACACCTGTGTTACCTCTTACTTTTCATTTTACTGGTTGCTTGAGAGACGGATCCTTATTGTAGTGGTTGCTTATAATATGCTTATAAAATGCCCAAAAAACAGGGTTGTGTATATGTCATCCCCTATACAAACTACATAACTTTAAGGGTTTTTTTGCAGGGTCAACTGCTCTACCGTTGGTGCCTCTCACTTACAACAACTCCAACGTTTCAAATACTCCGTCCAGGCGACGAAGAATCAGCTGTCGCATGTCATCAGGCAGCTTGGCAACAAAGGTGACAGGCTTGTCATCTGCCGGATGCTTCAACGAGAGCTTATAGGCGTGAAGCCTAGGAGTAACGGGCAACAACTAAAATCAAAAAAGACCTGGTGAGATTTTTGTTAAAGAACAATTGTTGTTAAAGAATGAATTTACATATGGAATCATAAAAAATCAACGTAGATGTCTATTTAAACAATATGTGAGTATAATGTATAATGTCCCATGCAGTTGGGGAAGTATTGATACCTGCTATTTTTTTGAATGAAGACAAAGGCCCCCAAAAAAATCTGAATGAACTGGGGAGTGATCATGAGCTGATGGACTGGGAAAAAACTCCTAGATGGGAAGGTCGCAAAATTAGGAAAGCATCATGACAATGATAAACCATCATCTAGTTGGTGGTTGAACCAACCCATTTGAAAAATATGCTCGTCAAAATGGGAATCTTCCCCAAATAGGGGTGAAAATAAAAAATATTTGAAACCACCACCTAGTCATGAACCATTCATACTGTTGATGGAACAAAAATCCTGCACCACCTGGGATGTATAAAACCCCGAAAATAATGGGATGTTTACCATATCAACTGGTGCAGGATTCTTTCCCATCAATCATATTTGCTGGAATTCTAGTCTACAATATGTCAAATGAAACAAGAGATTTTGTTTGACATCTTGGCAAGGATATTGCTGTGAGGGTTTTTCTCCAAGGTCGCTATATGACTTTTGAGCTCAAGGGATTAACCCCCATGATCATAAGTTCTCATGACAAGAGGAGTTTCACTTGTTTTTGTTGACCCACCTCCCCACATCGCATAGATGAGGTACATGGGTCGTGCGGCCACTGATGCATAGCGTCGATTCATATGTTGCCAACCATAAGTTGCGTCACCCAGGATAGGTGAATGCTCTTCAGCCAGGTGCACCTGATAGTTTGAAACGAAAAACAATTGTTGCCTGACGTGACCACATTGTAAGCCCCTAAAAAAAGAGAAATCTACGATGGATATGTGGGAAATGTTGCTTTGGGAAAGAACCCAAAATAGCCCCCATTTGACAGGAGATGCATCTTCCAAATCATCCTTTTGGTTACTGTACCTATCTTAATTTTCTGAGGTGTATATTACGAGTAGTATATGAAATAGTGTGTTGACTTTCCAGATTCAGATGTCAATGAAATTGTTGAGCCATATAATCCGACATACCACATCAGTTTATCACTAGGAGTTTCAGGTACCTAAAATGGAGGTACTGAACCTTATAAGGCCATTTTGGGGATGGGTTTTCCCTTACATAAGCCTAACATACAGCTTATATAGGTGAGTACCTCCATTTTAAATACCTGAAATGTCTGGTGAGTTTACCTTTGAATCGTCACATGGACCTGGTGGAGGCTTCTCATGGGGAAGACCCTTACAAATGACTCTCACCTATTGCTGAGGGAAGGATGTTGTTTTGGTCAAATTGGTAGGTCATGTACGTGCGACGACGTGATAGGGATATGATTCATATAGGTCATATAAGCGTACATAGTATAAATGCTGCAAATTAAGGATGCTTTTGGAATCAAATTGATGCACTCCTAAACTTCAATAGCTGACGGGAATTTTGATGGTCATTTCCAGAAGAAAGATTGGATTTTCCAGCCAGCTTATGTTTGTTTACTGGAGGGTAGTTGATTTATCCCACTATTTGTAGGGGTTTCAATCATCCCAAATGGTGAAGGCTGGGGTTTATGGCAAACGTCTCCATCATGATCCTCACAAGGTGGACATGTACCACATGTAGGTAGCAACAAGACAATCTAAACACACATCAGTCACATGAATTTCATGTATTCTGGCCAAATTATAATATTTCACCAACCTAGGTTTCCCTGAAATAAGGAGATTTCCCCTACTAGACCACCATTTGGGGTGAGGTCGTGTGAGGTCGCTATAATTTGACCAGATGTATTGATATGTAAATGTATATGCAAAAAAAACACTCAATTTTGTTTGTGTTTTTACCTTCACCCCCCAAACTGCCCCAAAAAATTGTACAGTAGGTAAATAGATTATAGATGAAGGGGCTGGCTGAAACATGTTCAGATTTTGTCACCTCAACCTACCCCATCAACTTGGCCAGGCAAGTTACTCGAATTTGATGAGTTCGCCCTGTCCTGGGAATCACGGGAATCGCGAGGAATAAACACTGATAAAATCAAGGATTGTTGTTATATCTGACACTCTACACACCAAAACATGCCAGGCATGATTCTAATCTAGAATCTAAATATAATATGAGAATAATATACCTTTGGGGCTGTCATTATGATGAAAATATTCAACTCAATCATTGGATCGACTTGTAACTCCCATGTCTTTCAACCATCGAATTGTGCAGACATCCTTTCATATTCCTGGAATCTGAAACAAGATTCCAGTTGTTTCGAATTTGGTTGATTCACATTCCAAAAAGTAAAAAATTGAAAAAAAAACTGTTTCCCTCAACAAGACTTTTGCTTAATACGTGTTTTTCAATTAAAAACACCTCAACTTCCAACTCCTGAACCTCCCCGTCGATCCTGGGTCTTACTTCCACCAAGAGCATCTCACGTTGCAGGTCCGTGGCGAGGGCACGAATCAAGCTGACAGCAGGACGTCCACCCTGATCCATGGTGGTCATCACACGGCGATCAGACTTGGAGCGGCCGATTGCTTTGTCGACCTCAGCCAAACAAAATGGTGACCTGTCGCAGTACCCAAGCTGGAGCAGGCGCGGGGGTAGGGATTTTATCAAGCTGGTTGGAAACGGTGCTTTTTGGGGACTGCAGATAAATGATGGGATGGATGGATGGATGATTTGAAGTTTTTATGTATCATTTTTTTTGGGTAGGATGATGATGATGATGATGATGATGATGATGATGATGATGATGGTGATGATATTCGTTGATGGTTGATGATTATGATTGTGATTCATCAGCACAATCATACATTGAATCATACATCATGATGGTGATAATGATAATGATGAGGGAAAGGTTTTGTTTTTATTCCCTCATGAACTGCCAACTTCGGATCTGTTCTGTCCAAATGAACAGCCAGCAATGTTTGGATGTCACGAAGCTGCAAGTTGACAAAGAATGAATTTTGTGTGGCACCTCTCAAGATAGCCTACTTTTGGTGTAACGTAGTAGTATCGGATGATCATACTGCTTGAATCAAGAATTCATTTATATCTATATTGCATATATATATACATGTATTTTCAATTACCCACTACATCCCAGAGTAGGATAATTATGATCCAGATTGAAACAGTTGTTTAAGTTGATTCTCCCTCATAGCTTTCAGGCAAGGTTGAACGTGGTCGGATATGTTTTTTTCTACAAATAGCTAGCTAGCTTTGTCAAAGATGAATTCAATACCCTCTGGTAAACTCAAAATAGCCATGGAAAATCCACCTAAAGTCTCGTTTTAGTGTGTGCCCATTGTCTCAAACACACACCAAAAAAATCACATCACACCTACAAAACCCAAGGTACCGAATGTCCACTGTTTTTGGGATGTCCAAAAAAACATTTCCGACCTGTCGCAAACGTCAAAATGGCCCAGGCCAAAAAAAACACAATAGATGTTGCCACGGTCAAGGTTTGACAGTCAGATGTTCCAGGGTCAAGGCTGAACGGAGTCCAAATCAAATCCCTAGGGATCCAATCACCTTCTGAGAATGTTAATGGAACCTAAATACCTTCCTGAGGAGGTGATTATACATCCCAATCATCTTCTGACAAGGTGATTGGATCCTTAGGGAATGTATAGGTTGTATCTTGGATCCTGCCTATGGTTCACAGTGGAAATTGTGAAGATCAATTTTTTTTAGGTCCCTTCACGAAACATGAATAGATGATTTACCCAATGTTGCAGGGTTTTAGCAACCCCTAAGGTGTATGTATTCAGCAATCATGTCATGCAAATAGGAAGAATCAAATGAGACAGGCCGATCCATAGTGTTGTTGACTCTGTATAGTCTACTGGAAGCAAAATTATCAGTTTTGCTTTGTTTCTGTGAAAACTAGCGGACATGATTCTACATTAGCATGTCCTTCATGTCACGGAAACATCCCACCATTATCCACAAGAAAAAAATGCTCCATGCAACAATGCCAATACACAATATGTATTCTACAATGTCTGAAAAATGTACATACTGTTGCTTGAAGAATTCCTGCATCATTTGAGGGTGGTAGTTTATCCCCATTTTTTACCAGGCTTTATACATCCCAGGTGGTTAGCCGGATTTCTTCCATGGACCCTAGCAGCATTCCTATGCAATATGGATTTTGACCCTGGAGCACGGGGTTTTTGGTACAAATTCTCGCTATGGGACAAGCTGAAAGACAAGTATGACAAGTATTACTCAAAAAGTCGGCCCCGAGCCGATCGTTCATGGGGCCCCTGTACATGTCCGAAAATTGAATCGGTTTCACTGAGGTCATTCGGGGAAGTGAAGTTGTAACATAATTTACAGCTGGTAGAAGCCCACTTGAGCTGTGTTGAAAACCTCGTGTGATTTTGTTCTAATCACATGGTCTTTCGCCAAAACCTTTCGCCACTCTTTCGCGAACACATTTTTTTCTTTCGCGGGGATGAATTTTACAAAAACCTCTTTCGCGAGCTTTCGCGGCGGACCTTGCCATTTGACGATGAAGGAATCGCAACCTTTCAATAAAGGCCCAACATTAAACACGTGGGACTTGATTCATCTACCTGACCCTAAGGTAGCAGTTTGTCGGGGAAGGGCTTGGTTTAGGTACCTCAGCTTTCGCTAAGCTTTCGCGCAGCTTTCGCCACACTTTCGCGAACTTCGGGCGATATCTTCTGTGGGGGGGAACAACGTGTTACTTTGCAAATATGAAGATGCATTTACACAACATAACACGTAATTTCATTTTAAGACATATTATATTCAACGTTGCTTTCGCGAGCTTTCGCAAGAGAACATTATTACAAACTCTTTCACAAATCTTTCGCGGCCAGCATTTTAGCTTTCGCGGAGCCATCTGACATTAACGTCCTTACTACTCAATACATGAGTGCTTTTCGTCGCTGCTCACTTTGCATAAATTTTAAATGGTGTTGTAGATCCCCTTTCTGTCTCTCCATCGACGTCGAACGTTTTTAGGGCCTTTGTGGTCCTTTACGGACCTTCAAGCAAGCCAAGTATGGCCAAGGAAGTGACATGAACAGAACAACAACAACAACAACAACAACAACAACAACAACAACAACAACAACAACCACAACCACAACAACAACAACAACAACAACAACAACAACAACAACAACAACAAACAACAAACAACAAACAACAAACAACAAACAACAAACAACAAACAACAA
>DF239061.1:162955-190435 GCA_000507305.1 Breviolum minutum Mf 1.05b.01 | reverse complement strand
ACAACAGACAACAGACAACAGACAACAGACAACAGACAACAGACAACAGACAACAGACAACAGACAACAAACAACAAACAACAACAACAACAACAACAACAACAACAACAACAACAACAACAACAACAACAACAACAACAACAACAACAACAACAACAACAACAACAACAACAACAACAACAGCGTGTGAATAATCATTATCAGTATGCTTAAGTCCCAGCAATTCACCAATCAGATTCCAACATGACAAGCTCTATCTTAAACCTCTTCATGAAGTGTAAAATGATAAAACAAATGATGATATGGGTGTTTCCTTAAATGGTGGTACCCCATATCATCCATTTTAATATGGTTTTCCTTTATAAACCATCCATTTTGGGGCATACCTCTCTGTATTGAACCCTGCCAGATTGGATACAAAGGAAGTTTCTTTACCCAAATGCCACTGGACGCCAAATTGAATCCCCTAGAATTTTCAACGCCTCCCACGATCACTGCCAAGTAGGTTTTCTGTACTTCTCGCTGGGCAAATGCTTGACTCAGCGAGGAATAAGCTATAGCCTCGACTCGAGCCGTGCAAAGTGGGCCCCTACCAGGTATACCAGTTATAACCCATAGGATCTATGTATGGTATATGTACCTCCATTTTGTTGAGTTTTATGGTAAGTGTAGGTCTAGGTAATATACCAGCCATATGGATGCTATGGGTAAGCATAGGGTATTCCTTGGCCATTTGTAGGGTCGAATAGGGTCGGTACAACACAGCAAGTCATTACAGTGAGAGGCCACATGGCAAAGGAAATGGGTGCAAAACTGCAACAAGTTCTGCTCGTTTGTGTTCTTGAATTTCAGCACTTTTGCCTTTTTTTGGTTTCCCTTTTTAGTTTCTTTTCTTCATGGTCTAGTCTAGTCAAGTCTCCTTTTGTTCAAATCATTTGCATTGATGTTTTTTGATTCAAATGTAACTCTGTTGTTTGATGTTGGTTGCTATGAGCAGCTGTGCATTTTTTGATATATTCTTAGGGAATTCACCACCAAAAAAATCGACCAACACAAAAAATACATCCGGTTTGAGGAATTTCAACGTATTTTCACGGCAGTTTTACTTCGGAGCTGGGAACAAAAACATGAAGAAGCTAAAACGTGCCGACAAAAATGACATTGAAAGAAAAGGAAAAACATAGGACAATCATCTAATTAGAACATCTATTAGCAGCTACATGTACAAACATGTCTTCCAGGTTCAAATCATCCATTTCTTCCACCAAACCCATGTCTTTTTGTCATTTTACTTCCAAGGTACGGTCTTCGCTACGACGATGACACCAGTAGTCCCCACATCCAAACGGTGGACGATGCCAGGACGTTCACCCGATGGAAATTCCTCATTCATGGAAGAAAAGCCAAGATAATGCAAGACTCCATTGACCTTAGCAAAAGCTCCACTCAAAGATTTCACCCACATACCCCTGGAAGATACCCAAAGGACGTTTCACCAACAGTTTATGAAGGAATTTCTTTCTTTGTGGGGGGTTTGGGGAAGTTTGGGGTATCTTCCCAGGGGCCCTGTGGGCAAAATCATGGATCCACAAGTTTTGAGCGATGTAGGTGATCCTCCCTGAGTCCCTAAGGCCGGTATATGTAGCACCTGGACCTGAAACAATGTGCTTTTTTTTGTGTTTTTATTCTAAAGATGAGTCTGTGTCCTTTTTGGAAAGGCCTCCGTAGCCAGGTGCGAGCTGTTAGTTTTGCGGAGGAGAACAGTTGTGTGGTTTCACCGTTTACTGTGAAAGAATCTGATTCTGATGTAAATGTGTGGCGTGTGAATGTAAAATTAGAAATGCAAGAATATGTGCTGCTACCATGATTACATGTGTGAACACAAAGAATGAAAAACACCACATTCGCACATTCAACAATATACGCATATTCATCGTCCACGTGCATGTAAGTACTTGACATATCTGCAAATGTGGAGTGTTCGGAGCCCTTTTGCAGCCCTGAGGGCACTGTGGCTCTCACTACTTTGTGCGAGTAGGTATATCACAGCTTGCAAGTAGAATGTACATACAAGAACTACAACATCATGTTCATTTCACCTCGAAAGGTCTACACGTTAAAATCAGAACATAACAAGAACAAAAACCAGACTTAAGAAGATTTTAGCGAGACGTGTGCCCAAAAAAAACAGACAAAACAATGGGTGAACATGAAACCAGGAAATCCACTCTTCTACCATTTTCTCAACAAAAAACGTATCCAACATTATCCAACCACAAAAAAATGCGGAGACAAAAAAATCGGTAGGAAACCTATATGCGGATTTCAAGGGACCAAAGTCCCGGTCCAATTGCCCGGTGCCGGATGTACCACGAGGTCGTTGGGTTTGTTAATCACCAGCATTTCATCATCCTCGTAAAGCACCTCCTCGGATTTTTCTTTCAACTGCAGGAATTCTGGGCAATCTATTATTCCATACCATCCATGTATTATGGTATAGTTACCTACATGAATGGTTGATTTTTATCAGGTTTTCATGTAGGTAAATATATACCAGTCCCATGGATGGTATGGATTATTGACTGATTTTTTAGGCCATTTTTTGGGGAACTCCCTTACTAAAACCACAATTTGGGGGATTCCTAAACCGGCGGGCTGAGGTCGTTATAAATGGCTGAGCAGGTTGTGTCCTAACCAATCAACTTGATTGTCCTAACATCTACCCTCCGAAACTAACATGGCACCTGAAAATAACCCCCTGGAAAAGGAGATTCCTATTGGAAACCATCATTCTTAGGTGCTATGTTAGTTTCAGGGAGTGTAATGATCTAATGTTTGAAGTGGGACTCACTTGGACCTCGTGGGTGACCCAGGGTTCCTGGAAAAAAGTGACCCTGGACCAACCGTAAAACTCAATCCCACAGGATCCGCTCTGACAACAAAGCTCCACTGAAAAAGAAGCTTGCGAAACTGATTTTTCAGTTGAAGAGAGAAGGTCTGAAACCACTTAGAAACCACGGGTTTGTAGCACAAACCGTAAGATATCAGATACATAAAGCCACGGGAATATCACCACAAACATTCTCTAGTTTAAGTGCCATGGGAATAGGAACCCGAAAGCCAAGCATTTTCTAGTTGGTGGTTGAACCACCCATTTGAAAAATATGCTCGTCAGATTGGATCATTTCCCCAGGGTTCGGGGTGAAAATAAAACATATTTGAGTTGCCACCACCCAGATATATACAGCCATGGGTTATCCAAAAGATGTTTTTTTTTTGAATCCAACTTTTACTGAAAAAAAACTGCATCTTTTCAGAGCAACATGTTTTCGGGTGGACGATATTACTTGTTTGAAACGTCTTGTCTTCCTTGCGACCATTGTTCCAAATCCATGCTTTCTGGCTCCAAAGGCAACGTTCGAAGATCGACCAAGAAACGAACGTCGATGATATCCTTGGGCAAAGAACACGTCTTGGCAGGGAAAGTAGGGGGGGTATTCTTAACATGCGACCGTTGACCAGGCCTGTAACCAAAAATGTTGTTGAATGAATATTCGATTCTTATCGCGTTTACATGAGATGCAAGGAAAAACAACAAGTAGATATTTCGACATATGCATCTACTAAAGATTGAACATAATGTCATCACCCAAAACAATGTCTGCAAGTATGATGAAAAACATCATGAATTGCAACAATTTCTTGGAAGAACCCTACGGTACCAAACATACAAAATCCCTTTGACCAGTTGAGTTTGAATCAGTCTTTCCCTCACACAACTGTTTTGAGATGCAATGTATTCTACTACATAACCAATCCCCACCTAGCCAGTCCATGGATATTTCCACCATTTGTTTGGTTGTTCACCAACAAACCTTAACAATCACCACCGTTTGGGGACGTTAAAAACAAAGTTCCCATACAAGTCCAAGCCGAGGATCTCCACTGTGGAACTTTCGAAAGGACTTCTTTCGTGGCTTTCCATTGACGGTTACCGCACCCTGCTGAATCAAAGCTTCGAAGTAGTTCCGAGACTGTGAATAGCGTTCCTAAGAGGGGAAAACGTTCCGAAATTTTGGCGGGGGGGGGTGAGGGGTGGTGGATGGAAACTGAAGAATTCCCAAAAAGCACCGGGAAAGAAGCAGGGTGATAACATGAGAATACACAAAATTGGACTATCACTTGAAGTAGATTTGCTTATCGATCTTATATATAAGATCTAGATAGTTTGTAGTAATTAGACAAACTAGTAAGGTAGTTCCGGAAGCTGTTTGGAATTTTCAGCCACCACTGCTGTTTAGCTAGCGGTTAATTGTTGGTTTGGGGCCCGGTGGTTTGGATTCCTGGGATCCCCGAAAATGAAAAAAAACATGTCACTTTGGGGGTACCCCTAGAATCCCAAACCACCAGGCCCCAAACCCGCAATTAATCAATGGCTGACCTGTTTTATAATCGGAAAAATACATACGAGTAGTCCATTCCCTGACTCGGTCACACCATGCCACCATGCCTGCCACCAAGATGCTGAAAGGAGGACATCCAAGCGATTTGTGTCATCTTCCATGAGTTGAAAGGAATCTTCCTTCCAAGTGAAGTTTTTTGCGTTCAAATGGAAGGTGTTTTTTTGTGACAAAGTATGGTCAATTCACAGTACACATGGAGCATCCGCAAATGTCCCCCAAATACGGATCACATATAAACATGTATATATATATATGCATATGTCTCCAGATTGATGATTGAATATATAGTACATAGATCATATCATACACATACAAAGCTATTAATATGCTGAAAAATGATGTATCCAATTTTGTTACCAAAACATTACTACGTACAACTTTCATAGCTGGCTGCGTGTTGAGTCAATACCTGCCCTGACAAAGGGCAGCTTGTGTGCCAGCATTAGTGGGCCAAATGTGTGCGTGTGATACGGTTGATGGTTCAGAAATCCGGCTATCCAGTTGATATGGTAGTTTATCCCATTTATTTACAGGGTTTTATACATCCCAAGTGTTTGTTTGGGATTCCTTCCATCAATAGCCCCACCTACTGTACACATGTTATGAAAAAGATAGTAACAATTGAACAAACTTGAGTCAAGCATTGATCTCTTCACAAGCTGTATCCAGGTATCCACAACAACAACATACAAATGCACATGCAATACTCAAGCAGAACATATTTTCAACATGTCACACATCCTAGGCTACGGTTCCAAGACTATCATGCACTCTCAAGGATGATGAAAAAGTCAATTCGCCTGCATTCAAAAACCTGTTTCATCCTTTTCCCTCAAAAAATCTGTCTACTTCCGGTTTCTGTAGAACTTTCATGCAAGTTTCTGTAGAACTTTCATGATACTTTCATGTAAGTTTCTGTAGAACTTCCATGCAAGTCCCATAGGATCCATCTAAGGTGTATATGTATACCTACATTGAGTTGATTTCCATGGTAAGTGCAGGTAAATATACCGTTCGTCCCAATGGGAATCCATCATGGGAGTTTCTGTAGAACTTCCTTGGTACCCGCATGAAGCACTGCCCCCAATTTTCAAAGGCCGCCGTCCTCCACAGGGCTCTCTGCGGAATCACCCAGGCTGACTCGCTGTAAGGTCGGTGTCGAAAAAGCGGATTTTTTGGCTCGGGGTTTCCATCGAACAGCCGTAAGGCCAAAAACAAACCAAAAAGATGGACCTTAGTTAATTGCGTCATCGATAAAACTGATTGGTGGTTTCATTCAACCCATCTGGAAAAATATTCGTCAAACTGGGAATCTTCCCCAGATTATAGGGGTGAAAATAAAAAATAGTTTAAACCACCACCTAGATAAACTGGCATACACCCCTTGAAGATTAACGGCTGGAACATAATTCCCTGGAGGTTTGGTTCAGATCATGTTCCTTTCTAAACCGGTGATTTGTAGGTTCCATGTTGATCTTACAGGGTGTATCTAGATATCTGTTCAACTTCTTGCTAAATTGTTCTGTTTTCATGTTCAGTTGTTTTAGCTGTTTTTTGCGCACCTTCCAAAAAGCTTTATAAACGTATTAAAGCATCGGCCTGCAACATGATATCTGGGATCATGTGTCATGATGTTTCTTCAAATTTTGCGTGTCATCTATGATGTTTGCCAAGAGTTGGGTTCACGATACTCATACGAATCTCAATTCAAAGGAAGGATTCTCACAAGATGTTTTCTTGCTTTGAAATCCCTGGAAGTCCAAGACCAAACAAAGAATGGTTTTTAGGATGATCCATGTAAATTACGATTCCCGATCCTACCAATGGGGGCAAAGTTTGGTCGGCTTGGACTTCCTGGGTTTAAATGATTTGAAAGGAAACAGTTACTTCATACCTTTAGTATTTCACCACCCTCAAAAAGGTCGGTGAATTACTTGGTAAACTCTCCATTAATGATAGATGTTTTTCCCGCATCTCATGACTGTGACATTTTTTTCCAAGGCAGCTCCAATTAGCACTTTCCCATCGCCTGAAGAATAAGAGGTGAAACTAAACAATCGTAATGATGAAGAGTCCATTAGGGCATATAAACTTTCCCAAATCAGAGACATACAAACTAAAAAGGACAACAACACCTTGTCAAACCACCAAACACCAAAAAAGGAAAAAACAATTCCCTCATCCTTTTCCATCAATTAAAAGCAAAAAAACGAGTTGGTGTTTGAACCACCCCTTTGAAAAATATGCTCGTCAAATTGGATCATTTCCCCAATTTTCGGGTTGAACATTAAAACAATTTGAGTTGCCACCAACCCAACAAAAACACATGAAACCAATCATTTCCTAATCATTTCCATCTACAAGTTACTCCATCGGCTGCCCTTCCAAGGTGTAGCAGCCCTACTGGTGAAGCGAGTCAAGTGTGGGGTGGGATTTGAGTCCCAACCATGTCGCGGAATGGCTGGAAGCTCCATGGGCACACCATGGCACAATTGCAAATGGATGATTGTGGATGATTGCATAAGTTTTGAGAAAACTTTAAAATTGGTGATATCTATAGGAGAGAATTCATATTAATCCAATATATTATATAGTTAATGAATCCGGATATCATATGCGTATGAACAATAAACATGCGTTTAGTTTGCAGTAGGCATCAAAAATCTATTTTCAGTTGCAGTATGTTTACATCTATTGCACAAAAATATCTGTTGCCAGCTGGATAAAACCCATAGGATCCATGGCACTGGTATAGATTTACCTGCTAATTTACTATAAAAATCAAATATTCATGTAGGGCAAAAAGTGGGGGAAATATACCTATATTTCCCATGGCTCCGTCATAGGAAATTGAAGATGCTCAGCTGTAAAAATCTACACCGGACGCTGTGGAGTCAAAACTGCGCAGCACACAGAGCAACAAACGGCGCGAGTGGTGTGGTTGGTAGGTTGGTAAAGCATAAGACATATAAGACTAAAATAGCATCAACAAACTATGCAAAATGTTGATCGTCTCAAAATTAAGCAGGAATGTACATGAATATATACATAAACAAACATGTTTGTTTGGGGAATTCCTTCGTTCCCAAGCTGCTTCCACTTGTTACTTGCCATATCCCAAGCTAAGACCTGCACCTAAAAGTGTAGTTGCACTTCGCAACATGGCCAAGCATCATCCAACATGGCGTGGCACACGCCATGCACGGCAAAAACAACGGCCAGGTTTTTTTGAGGGTTTTGTTTCAGAGTTGGGATCTTCAGCAGGAGCTGATCCTTTGATGAATCCATGCTGCACATAGATATAGGGATATTTAAAATTACACCCAGCCATTTCCCTTAGTGATTTGGAGTTGCTTCACCCAACAAAACCCAACAAACCCTTGTGCAAGTTAGTTGGTCCTTTTGAAGTTGGCGTTTAACGATAGTTTGGGACCTTGGAAAGAATTACTGCGGGGTGGAGTTCCACCTTAAAGGCTGCTTCAACCAAGGTGACAGTGTGGCAAATGGCTAGTTACGACAAGTGAAAGATGTGGCTTGAAACCTGGGACCTGGGGATGTTACCCTCCAGGGAACCAAGATGAATCCTACCTGGGAAAAAAGAAACAAATATAGGAATATCATCGACTCAAAAGTGCCTGTTTAGGGGGTATATATGGTATATGCTAGTTCTCAGGAGAAAAAGCATTGACTCTCACTTCTTTTGTTCAGGGATTCAGGTACCCCAGGTATCTTTAGCTCTAAAGAGGTTGATTGCAACCACCCTCTATACCCAGATATTGTTTTTGGAGACCAGCACTGTAAAGGTTCCACGTTAGTTTTCGGGAGAAGTATATTATATGCAATATAGCTACCCTCCTGGAACTAACATATCCCCTCAAAAGTCAAATTTGAAGATGATGTTCCTTTTCCCAAGGTAGGATATGTTAGTTTCCTAGAGGGTACGTATGTAAAGTTTCAATCAGCAAAGTGCAGGACTATCATCCCTGGAGTCATTCCTCACTGTGATGCTGTTCAGCTGTGAACCAGTCGAGAAGTCGCGTTAGTTTGTTGATTGACCAAGATACAGTTGATGGAAGAAATCCGGCTATCCAGTTGAGGTTGGTAGTGTATCCCATCATTTACAGAGTTTTGTACATCCCAGGTGGTTGTTTGGGATTTCTGAACCAGCAACTTTTTATCACTTCATGTGGATCTTGTTTTTCAGTACAGTACCAGTTTACTTGCTAGCCCTTAGATGGAGATTCATGCCTCCCAACTGTGAAGTGTTCTACTGGACCAAGGGTTGATTGCCTTTGCCGTGAAGGAAATCACAGGTAAAAACGGGAAATAACGACCCGCTGATGATGGGGAAATTATCCTGAGTTTCAAATCACTCCCCAATGAAAAAACTGGTTAGCCAAAGTCTTACACAGTGAAATGTTGAACAAGGTCTTTATAGATTGGTGAAGGGGTTTCTTCAAAACTACCTACAACTACCTGCTACTTGAGTTGCGAAAACAGTTCTACCCCCCGAAAAGGAACATGTCAGCAAAAAAGGGACCATTCTAAAAGGAATTGTCATCTTCCAGCCATCAATTTTCAGGAGATTTACGTTCGTTTTCAGGGGTGTGTCCCTTTGCATGACATTGACAGGACGGTTACGTTATTTTTTTAGGGCAATAACCAAAAAAAAAGAACACACATTCAGCTGACCTTTACCCGAATCATACATGGTCGTTTCTATCCAATCCTTCCATAAAGAAGATTAGACATACTCAATGGACTTGGGTATATTGGGTCTTCCCAAGCCGATTGGGTCAAAAATTCGGAAGGTTTTTTGGAAGCCACAAGTGGGAGTGAATTGTTTCTTCTCAAGGCAAGGTTCAAGATGATGGAGCCTAAGCTTGCTTGTTTTTTTCTCTTTGACAACCCATCAACTTGTTACCAAGGTGAGGTTCAATGCTGTTTTTTTTCCTAGAATAGCCTGAAATCATTGAACCAACAAATGCACGGTGTCATAACATGTCATACCCATCACCTTCAATATGCTAAAGGTATTAAGCAAAACATAGCAAAACACAGCAAGGGCTTACAAGTTGCAACCACCCCAAGTTGCAGGTATGAACAATATCGGAAGATCAAGGTAAACCGAAGATGGAACCCAAACATTGGTGCTTTTTGTGGTCATGTGTTTTTCTTTTCCAAGATCCCCTTCGGTTCCATTTATTGTTTTTGAGAGTGTCATGTATTTCTTCCCATGCCTGGATTCTCAATATTATTATCTTTACAGTATCTGAGGTGTGAAAAAGTAGCAGCTTGAAGGTCCTCCCAGGTGGGATACTGCCAAACAGGTGTTCATTTGTTGATCTGTAATTTGTGAAGTAGTGAAGTAGTGAAACGCGTCCGGCATAATTTGCCAAACCAGTCCAAACTTCTTGAGGGAGAACATGCGAAACGGTTCATGAAGCCTTTGTCAAGTCCTGGCGCGTGGGGTTTGCCAAAGCAGTCCAAGTTTTTGTTCAAGCTACATATTTGTCATTTATTCTTTGAGTTTTGTCATCAAAAATTTCTGTGACATCCTTTCTCATCCTGAATGTGATTTCTCATGATGGAAGCTATAGATGTATGACACCCCATATACGCTTGATTGGATATCAACTGAAAACAAGTATATGTTTAGATTATTCTTTCAAAACGGTCTTTTTGTCAGTGTATATATCATTTCTATTATACGAAATTCTACCATTGAACAACATGTACAATAACCATGTATACCACTAAAAATTCCATTAACGACAAAGAATCTACACCCCTGAAATTTTACATGTCAGGAATCCTAATTCCCATCTTCCATTAACATGTCAACCTTTTTCGAGCGATGTTCCTGGGGAACATAGGGCAAACAATGCAACTTTCATGGATCATGTACATTAACCATGTACAATCATACCATTGATTTTAAGAATTGTCGGATGCTTGAAATCACTCCTTTCAGGAATCCAATTTCTTCGCTGCGTCGCTCTCCTTGTCATGGCGCCGAATGCTTGTCGTTGCGGTGGCCTGGTCGTTCAGTCGTAGGAAAAAGGATAAGATGAAACATGGAATGAAATAGACATGCCTTAAAAACAATAAGAAATGTCTCCAAATTCATTTGTTGTTTTCTGAAAATGGACCACTTCTAACCCATTCTGCTGCAGATGTAGGTTATACATCATTTTGAAATATCCCCATACTGTGACGAAGGAAGGCCATATCTGAAGTAAATGTACCTTCCTGATTGAAAGTAATCAATTAGGGGTTTTGACTCAGGCTCTGGAGAAGCAGCAATCGTGTCTCAAAAACAGGAAAAGTCGCAAAGTCACTGGAGTTCAATCTTTGTGTTTCCAAAAATAGAGGTACCCCAAAACGGATGGTTTATAATGGAAAACCCTATCAAAATGCATGATTTGGGGGTACCACTATTTTCGGAAACACCCATCTGTAAAAATGATCAATCAACAGGACTCAATGGAGACTGTTTGGCATCCAAATGATGATTCAATGAATATCGGGTTGAAAAACTTGTCACCTGATATCTGAACGATTCGTCACAATCAGGGTTTGGTGGATGACAATCACAGTTGGAGGATCAGACAACGGCTTGATGTGCAACCATTTTTTTTGCCTTTCAGTGAAGTGACCCGTCACATAAGAGGCAACTTGTTCCATGGTTTCTTGTGCTCTTGGAATAAGGTCGAATCGGACAACTCTCCAAAAGATCCCAAAAAAGTTGCATTGAGAAACAGCCAATCTTCTGTGCCATCGGAAACATTTGTTGTTGTCTAATGCTCTGAAGTGAACTCAATGGCTTTCCTAAATACTTTTGTCTGATGTCCTGATGCACGCTGTGACAAAGGCAGTATTTTCGCTTCAGCTGAAAGAGAAATATGGAGTATGTGATTTGGTGGATCCGTTTCGAGAAGTGTTTTGACCACTGCTCACCGTTCCACCGATCTTGTGGTCATTACACTGAAGGATTTAGAGCAAGGGAGAGTCTAGCTTCCTAAGTCTAAGTCCACTTGATCAACGAAATGGTAGCTGACCTACTGTGGATGCACTATATGTCATATATAATCATATATTTCTCCAAGTAATTTTTCACAGATCTTGTGCTATTTTGTTGGTCCCCAACCCAATTTTCATACCACCCAAAAATCCATAGCATTTACAGCTTCGAGTCCGAGATCTCCTGTCTCGTGTCGTTGCCGGCGCCTCAGCAGCTTTTGTCGCCTCTTCATGATGTTCATCAATGCTCAAGTCCTCGTTGTGGAGGGCGTTTTTTTTTGGACTACCCTCCAGGGAATGGATACATATCCTAACTGGGGAAAAGGAAAATCATCGACTCAAAATGCCATTTTGGGGGGATATGTTAGTTTCCTGGAGGGTATACGAATTTATGGAGGGATGTCTCCAAAGAAGAAATCACAAATAAAAAAGATGATGCATCTGCATTATAGAAAGTATATTTGTTGTATACATTTGTAATGTTGGTAGCTGGACAATGAATCTATGCGCCCATCATTTTGACACACGAACACACTCACACACACAAGTATCCGGTGATTCTTATGCACACTGTCAGCAGAAGTAATTTGGTAGACAGTGTGACAAGGACATGCATGTACTTGATACAAACGTTCAGAATACATATGTCATAAGATGTATGTGTCTATATATAATTAAATAGTTGCATATATGTAACATATAATATATACACAATAACAACATAAACAATGATGCATTAATAAGGAAAACAAGTGCCACACATGAACTTCTACTGTAAGTAAACAACACATTGTACAGGATAACCAAACACGAGAAAGTTAAGGAATAACTAGCGGAGAGGCGACTAAGCAAGCAATACCTTACATCGTTCACAAATAACACAGAAATAGTAAAAAAATGGTACAAACATACCTGGACCTTCCAAAGGGTGCCAAATGGTTCCTAAAGGGTGTCAATCCACCATCCCTTAGGGTTTAATTGGCACCCCTTGGAAGGTGCTGGTATTAAACAACATAAAAAACAAATAGCAAACTGAATAAATAGATATGTGCACAGGTCTACATTCCAAATTTCCAAAAAACAACACTAGATATGTTTGAGTCCTATTTTTGCAATGCCCTACTTGTATGTAGTGCACATAAACACTCCTATGTACAAGGGATCATGAGCATGTGACATGGTAAACATAGGATTGGGAGGAAACAACCAATGATACAAATTTGAATGTGGTCACTTTCATGCCACCCCATTGAGGGAAGCTATGACCATAGCTACCATGACGACGATTAGTGGACCTTCTTTGCAGCAAGAATCATAGTTGACTGGCCGTTTTGTAGGGAATGAGGAAATGAACATAGAGATCATACATTGATTATGATGAGAAATTCATTCCCTCATGCCCTAAGGCAGGATCTGACTAGCCAAAAATATGTTTTTTTCCTTGCGGAAGGTCCTTGGGCAATTGCAACAAGGTCTGATCAAAGCCACCTGAACCAGCACGCCGAATGTATGGACAATCTACATGAGGTCCGGGAAAAAGATGACTGAACATGAACGAGAAAGCTAGGTAAATATTTCCCATGCCATGGAGTATCTGCCCATTCCTTTCCAAACAAAAAAATCCGTGGTGCAAAGTGGGAGTTGTTTTTTTCAATCCACAATTCTTGTTTTTCAAGGCTAAAGAGAGGAGATTCAACGGAGTGAACATCAGAATTCATGCACCATCTTGAAAGGATTAGGTTGAGAAAATTGAGTGAATGTCAGCTTCAATATGCACCATCTTGCATGAGACTTTTATAACAACATCTCCCAGAAATGACTGGGATTCTCCTCCGTCAAAAGTGGCATATCTGCCTGAAACCAAACAAAGAGTCTTACCAAGGTATTGTGGCAAAATGGTACTTGGAGGATCATCCCAGTTAGTAACTAGTTCGTAACCCCCATTTATAAGCCATGAAAAGGCCATTTGGAAGTGGAACAACCCTACTTAGGGGGCTTTTTAACCATGGTTATTAACCACGTATCCTAACTGGGATGAACCTCCAAGTAGGGAATGAACCAGAAAAAAACACATCAAGTCACACCCCGCGAGATGACAAACTGACAAACCCACCTTCGGTTTCTGCCGGCCCTGCCTCCTGCCATTCTGCGATCATAAGTCCAACACTCATGTGAGGCAGTCAACTTGTTTTTAAGGTTATCTAGTTGGTGGTTGAACCAAACCCATTTGAAAAGTATGCTCGTCAGAATGGGTTCATCTTCCCCAATTTTCGGGGTGAACATAAAAAAAACATCTTTGAGTTGCCACCACCCAGTTATTATTTCTCTTCAACGTCTGACCTCATGTTTTTAAAAACCATGGATCCCATGTCTTGATATCAAGGCATGTCCCTTTCCTCCGAAAGTTAGACGATGACGTGCAGCTACTATATTAACATCCAATTTTCCAAATATTGAAGTCATAAAAAATCATTGGAATTTGAAGGTTACCAATGCCAACCTTCCCCCCCACCACCAAAAAAAATAAGGCCCTATAGTAAGGCCGGACAATGGTTGTTGATAATCCCATGTTTGAATGCCATTCTCCACATCCTAACGCTCTAGAAAACACTCCTTCCTAACTTCAGTGTTGGCGCTTCGCCAAATTGTAGATAGGGAAAAAGCTTGCGTTTTTTCACTCAACATAGAAACATTTGTCCCGTTTCAAATTTTCATGCTCTACATCAACAGTAGTTTTCACCTGAATACATTCAACTATCAACATCAGTGTTTTTTTGTATGTTGGTTTCTCCGTCATTTAAAAGTTTTGTCTTCCGGTGAACTTGGCGGAAAGCCCATGTCTTCCTCGGAAGGCACATCTACTGTAGCTTCTTTAGACCTGGCGAGTGAAAGCCAGGTCCAAAGGATCTGTTTTTCCACGGGTCAAGGGGGCCTTAGGATATATAACTAACCCCCTAAAAAAAACAAACATACCGGTGAACCAGTTGAGGGTGGTAGTTTATTTACAGGCAGGGCTTTTTTTTACATCCCAGGTGGTTTTTTGAAAAAAACACCAAATTTCTGAAGCATCAACAGTATCCCCGGATCCAATCGCCGGGCATTTTTGTTAAGTCGATGATGATTGAAATCCGAACTTCCCCCCCCTGTTGAGTGGGAAAGGTTTCCTCGTTGCCTTGGGGGTTCAGCCACTTGATCCAAGGTCAGGGTGGATGAAAAGAAATGACAGGGCAACGGCAAGCCACTCTTGGAGTCCGGAAAACTGGACATGGTGCAGCTTGGGGTTTCAAAGAAATCTATATCATTTCTGGGTCTGGTATATTTACCTACATTTACCATAGAAATCTACCAAATGTAGGTAAATATACCACACATGGATTCTATGGGGGTTTCTAATAACAAGAAAAACACCATAAAACTGATTTGGATTGATGTTGGCGTCTCTGACGTCAAAGCTTAAACTTAATGCCAAACCAAACAGGAAGAGAAAAGTTTGATTGAAGACATCTCATGTGCCTCCGAAAACCAGTTCATGGCATTGTCATGTATCGTCTGTATAGGTATGATTTACAATATATACATATTACTTGTCACTTGTCCTCATACTGGCCGAACGAAAGTTTTCAAAACAAACTTCCGGGTATAATGACTTCTTTTCAGAAGCGATTGTTAGTTTCAACGACTGTGTGAGTATCATATAGTATCAAATGAATATAATCATGATTCCATACTAATGAGTTTAGACCATGAGACATGGAGCTTAACATCATCTAAACCCAATGTTGGTGGTTTTCGGGGTGAAAATAAAACATATTTGAGTTGCCACCACCCAGACCATGAGACATGGAGCTTAACATCATCTAAACCCAACGGCTCAATTTTATGTCAATTTCTCCAAGATAAATCCATGCCTTGCAGCATAGGGACTCTTTTTTGCCGAACCTGCTTTAGCCTCCGGAAAGCCCGCGTGATAGATTGAGTTTTATGGGTAGCCCCGAAAAAATTTGCCTTATGAGTAACTGGGCTCCCTATAAGTGGAGATATGATCCTACTTAGGAGCTCACTTTGTGGTAGTTGCAAAACTCGTGGAAATTGGAAGTTACACCACCGAAAAACAACATGACAATGGAAAAAAAACAACCATGAATGAAGATGTATCTCCTATTAAAAATGGTGATTTTCCAGCCATCCAAGTCAATTTACAGGAGAGTAGTGGAATAAAGGAATGGATTCTAAGTACATCCGTAAAAACGATTCGCATATTCTCTACCAAGCACCAGCTAAACAAAGATGTACACAACTTAACTTCGTAACTACCTCAAACTGATACATCAAATACAAGTCAAAACCAAATTGAGCACTCTCGAAAAATAAAACATACAGGAATAGATCACAAACAGCAAGTGCCAAATTTTGCCGTTACCTCCTCGCCAAAGGGAACCTACTCGACCTCCCCTTGCGTTCATTCTTACTGTAGCAATTCAAACAGCAAAAACTTCAAAATGACATTTTCACATCTACCTGATGAAGAATATATAGAAGAATATATATATATATATATTATATATATATATATTTTTTTATGGCAATGTTTTTACTAGTACCAAGTGGTTGGTACAGCTTCTCAAGTTTTCAAAGGGTCGCAACTTGAATCCTGGAAACCAAACTCGCACCTTGGCTGCCATCTTCTTGGACCTAAAGTAAGACTGTGAGATGTTGAAGTTGGATGTTCTTAGTGTGTTTGCCCGCTGAATTGTTTATGCCGAAGTTGGATGTTCTTAGTGTGTTTGCCCGCTGAATTGTTTATGCCGAAGTTGGATGTTCTTAGTGTGTTTGCCCGCTGAATTGTTTATGCCGAAGTTGGATGTTCTTAGTGTGTTTGCCGAAGATATGTGCATGTTCTTAGTAAGTGCTTGTTCTTAGTTCACTGTAAGAACGTTTACATAAAAAAATATGTTTTCCAAAATATGTTCCAAATGATTGTCTGTTACTATGTAGCTATATATTCTGCCCTTGTATTGCTTGAATCATCTTTCATCTTTAACCATTTCCATCCGTAAAAGACGGACCGGCCCACATATTCCCTGAGTCACCCTCACACAGCTTTCTTTAAGGCTGGCGGTTTCAATGGCCTCGGCAGCATGGTGGCAGATGTTGGCTGAGGCCCAGGGCCACCGTGCCACCCACCAGACCCAGGGCTGCCAGACTCCAGCAACTCGACTTCGGTGTAAGTTGTCACAGAGTCCTCGAGTTTTTTCGCGTTTTTTTTTCTCACGTTTTTTCAAAGTTCATGGATTTGAATAGCAAATGAATTCTATTGAATTCTGAAAGAAAATGCAAACGTGATATTCATTCTATCTGGCCAAAAAATGCAATATTTCACCAACCTAGATTTCTCTGAAATAAGGGGATTTCCCTCCCTCAGCTACATTTTGGGGTGAGGTCGTGTGAGCTCGCTATAATTTGACCAGATTCTATGAGGATATTCTACCTAGTTTAAGCAATCGGTATATGTCTTAGCTCCATGAAATCATGGGGTCCTTCTTTCAGTTTGCATCCCCCCTTACACTGAACAACAGCGATCTCTTTTTGTTTGGCCCTTGTTTACAGGTCACAATATCCGCCAAAAATCACACTCCCAAACAGCTCCTGTGGACAGATCAGTACGCACTGGTATAAGAGGAACTGTTGAAACAAAGCTCCTGGTAGTGGTGATGTTTAGGATGGTTGTGATGATGATGCTGCTCTGCTGGTGCTGGTGATTGTAAGTAATAAGAAGTTTGGTGTGTGTGTGTGTGGTTGTTGTTTTTTTCGACAATTTTTTTTTCCATGGGCCAACGACACCCGAGCGGGTTTGACGAAAACTGTGATCTCTTCCATGATATCGGGCACAAACACATGCCTCACACATGTTTTTGTTTTCGCGTTTTTGGATTTTCCCAATCCCTTTTGAAAAGACTGCTTTGCTAAACTACACTCCCTGAAACTAACAACTGCCACCTGAACATGCATGGTTAATGGTTGAAATCTGAGTTTCCTTTTTGGGATACCCTATTTTCAGGTGCTATCTTCGTCTCAGGGAGGGTACCTGTTACTATGATGCTCCCATGAACTTATCAACTCGGCAGTCATTAACTCGGCGAGCCCGTACTGTACTGAACGAAAAACACCGGGATGTAGGTGCAATAGGTACTGTTCATGAAAGAAATCCGGCTAACCACCTGGGATGTATAAAACCCCCCCAGGAAGTCCAAAGACCAAACTTTGTGCATTGGTAGTAGGGAATCCTTTACATGGATCATCCTAAAAACCCTTCTTTGTTTGGTCTTGGACTTCCAGGGACCCGGTAAATAATGGGATAAACTGATAAACTACCACCCTCAACTGGTGATCGCCGGATTTCTGAACCATCAACAGCATCTTTGACTAAAACATGAAGAAGTTGACTCATCCAATTTATAACACACCCACCTTACGTATACAACATATAGATTCATTCTGGATAAAAATATGTCTTCAAAATAACCGCACAAACTTTGATCGCGAGAAACAATATGGAATCCATAAGTATCTACCAACATACTCAGCAAAGACACAAACTTCCCCGGTTCAATGACTTCCCATGACTAAAAAACACATATTCCATGGGAACATTTGACAAAAATGCCCCACGTCGTTTCTTGTTTTGTTTGGCAACCATTTTTTTCAAAAAAAAAAACGTCACCCACATCGACAGTCATGTGACTGCCTGAGGTGACCGGTGTCTTTGTGGTTTGGGGGTGAAAATATACCAAACTTCAGGTTTTTGTCGATGTATAGGAGGGACATGAAAATGTCCAAGCGACGCCAAAAAAAAAAACTTATGACTAGTTGGTGGTTGAGTTTCCACCCATCTGAAAAATATGCAACCTCTTCAAATTGGATCATGAAACCCAAAGGTTCGGGGTAAAAATAAAAAACATTTGAAACCACCACCTAGTTATGACATTCCATTGAATCCTGGTTGTTTATACTGCCTAAGAACGGGAGCCTTAAATTATGGTTTTATGAACAAAATCCCCATGACTGGGTAGTATTTTTCGAAATAATCATCCCAGAAAAATTTCCAGGAACAACCATAAAATAGGGATCCTTATCATGGTTTATAATCCCGGATTATAACTGGATAGGAAATTTCATCCCCTATATACCTCAAACAACCGTTGGTCCCTTTTTTCGTTGCCCAAAATTCGTCCCTCCTGTGATGAACTCCGTGAGCAAACGAAGGTCCGAAGTGCGGAAGACCTGAGGCGTTTTTGACCGAAAGGCAGGAAGTTACATGTTGAAATCCTGAAAACCAATGTGGATGTTTCCGAAAATAGTGGGTTTTCCCCCCAAATCATCCATTTTAATAGGTTTCTTAGCAGAAAAAACGTATAAAATCAATTATATATTATGATCATCATCTTCACTCACTATGAGGATAGTTGAATCCACGACTCCACGACCCGAAGGCAGTTTCTCGATGTAAATCCTTTCATTGTTAGATACCCTTGCGCGACAGTACAACCCATGTGCTACGAAAAGTGACACATATTGAGGGCTTAAACATAAATTGAAAGGCATATCTTGTGAAATGTCTGCTACATATGTTGCAAACCTTTGCATAGAGTAAGGTCAACGTTCTGGAGGCTTTCTACGATAACTATCTCAGGTTATAGATCATATGACGTCAAGGAGGAATTCCGAGACAGTGATCACAGAAAGGCAGGGTAAGGTTTCTGCATGTATTTAACCACGAGTGAAACAGGTACGTTTATGCGTTATAATGTAAAAACCGTATATGTGTATCTATGTGCAAATCTAAAAATTAACATTGTATGTTTGTAAACAAATGAATGTGTCTCTATATATGTACATATATGCATACGTGTAATGCGCACATGCAACCAAATATGTACTGTACATACATGATGTACACGTACATATATATATATATGCTTACCTATATATTGTATGAATTGAACACAGAAACTGCATATTCCAATCAACCTGAGCATCCAAGCTCCCAATCTGGCCATAGAGATCTCGCCCTGCAGAGGGGGAGAGAAGTCGTCTGTGCGTTTGGGACATCGGCAAAAGTGTATGTCATAAACCCGTACTTGGATGTCCTGTTGGAAGTTAGGATCAATGGTTAGGATCAATGGGTTATAACATGTTATAACCCCAATATATTCCATTTATAAGTAGATTATAACCCATTTACTAACCATGGATTCTAGCTTCCTGAGACATCCAAGTATGGAATTGAGTTGATGACCATCCCCGATTGGGATTTCAGACCCATATATGAACATCTGACAAAAAATAGAGACCCTGTTGGATGACTCCATTAAAAAATGACATGTATGACTGGGGTGGTTTTCCAAAATCACTATTTTTCAGGTTCCATGGAAAAAGACTTGAGCTGTAATCTTGCACCAAACCAAGTGTACAAAAAAACAAAACTGTGACTATTGTGACTTCAAATAATTTTCTAAAACCCTTGGGTTTTGCTTGAGACTTCAAACAAAACATCCATGTGGTTTTTGCCGGACCAACGTCTGCAGATCCAAGAGCAACCATGAGAGAGTTCTCAGGTTGATTTTTGGTTTTGGGGTCCTAGAAATCCAGGTGGTTTCCTACCAATGGATAGCTCCTATGGAGTTGGATGAGTGGGTTGAAGGCTGAACAGTTTCGAACACAACCTTCCTTTTTTTGGTACTGTTGATGGTTCAGAAATCCGGCGTGAAAACCAGTTGAGGTTGGTAGTTTATCCCATTAATCCGTTATTTAACACGGTTTGATACATGTCAACTGGTGCAGGATTTCTGAACCATCAACAGCATGGCAGCATGTCTCTCACAGTTCTGGGTGTCCATCAAATCCATCGACAACAAAATTTCGCGACCTTAGTGGATGAAAGAATTCCACTTACTCAACGACCTTGTGACCTTGTGAGGTGCTGTGATAGTGATTAACCGATTACCCTCCAGTAAACTAACATAGCAATGGAAAATCCACCATTTGAAGATGTATTTCCTATTGGAAAAGGTGAATTTCTATTGCCATGTCAGTTTACTGGAGGGGTAACCCAATTAACCCACATCGTTTTAGAGTTTCAAAAAGTCATCATTCATCCCCCTTCCAACCGACCGCGTGGGGCAACGTGCACCCCATTTTGTAGTATAAAAGGAAACTGGAGGGGGGGATCATCATTCTATTTGAGCAGTTTTGTAGATCTATGAATCATTCAACTGTCTTGAACAACCAATGATATCCCCACAGCATCGGCGGCAAAAAACTCTCAGCTGCCTTTTCAGGCAAGGTCTGCGCTGTGGCAAAGGCCGCATGACTGTGTGCCACCAACATCCTATGTAGCAACTTTTGGTAAAGGCAGGGCGATTTCTCCAACAAATCAAAGGATATGTATGTAAGTCTCCCAGTAACAACAACCCAACAGGGATGTTTCTTTCATATGCTGATTGATTTATTGTTCTACATGCGGTAATGAGAATCATCACAAGAGAAAGGTACTAGTTTGAATGGCAAACCACTTTGCTTTACATGCCTGTGGACATGTCTTGCAAAAATATGTCACTCGTTTTGTTTGCGGACTACCTCGGTGTTCCATACGGATTCGTGCGTTTCCAATATTTGAAGACCATATCGATCTACAAATCTTTTAGGCTTCTGGATTCCCAGCAAAAACCTTCAAGTTTTACGGTTACAACAGCTAGGGGAACACACTCAATGCATGTCTCAACCCATGCCCAACTTAACCCAAGAAAAATCAAAAAAACAAAACAATGCAGGCAACAAAAACGGAACATGGCACCCTCTGGTAAACTAAGATAGCCAGATAGCAATGAAAAATGAAGCTGTTGAAGATGTATTACCTATTGAAAATGGGGATTTTCCATGCAGCCATGTTAGTTTACTGGAGGGTAGTGTTCTTCTCGGATTGCACCTCTTGAATTCTTGGAAACATTCAAAGATCGAACTTGTCTCGCCTGGATCGGCGAAGTAGAAGGTTGATGGCAACCAGAAATCCGGCGAGAAAACCAGCTGATATGGTAAGTTTATCCCATTACCCATACTAGTAGCATCCATGTATGGCATATTTCCCTACATTTACCATAGAAATCAACCATATGTAAGGTAAATACACCAGCCATCCATGGATGGTATGGGCCAGTTATTGACAGGGGGGTAAAAATGATGAACAATCCCAGGTTCTTGGCCCTTGGGATTTCTGGTTTCCATCTACAGTATGTGAGAGATGTTTCAACATGCAACCGCACCTATGACCAAACTGGGTGGAATATCTGTAGTGGTTACAACTTTAGATTTAACCTCAATTCAGAGCAACATCATCCTGTTTTTTCAGAGATTAGGAAAAATGAATGTTCATCCTAAATCCTAGCATGTTGCTTAAACTATATATATATATACCCTCCAGAAAACTAAGATGGCAATGGAAAATCGCGACTTTTAATAAGGGATACATCTTCAGATTTGCTGTTTTTCCTTTGTCACGTTAGTTTTCAGGGGAGTAACTGCAAAAATGGAAGCTAAAAAGATGGAACCTGAGAAAGAAACATGAACATTAACATGGAACATTGTACAAAGACTCTAGAAACACTATGGTAAAAATCCCCAAAAATCAGAGGAGATTCAACTTTTCCTTTGCCGTCATCACTTGTTTGTGATCCCACCAACCTACGTAAATGAGCCACGAAGAAACATGACATCCTCGTTTAAGAACGGGATGCTTATTTCATGGTTTATGAAAAAAGTCCCCACATAAATGGGTAGTGTATGTATATATATATATATATTTGTATGCTGTACATATAATCCTCAACAAATCCCTCAAACAACCAGGGGTTCTTTTCTCATTGCTCAAAACCCTTGCGTCTAAAAACAGTTAAAAACGCTGTTGTGAGGTGTCACAAGAAGCAAGCGGCAAGCGCCAGTCTCGCATCCTAATCAACCAGCCAACCTGTAAAAATCACTCAAATAGACTAAGGGTACACCAGTGCTTGAAACAAGGTCGTTGTTTTAGATCGTTCTAGTCTGGTTTGGTGGTTGAACCAACCTGTTTGAAAAAAATATGCGCAAGTCAAATTGGAGCAAATCTCTCCAATTTTAGGGTTGAACATACAAAAATGTTTGAGTTGCCACCACCTAGTAGTATACTTGCAATGGGTAAACTTCTCACTGTGTCCAGGGCTCAGTCAGGTGAGGTTTGCCTAGCTTGCATGTCACATCAGGGGATCATTTTCCTGAACATTTTGGTAAATAGTAAGAACAACATCAACAATAGGGATCAACATAGACATCTCACATGATGTCACCAACCAAATCAAGAGGACTAAGCCTTAGCCCTAAGTACACATCCATACCTTTAAAATCATCCTAACAGTGATCCTAACGACTCTTCCCCTTAAATGATGGAAATCCCAGGTCTCCGCACCAAAGCGCCGAGAGGTTTCGGACTTGCGATGCCTTTTCACAAGGGGTTGATGGCACGAATGAACGACCTATATATCCCCGAAAATTGACGCGCATAGATTTACCCCAAAAATCATGGGCCTTGCAAAATGCATCTTCTTTTCTTTCAATTATTAGCGTCATTTTAGGGTATTATATCTATTAAATTTTGGAGGTGTATACCTATATCAACCTTACAGGATGGCCTTTTCCGCTATCAACATGATATGTTTGGCTTCTGCTCTTATGCACTGTTTTTTTGAGAAAATGTGATATGAACGATATCTACAGAGATATCAAGATCGTATCACATAATCATGATAGAATCCGCCGNTGCTGTTGTTATTGCTGCTGTTGGTTGTTGCTGCTGTTGCTGTTGCTTTTGGTGGTGCTTCTCGCCATGCTGCTGGCAATGGAGAGAATGGTGCTGTTGTTGCTGCTGCTGCTTTTGGTGGTGCTTCTGGCCATGCTGCTTGCAATCTCAAGCCCAGCAAAGGCCGGCGGCATTAGCCGGAGGCTGATAAATATGTTCAACAGCATGTGAAGCAAGTTGTTTTCAAACAAATAGCTATGATATGATGTAATATGACGAACACCTGATATGAATATGTTTCGAATATGTCTCTAAATTCCATGTCCAAGTCAAACATAAATAAGCATACATATTATAGACAGATATGTAATTTTGTAATATACTCATAAGATCCATGGGACTGGTATATTTCCCTACCTTTACTATAGAAATCAACCACATGTAGGAAAATATACCAGTCCCATGGATGCTATGGGATACAAACAAATCATGTTAGATCTACTTTCGGTGAGGTCGACCTCGACCGCTGCTCACCGTCTCTGCTAGGCGCTAAACATATATAGACCTACAGGGGGAACCCTACACAACCATTTTTTAAAGGATGGAAATGGCGAAACAATCATTGTTCATAGTGGATGCTTGGTGAAACAACCATTCTTTAGTGGATGTTTGGTGATGTCCAAGCATTTCCTATGTAAAGAGTTGGTGAAAATCATCCAACTGATAGCCAACCATTTATTTCAATGCATGGCCATCAGGTCCCAGGTAGAAATCTAGCAACTACTTGAATCTGGGTCAATCAAAACGTGATCCTCCTCCAACCCAAAAAAAAACAAATGTTGGACATACAAGTTGACAGAAACAAAAACATGAAATAAACATTCCCTAAGAAGCATGGGATCTCAAAACTGGTGGTTTGGACATCCCAGACCCCTGCTATACACATCCAAACCCCTCCATAGCAGGATCCAGTGATTCTTAGGGATTGAAACATTCCATCAAAAATTTGAATGCGACCTGACCAACGGATCCCTTTTCCGTAAGTTGCGATCGAGCAAGAAAAACACTCTGGGTTCTTATTTGGAGTCCGTTCAGTGGGTCCGACCGTTGGAGATATCTTGGAAACGTGTTTCTTGTCCTGAAACTCTGACAAGAAACTCTTGGCAAACAACGCACCCATACCATCCATGTATGGTATATTTACCTTACATATGGTTGATTTCTATGGTAAATGTAGGGAAATATACCAGTCCCATGGATGCTATGGGGCAGTGAAAAAAAACGTGTAATCACCAGCCAAGCAACATCATGTCCAACAAATCCTTGACAATCTGCACCTTGGACTGAGTTTGTTTGTTGATTGTTGACCGGAAAACAGGTGGACACTGGGTGGAGTTGATATGTTTTTTCTTGGTAATGAAATGGGAACATATTTGAAACATCATATAAAAGCTTTGCATGCAGTGCGCTTAATCACAGTTCAGTATGAGACATGATGAAAATCGATGAAAATCGTATATTATAGCCTATTGACAATGATGTTATTTCTGGGGAGGGCCTGGTCCCCTCCAAAGGTATTTGTTTTGCATGAGATCACGCAAATTGTGAGATGTCAGGCATTCGGAATACACCCTGGAAGAATAACATGGAACGTACAAATGACCCATTTATATAAAAAGAAAAATGATCTTCCAAACTTGTATGATTATGTTCCATGTTTATCCTCCGGGGTGTACCATGGCCAGCCACTTCTTGCAGTCTCCAGTGGTTTTCACTGAGTCTCACTGGGTGGATCCTGCAATCACAGAGGTCTTCCTCGATGTCAAACAAATGGTCTGGCCAGGCTGTGCAGCTGTGCATGAGAAGCAGGGGGAAGTTCTCACGTCCCAAGCTTCGGTCAAGTCTATGAAGTTCCCATACTGAGCACGGACCACGGAACAGATTTTCTGGTGATGCTGTGATGCTTCTTCTATCTTCTATTGACAGCAGGCGCTGAGAAAACAACAACAACAACAACAACAACAACAACAACAACAACAACAACAACAACAACAACAACAACAACAACAACAACAACAACAACAACAACAAACAACTCTTAGGCAAACACAGCAGCAAACATTATAAATATCACTGCTGAACTCAGTACATACAAGAGACTGAATGACTGAGTCTGATCTAGTATTACTGCAACGACGATTTACAATACAGAAATGATGCGAACAACAACGTGCAAATATGAAAGTTTGGTGGTTTCGCTGCACCACCCGCGTCACGCTGAAGCGAAACCGCGCCTTCGCATAGGCCATCAAATCTTCAAAGAGCTCCATCAACACCTGAGCAAACAGGACAAGCAAGACATTGATGTTGGAAGAATTCAGGCAAAAAACAAGTTTGGGAAAACTCCTGGATTGTAGGTTCCCTGCAACCCTAAGCAACCATTGTTTAACGGATGATTGGTGATGTCCAAGCATTTTTTATGTAAAGATTTGGTTTCATCATCCAAATGATAGCCAACCATTTTTAAATGGATGGCCATCAGGCCCCAGGTCTTCATTTTGCAGTTATATACTCTGCAACAAACTTCAAGCCGGACAATGTATATCTTGGAATTAGTTTGGTGATTGGTTTTATTCTATATGCGGATGCTCCCCCAGTAAGTAACAGTGGGAAGTATAGGTTGATACGTGTCCCCTAATAAACCCCCTTGAAAAGCCCTGGAAAATTCCTTTAAAGGGTATATTTTTCAGGGAAATTTTGCTGTTACCCTCCGGTAAACAAACATAGCAATGGAAAATCCCCATCTTGAAAAAGGAAATACATCTTCATTCATGGTGGATCTTCCATTGCTATGTTAGATTACCGGAGTGTAAATTTTTTTTTGGGGTATTACGGTGTTACGGTTTATCACTTTTTTCAAGTTTCGCCCAACGAAAAAGGTCCATCGACCTTGAGTTTGTCCATCGACCTTGATTTTGTCCAAGCCGCTACCACTTGAAAGGATCTTTCAAAAGGATCGGTCGCTACCACTGCTACCACTTGAAGAAGTTCTCGCCAACCTTGCAGCTTCTCAAATAAGAAAACGTGGAAAAAAATCAAATATATACCTTGTGACAATCCATGTGTCAGTTAAAATGCCAGGTAACAGGGTGCCTAAGTAGAAATAGAATTGGAAGAGCAGTAGCATCCACCATATAAATGGACGCAACGAGATACACTCATCGTCCTAAAATCTGAGGCGCGTGAGCAAGAACAATAAATGACGGATGTTGTCAGCACCAAATGCAACGCAAATGCTTGCAGAAACCCTCAACCAATTCTCTCCATAATATCATGACAAGTAATGTTTGCATAGTCTCTTTGGACTCGCATACTACAACAAATTAGATCAAACGGCTATGAAATTGCAGGTCTTCGTGTCTATTTGAAGTCTCTCAACATGGTATTTATACATAACAAATCAACTACATCCTGCAATAGACATTGATATACATATATATACACACATCTGATCCAATCAAATATGTAGATCCTGCACATCAAATTGTATGACTATATCTATTACTATGTCTTCACTAGTTCTTGAAGACTACAAGCTGCAACCTCAACAGAATCCGCGGGTGTTTCGGCCTTCTTCGCCATCCGCCTGCGGCTGTGATCATATTCAAAATCTGGGTAAGAGATCATTTGTTAGGCATATCCCCATCCATGCAAAACTCACAACGGGTCGAGTTTGATGACCTAAAATCACAATAGCACTGCAATAGTGGATAATCAAGGGTTAATTATAGGGTTCCGCTTCACAAAAAACGAACAACTTATTTACCCACAGTGAAGGCAGGGTTTTGGCAACCCCGGAACAATATGTTGCACCAACCTCAAGACTCAAACCCTGAACATTGTTTGAATTCACCCTCGAGTCTCCGTTGAGCATCAGTCTCAGTCCCCGCCCGCGGAGCACCAGTCTTTTTTGAATGGGCTTGGCAAACTGTTCCCGGTTCCCTGTGTCAGGGACCGTGGCCAATCAACCAATCAACTCTGTCAATTCAAATGTCTCAGCACACAGCAGAGCTGATGGCTAAGACATTAATTGATGTCTAGCCATGCTGTAAAAGAAATAACTTCCAGGTGTATATATGATGGCGGCCTCCGGCCTCCCACGTCCCCCCC
>DF239061.1:0-162314 GCA_000507305.1 Breviolum minutum Mf 1.05b.01 | reverse complement strand
GGGGGGAACCAGGGGGGGCTGGATCATATATAACACATATATAACATATATATATATATATTTATACATGTTGAACACTATATTTATGCTTTGTTCCTTAGTCAAATTCTATCCGCAAATGAAGGTTAAAGCCATGCTCGAAAATTTAATCTCTCTCATTGAATGATTACAGAGCTGTACTGTATCAGTATGTAAAAAAAGCCTTAGGCACAACAAGTCAACGTTGCATTCACACTATAGAGATCCACAATGACTTCACTCTTCTCAAACACAATGTCCTGCTCCACAAAATGATGGTGCATCAGTTTACGCAGATCTCTAGTATATCATATCTTCAATTCTACTTCAAAAATCTTTCTTCCTACTCTATACGCATTCTATGTAGATTATCTACCCACTCTGAACCAGGCTTTGGGGCAACCCCGAAATTTATATAGGAATCAAAGAGAACCCCACCCTTTGATAGCAACCCCGCCAAGACTTCCACCTCATTAAGGGATGAAAAAAGAAACTCCTGATCCCCCAAAAAAAGACCTTATTATGTAAGGTTATGGGGTGGGGCCTTTCTTGAACCCTGGGTGGCGTTGGGGGGGTGGGCGGCCCCTTAGATTCCAATGAAACATACGAATCACATCTGCGAAGGGTCTCTGGCTCTACTGTACAGCTGCCCGAATCTCACCATCGAACTTCAGCCTTTTAGGAAGAATCACCTGACAGGGTTTTTGAATGCCAAAAACAAGCGGGACATGAGAAATCTCTGAGAAGTTTAGCAAGTATCATTCTTCAAGAAACATCTACATGAATATGCATATATTTATTGTATATAGATATATTTTACGTACTACTTACTAGTTGAACAACTCATTTCAATTTGTTGTCAAGCGAAACTGCATCATTTCCTTGACATATGGATGAACATAAAACGATAGGTAAATCCACAACATACATATCTATATATGTACATATCAACTGGGTAGGAGTTTGATGTATATCTTGTCCATTAAGCGGTAGATCGAGGCATAAAGGTTGTCTCTGTATGCTACTTAAGACGCCCAAAGCCGCCAGAACGAGTCAAACTAAGATATCTAACGAACGAGGTGTGTGCTCAGTCAATGCAGAGCTAGTTGCTAGTTGGTGGTTTCAACCCATTTGAAAAAAAATAGTCAACTTGGAAATCTTCCCATAGGTAGAAATGACAAGAACCAAATATTTGAAACCACCACCTAGGAAGAGTGTTTGGGTGAATATCCCAAAAATGAGTCATCAGTTCAAAATCAACGCCTTGGAGCTTGGATGTCTCATTGTCACATCCATTCTCTATGCAAAAAACCTCTCTATTTGATTGTAGTGATAAATTGGTTTTTCATGTTTCTAATAAAGGTTGGTCTGTATATCATGACATCTTCGAATATGTTTATGTAAGAAATGTAACATGATACCGACATGTTTCACAAATGTTTCTTCGCACGTTTGTTTGCAATCTATTTCAATCTCCTATTGATTCTCCATTATATGCTTACTTTCGCTTCTGGCATTGTAAACATTGTTTCCACTAAATTCTATGATGGTATCGGTCAATTTACACTGCAGAAATATGCATACACTATAACACGTATGAAAACACATGTACAGAAAATATACATAATACATATACATACATAGTACCTGTTTCCTTGGAGTGTCTCGGATATCTCTACCAGGTTACCCCGGGAACCTCCCGCATTTCAACCCGTCAAACCCTGGGTGACTCCTGAGAAAGTTGATAGCCACTGAAGACCAGCACGGTGGAACTGCTAAGCAAACATCCCGCCTTAGAGGAAAACATAGGAAGTCAAGCAACACAGTAAGTCAAACGACGCTAGTGGGCCCATGAAGATATTTGTATATAATATATATATATATATGAGCAACGGACTAAACCTATTACATCCGCGAAAAGACGTGGCTGAAATGGTCATCGTTTTTTGTGTGTCCCTCATCGTTCCTGAGGATTTAATGTGTGCAATAAAATCAGGCGAACATGTGTATCAAGAGTCATCGTTTTTTGTGTCACCCCTATCGTTCCTGAGAGTTTCATGATGGTATCAAGTATCAATGTCCTGGTGTAACTGTTCCAAAATGTCGGAGGTTTTGGCGGGCGCTCATATAGCATTATATAGCCAAAGGATGAAGGGCAGGATGAAATTCACCAAAAGGGTTAAAATTGAGATTGCGATATTTTAAAAATGTCTCATCTCCAAACTGTTTGAAAAATTCAATTCTTCCGAATACTTCGGTGTTTTTTTCAAGGTAACAACTGAAACTTGCGTTGCAAATTGTTGTCAGCTGAATCTTCAGATTTCGCAAAACAATGCACACAGCGGGCTGACTTGGTTGACTTCGGTTGGACCATAATTTCCAAGTCCCAGGATCTCTGGTAGAACCGGATCCGTCATTTGAGAATAACAAATGCCAAAAGATGTTTGCAGAGATGGCGTAAATCATTTGTATAGAAACACCGGAAAAAAAATATATATGTATATATACAAAAACATACATAAACATATTATTCATCATATATCTTATATCATAACAAATGTATACATATATACATACATATATATGTATACATCATACTAATATATCCGCTTGCAATATTTGAGCTGTGAGATAAACTCAGCCACCCTGGCCGCAAGGAATCTAAGCTCCCAAGCTGCGAGACCCCAGCGACCACCACGCCAACGTCTCCAACCCAGGTATGCCTTGCTGATTAAAAAAAAATGGGTTGTACCCATGTTTATTTGTTAGATAGTTAGTCAGCTAGTTAGTTTGTTTATTTGTTTGTTTGTATGTAAGTAAGTTAGTTAGTTGGTTAGTTAGTTAGTTACTTAGTTAGTCAGCTAGTTAGTTTGTTTATTTGTTTGTTTGTATGTAAGTAAGTTAGTTAGTTGGTTAGTTAGTTAGTTACTTAGTTAGTCGGCTAGTTTGTTTGTTTGTTTGTTTGTTTGTATGTAAGTAAGTTAGTTAGTTGGTTAGTTACTTAGTTACTTAGTTAGTCAGCTAGTTAGTTTGTTTATTTGTTTGTTTGTATGTAAGTAAGTTAGCTAGTTAGTTAGTTAGTTAGTTTGTTTGTTTGTTTGTTTGTTTGTTTGTTTGTAAGTTACTTAGTTAGTTCGTTAGCTAGTTAGTTAGTTAGTTAGTTAGTTAGTTTATTAGTTAGTTTATTTGTTTGTTTGTTTGGAAGCTAATTAGTTAGTTAGTTAGTTAGTTAGTTTGCTTGTTTGCTTGTTTGTTTGTTTGTTTGTTTGTTTTGTTTTGTTGGTTTGTTTGTTCCAATTTAAGGAACTAACCTTCCCAACAGTCAACAAAAAATAATCCGAGAGGATGAATTCAGTGACATGTTTTTCCTTTTTTGTAGTTGGATCTACTCGGATTTAGCTGCAAGTTCGTGTGTTTGAACAAAGAATCGGAAGTTAACCCTGGAAGAGATGGGATCTAATGGCTCATGAGAATACACAGACCCTTCCAAGAAGCGAAATCGAAAGGATTGCTTGCTCTCCAAGCCCTACTTTTCAGGCTGTGGCTGTTTTTTGGGAGGCCAAGAAAAATAACTTCAATTTGTAGTTGAAGTACTTGAATGTGCATTAAAACGACCATGTTCGCGATGTCATATTTCCTTGTCATCAGTTAAATCATACCTGTTTCAAGGGAGTAGTCTTTCATCCCCTAACCACAAGAAACAGGTTTTTCCAGCATCAAAACACATCAAAAGCTATCCCTATGATCAACAGGACAAAATTTGATCCCGAATGAATCAATCTCTACCTTCATATGGGAGTAGAATCTCTGAGAATCACAGCAGGAACCATAAGCAGGTAACTCCGATTCGCACCGTAGAGATGATTTGAGGTAATCGAATATAGCTGGAAAATTGATTCAACAATAGCTTTCCTGCTTACACATATGAATTCTATAATTTTGAAGTTTCCATTTGTTCTTTCCTTTTCAAGCTTCATAGGATTTAACACAAAAACCACACCAAGAAAAAGTGCTGGAAATCCGACCATCATCTTCCAGCCATTCTCCGAGTCACCAATGGAAGTGCTCCAGCAACACCCAAAGCTGCCGACAGCGGTCCTGCTGTCAAGACATGTGCCAATAATACAAACGATGACGAGGTTCAAATGTAGCGAAATCAATTGTAGTCTTATATCATATACCCTCCAGGGAATGGATACATATCCCACCAAGCGGGAAGTTTGGAAAATCATCGACTCAAAATGCCATTTTTGGGGGATATGTTAGTTCCCTGGAGGGTATATATACAAGTATGTATATTTGTATAGAAAAGGTAGTATAATACATCCATGAATATATGCAATATAGATGTAATATGTATTTTTGTGTTTGTTCAGCAATGTAACGTACGTTTGCGTGCAATAGTTGAAATGTGATGTAATGCTATATTATGTCAGCGATATAGTAGAAGGTGATCTAATCCAATTTGTAAGAATGTAATGCAAGGCTTTGCAGGTCTGCATGTATGAGTATGCATGAGTCTACGTCTGGAGGTTAGCGTTGTTTACAGTGATACCAGGTTCAACCAATATGATACTGCGATAAAGTTCAACAACATTGTAGCGTGGAGCAAACTATATAATGAGCAAGACATGCTGGTACAGAAACATACGCACTTTGATTGAATATAAACATCTTAGGCTACATACAAGCACTTTTCAATGCCTTTTTGCTGCTTTAAGCACCCAAGGTGTCTCTTAAATCACCCTATTTGGGTATCAACACTCGGGACGGTGGAACGCTCCTCTGAAGATAGGACCCATGGGACCTTTAGAATGCGACTTGTCGCAACCGTTGCAATGTTCGCAAGCCTGGCAATACCCATGACGCATCCATAGGACGATTGTATATTTCCCTACATGAAAACCCATAGAAATCTACATTTGGATGATTTTTATGGATGCTTTACCTACATTTACCACAAAAATCATCCAAATGTATAGGTAAATATACCAGTCCCATGGATTCTATGGGATATTGACACCTTTTTTTTTCACATCTGGAGATATCTTTTTTGAAACCCCAGGATGCTGGCGCCATTCACATGCCATGTTCGTAAAACACACATCCTGGGTGGAACACCTTGATGAAAAATTCAGGAGTCTCTTGGTAATGGAAAAAGGTAATTTACGAAAACCAACCAAAAATATGAGTTTTTGTCGCATTCTGTCTCACTTCATGACATTTTTGTTTGGTTGTGTGGTTGATTCCTTCATTTTTCCGTGCGCAAAATTCCATTCAGAAATTCCATCATTGACCCAATCAGTTGAGAATTTAATCCAGTTTCCCCCCAACAAAGAAATTCCACATGTAAACTGTTTGGGGAAAAATACCCTCCCCAAAACTAACAGCTCTTTTCCTTGAAAATCGGCCGAGCTTGCCCCAAAAGGAAGACCTTTCGTCTTCCAACCGTCTATTTTCAATGCGAAAATGTTAGTTGTCGGGAGAGTATGCCTGCAAATAACCTGAACACAATAAAATCAAAAAAATTAAGTATCAACTGCTGTAACATTTCTCAATAACAACAATTAGCATATCTATCTTTCAGTACATGGGATTTACGATCTATAATGAATACTAGGTGGTGGTTTTCAACCCCTTTGAAAAATATGCTCGTCAAAATGGATCATTTCCCCGGGTTGGGGTGAAAATAAAAAATGTTTGAGTTGCCACCACCTAGAATACTAATGGATTTCTAGCCAGCTGTTGGTTGGTCCGGGTAACTTCTCACCAACGATTCGTTACCCCCTTCGCCTCTGATGAGGTTGAGGTTGGTGCAGTCAGCAAGGCGCCACCCCAAAGACCTGCCACCTGACAGCGAAAATATAGCTACTTGGTATGGAAATATTGGAGCTTTGTCCCCAATCTACCCCAATGTACCCTCACATGTCACATATATGTATATCTCTATATCTATATCTATATTTATTCAATTTACATATCCCCCCAAAGATACCCCAAATCATGAATGATTTTGTTTGGGAAAAGAAGAACACAATTCTATACATTGAATGTTGCTGAAATACATTTCACTTGGGTGTTGCCCCTCAGACAGAAACACTCACCACCAGGATTCGAAATACTTTTAGGTGCGGGAATCTCTAACTAAACCTTCATTCGCCACTAGCATCCTGGGTGGGGGGTTAGCTCCAAGAGATGTTAAATAGTGAAATGCTCTTCCCCTCTCAAAAAAGAGTTTGCTTTTATTTATCAAAGGTGGTCAGATTTGTTTGTAAAACATTGATAGGCTCTCACAGGATCCGGCCCAAATTATAATATTTCACCAACCTAGAGTTCCCTGAAATTAAGGGCTCCCATTTCCCGAAACCTATTCGCTACATTTTGGGGAGACCAAAAACCTGGGTGTATGATTTGACCAGACAGGATCTATAAGATCTCAGAGCCAACCAACCCGAGATTGAATTTCTCGGAGTTACATGGTCTTCACAGAAACACCCAACGTGGGCAACCTTGATGGATTGGAACGCTGTAGATACTAAACAACCACTTGAAAATGAGCTGGGCTGATGTTGTTACGATTCACACACACATATGTGCGTGATATCCGCTATTTATATATTTCATATACGTACATATAACTAGATGAGTAAACAAATGTGTATAAACAAATATGTGATATGATAAATGCTCATTACTTGCCATTGTTTGGCATTATATATATATATATATATCTACATTGTGGCGATCTTACCATCAACCAGAAATCCAGGTTTGTGTCCATTCTCTCTCTCCTGAAAACTAACGGATGTTCCCTGAAAATCACTGGTTGGAAGATGTGTCCCCTATTGAAATAGATTTGAAATAGTCGTCCCTTTTTAGGGGACCTTTGTTATAGTTTTCAAGGGGTTTTTGATGCCCATGCTGAAAGGGCCAATGCCAACCCAAGAACATCGAAAATAGGAACCAGAGTCACCATACTGTGTGTATGTGAATATGTAATCTTGTTGAATATGATATGTATATTTAATACATATATATAATCATCTATATCATTATCAATATCAATGTACAACAACAACAACAACAACAACAACAACAACAACAACAACAACAACAACAACAGCAACAGCAAAAGCAACAGCAACAGCAACAACAACAACAACAACAACACCAACAACAACAACAACACCAACAGCAACAACAACAACAACAACAACAACAACAACAACAACAACAACAACAACAACAACAGCAACAGCAAAAGCAACAGCAACAGCAACAACAACAACAACAACAACACCAACAACAACAACAACACCAACAGCAACAACAACAACAACAACAACAACAACAACAGCAACAGCAACAACAACAGCAACAGCAACAACAACAACAACAAAAACAAAAACAGCAACACCTAAAATCGGCACATCCACTGTGACCTACTCGGTTTGAGTCTCCCCACGGCAGGTGGGATAAAACATAAGGGACACACCTAGGGGTCGTCCGGGAAGGTAACGAGTGCTGTCTCCCTTCTTTTAAAGAGCCCGAGGTGGTAGCCAGTATTATATAGCCAGGTATTAATGGGATTATACATAATACATATAAGTTGTAAGTAGTGTGTACAAAAACAATTATATCTGGCCAAAAAAATATTTCACCAACCTAGATTTCCCTGAAATAAGGAGCTTTCACTTCCCCAGCTACCTTTTGGGGTGAGGTCGCTTGAGGTCGCTAGAATTTGGCCAGAATAATCACATCTAATGAAACATGAAACTACATTGAAACTACTATATAATCCTCCTTAACCAAATCACTATTTTCCCTGGAAGATGAAATTCCATTGGTTGTAAAAAAAAAGCTGGCTCAGGTATGTGCCATGGTCATCCCCCCCAAAAACAAAGAAGGTCATCCCCCCTTTATGCAAGGCTCGTTTTTTTTGGTTGCAGGTTGCCTCCAGGCTGGAAAGTTCGGGGGTTGATATATTATTTTACCTGGGACCTGGCCAGGCCTTCCATATTTATAAATGGGTTGGCTATCATTTGGATGATGAAACAAATATTTATGTAGGAAATGTTTGGACATCACCAAACGTCACTGACAATCACTATAGAGTATTCAACCAATTTAGCCTTCTTGTCGACCAGAAATATCATCCAAGAATAATACACAGCCACATCAAACTACATCCCTTACCCCATGACGGATCCATGGGACTGCTGTATTTACCTACATTGACCCTATTAAAAAAACAAAATTCATGTAGGTAAATATACCCATTTGGGACCCATGGAGATTCGTCATGGGTTATGCTGCAACATTTCCAAAGTTGAAGTCATATTATAGATCTTCACCTGGTACGGTTTTCCGGTATCACTTCACTGGCGAAAAGTGTTTCGCTAAGTCCATGGCCATGGTGTTTCGCTGGAGTGACCGTCAAGGAGCGTGGTTTATCAGGATGAAATCAAGTCCAATTCTTAGTCATGACTTGAAAATCCTTGAAGAATTGAATTACTTCAACGAAAAAATCACTCTCTGTTTGAGATCACAAAATTCATGAAGATGAAATTAGACTGCACAGATGGTTCCACCAAATTCCATTGCTTTTCCAATTGCCACCACGGATTTTTTGGAGATCCCAAAGTGGCCAGATTGAATTGGCACTATACCCAAATTTCAAAGATTATTTGAGAAAAACCAATGGCCAAGCCAACTCATGTTTCATACCCATAGAATCCATGGGACTGGTATATTTCCTACACGAATGGTTGATTTTGATGGTTGACCATGGTAAATGTAGGCAAATATACCATACATGGATTTTTGTGCGTGTTTTTTAACACTCAAGTTCCGTTCCGTGGAGTCGCTGCAGTCGCTTGATCCAAAGAGCTGCGGTTTGCATCTACAGTCGCTGTAACAAAAATGCATATGTTTAGTACAAAAAAAACAAAATAACACCGGCTGTGCGAGAGTAACCACAAGTGATCTTAGGATACATATAATTAGCTTTGATTAGAAGGGGGACTAGAGGTGTCAATAATTGCCACAACCTGGAAAACAAGTTGCTGTTAATTTGACCCTCAACTAAAAACCCCTAAAACCAGCCATCCAGTTGCCTATAAAAAAGGTACTTTCCTACGTTTTCCAGGAATGTGTGGTTTTTCCCTTTGAAGCTCTTCTTCGTAATCCATCAAACTCTATGACTCTTCACATATGTCGGATCACATTTTTCGGATCGAGTCTCGATACACTCCAGCTATGAGAGCCAACAAGCTGGTAATGGAAAAACCATGAAAAACCACATCTTGATAACTTAATTCATATATAATCTATATATCTATATACAAATAGAACCGTGACTATTTCATTAGACATGTCGAAATCCGTTGACCTCTTTTTTTTGGATGAAACCAAAAAAATACCGTATTTTATCGCCTATGGTCTTTTTTTTGTGTTTCTTTACCCATAAACTTGGTACTAAAACACCCCTCTCCCCCCCGCCAAAACCCCCCGCGGACACCTTGAGCTTCCAGTATTCCTCCACCTGGCAAGCTGGAAAAAAATATTGCACCATGGTTGGGGTCTGTTGCTTGTTGGAACCCATCACCCGCGGAAACATGAAATTTTACTTGGCCATAAATTTCCTCAAATTTCCATATACGAACTGGGATCGAGTCTTCCCGAAAATTTGAGGATTTTGAGGTGAGAAGCAAACATGTGTTGAACGAACACCTCCCTGAAAGAAAAACAGGTCGCAAACCTGAAAAAAAATATAATCCATCCCAAAAGCTTCGAACTTATCCCATCTTCAGGATCGAACTGTCAAAAGCAGGGGAGGGTAATATCTATAGTGACTATTTGTATAGCTGCTTAAAGTAGTTTGATTGTTTCCTTTTTGCTTAGTTTTCATGGTACCTGGCACCCTTTTCTTTCTTCCACCCCATTCACAAAATGCAGAAAAAATCCGATCCCATGGGTTGTTGTTTTGCCAAAAAAAATTGACAAGCAGGAATGGGATGGGGAAAAACCCCGTTAAGATTAAAGATATGAGGATTAGATCCGATCATTTTCAATGACACCATGTTGACTTGGAATGGGAGGAAAATGATGTAGAAGCTTGGTACTTGAAAAAATAATTGATATCACCAAGGCAATTGCCATGAAACTTCATTCACATTGGCTCCTTCCCATTTCATTGCGCAGGTGCATTCCGTTTAGGCCATGGTGGCCAGCAGGCAAAACAAAACCTATCACATATCCATTGGACTACCCTGCAGTAAACTAACATAGCAATGGAAAATGGACCCTTTGGAGATGTATTTCCTATTGAAAATGGGCATATTCCATTGCTATGTTAGTTTACCAGAGTGTAACCGAAACTCTGACTTTCCATGAAATCCTGGTTGCTTAATGACACGATCCTTATGACTGTTGATGAAATAATCCCCACAAAACAGGGTAGGATTTCATCCCCAACAAATGCCCTAAACAACTAGAGATATATATATATATATACCCTAAATGGTAGTTATATTCCCTACATACCCTATATTCCAGTTTTAAATATGCAATTATATAATCCCATATAGCCCCTTATAATGGTTCACTTATACCCTAAACAACCAGTTTTAGTTTTCATTGTTCATGTCATGTTGTTTTCTACTAAAACTTCATCACAGAAAAGTCGACCACACACACCGTCCAACCGATCTTCCAACCGAATGCTGAATCTTGGAACAAGAAACACTTCCAAACGAAAATCCACTGAATACATCTCATACAAAATTGATGGTATACCGTAAATTTCTGCAAATGTCCGTCAAAAATCAAGGCATATCAAGGCAAGATCCTGAATGAAACCGTGTTTTTCTTTGATTCTGCTTCGCTGTTTTTGGGACTTTGATCCAAACGGTACACACTTGCAAAGGCCCACAAGCACACTTTCCAACCCGCAGCAGCACTTGATGGAGAGGATTGATTTATTATATCAGGGTCTAGATTCAAATTTGAAGGAAACCAGAGTAGGATAGAGATGATAGAGTAGGCATATCATATAAACAGCAGCATCATGGACCGAATGCCGAATGTCACATTTATTTCTAGTACCATTCAGGTGAAGGATTCCCATTTCCCTTCCAAAAAGCATCCAAAAAGCTACCTTTTGGGGGGGCCCAGGTCACCTGCTCTGGAAGCAACGACAAGGTGAGGCCAGTCCCCAGCTCCTGGAAGAAATCGGATCTCCAAACTGTACCCCAAAACGGCGACCTGAAAATATACCCGGAAAAGGAGAAACATCTATTTATACAAATCACATCAAATCACTCATTTTTGTTGGACTTTCCATGCAGGATTTTTTTGCCCCAACAAAATTTTTGAAGAAACCCTTCTCCAGCCCAACAACATGCAGTTTTTTTTTTGGTGGTGAAACATGACAAAAATGAAGGTGTTTGCTTGTTTTTTGATGGACGTCCTCATCTTGGAGGCATCACATTTTTTCCAGGTTTTTTGCCATTCATGTGAATTGAAAGGTCATTTTTACTATCGTCAATACATCCGCTACCTACTGTTGATGGACAAAATCATGCACCACCTGGGATGATTAAAACCCTATAAATAATGGGATAGTCATCATCCTTGGTGGTGCAGGATTTTGTCCATCAACAGTATGCCCTCATGTGACATGCACCTAAAATTCTTCATCCCAAAAAAATCCGTGGAAACTCGAGCCCATTTTCCCGTAGAAAATGGCACCATGTGCTGGATTGGAAAGTCCTTGCTATTGTTGAAAAGCCCCTCAACCTGCCATTTGGTCAAAGCAGTGCGGAAGACCTCCCGTGGGCCGAGGATGCCGCGCCGTGTCCCAAAAAAAACACAAGTCGAATGGGTTCCAGCAAGACCACCGTCTAGGAGCTTGCTAATGCACTTACTCAAATCTTACGTGTAAATATTCCTCTCTTCAGGTATACGTATCTATTTCTTTCTTACATGCTTGTTTCTGGAATCCATCGTTTCACACATTTTGATGGGATTTTGTGCCTTTTTTTGAAACAAAATCAATCTATCAGGATTCTGTCATACGGAGGAAAACTGCTAATCATCCTGTAGCAGTTGCGTGTATTAACCTATACTTAGATTTGCCTAGGCTGGTTGATAACAAAAATCAAAAATATTCCCCCAAGTGGTGGTTAGTCTAATGGTGATTTCCCATGGTAGAGGGTAAAACATCACAACACACACAAAAACCATCCCCCTTGAATGATCCTAGGCATATAAAATGTTACCTGGAATCTACATTTTATAAGGACAAAGGATATACATTTTATAGGGAATCATTCTGGGGTGATCAAAAAGGGTGGACCTTTCCCTCTGTCACCAAATGGCAAATCTGGATTTCCAGCCCAGCTGTTTCCAGGGTCACCTTACATCGAATTCCTGGAAAATTGGTTCCCAATATTTCGGAGGCCAGCGCCCGAAAAACCATCACTTGACACTGCCATGTCTACCATGAACCTATCTTGAGCATGGAAATGGAGATGGAGTAAATGAAACGAAAAGGAAACATCATGCCAACACTCCAATGTCACGTTGGTCATACTTTTCTTCTTGCCGCACCCTTTTGGAAAGCATCCATATGCAAAATGTGTATGTCGCACTGGGTTTTTGATGATTGAATGAATTAGATTGCAATATATGATATTGTTCGTGGACAAAATGCACCACTACTCAGTGTCAGTTGATATGGGAGAAAACCACTCAATCTGGTGCAAGATGGTTTCCATAGACAGTAACAATTTATGTTTTTGGTAGTAAGTCGTTGTGTGTTGAACACTCGGCCTTGGGCCCTTTGTCTTTCGCAGTTGCTCGTTTTTTTGTTTCACCGCCCAAAGCTTTTAAAACCAAAGACCGACGAAAATAACTTCCCACATCGCGAAAGACCTACCAAAACTATCCCAAATGGATGTACATGGTGCAGACAGGTCCACATCTCATGATGGTATTTTTCAAAAAAATGTAGTTTTTTTTGGTTATTCTTTCAAAGTGAAACATCCCATAGAATCCATGTATGGTATATTTACCTACATTTGGTTGATTTTGATGGTTAACTATGGTAAATGTAGTAGTAAACATATACCATACATGGATTCTATGAGCATGGTCAAATCAAATATATCAAAAAAAAATCTCTCCAAAGCGTCCAGAGGAGCATCTCCCCCCTCCAAAGCGTCCCGATGCATCTCCCCCCTTTTCACGATGACTCGACCTTCAAATCCTTGATGTAGGAATCTTCACTGGCCTCACCCAACCTTAGAAACTCGATGCCACCCGGTACAAATGATCCACCAGGTGAGGCACGCAACAAAAACCTGGCCTTACTTTCCATTACGTTCCTGAAGATTAACGGCTGGAACATGATTCCCTGGAGGTTTGGTTAAGATCATTTTCTTTTCTAAATGGGTAATTTGTAGGTTCCATGTTAATCCTCCAGGGTGTATACTGGTTGTTTAAAAATGGGATCCTTATTTCATGGTTTATGACATACTCCCCACATAACTGGGTAGGATTTCATCCCCTATATACCCTAAACATTTTCTTTTCATTGCTCAGGTAGCCCTACTGGGTTTCTAGAGTATCCGATTTGACTTAGGATTCAACATTATCCACAGGGGAGAAAAACAACTAAGTCATCTCGTGATCTTCAATATTTAAACACTCTAGCAATACTATAGCTAATCATCTTCAAATCTTGGCTCCCACACACCACTATGCTGGAAGTGTCCATGCTCTCCTCTGGCACCTGACAAAAATCAAAAAGGGCATTGAAGAGGTAAAGGCCATCCTGCTCAGTTCTAATTCACTATAGATACATGATACATGTGCCTTTATCGATATTGTATTTACATATCTCAAAGATCATACATATTTGATGTTTGTATAGATAGTCAAATAGTGTATAAATATATCAATATATGCAAAATAATATATACAAGTTATGGGTAAAGTATGCAAAATTACCAACTTGAACCATTTTCTGAACAAAGGATTTTTTTGGGGGTGGATTCCCTTCCAACGTTGGGTGAGGAAACTGGAAACCGGTGGGTCCCTGAAAAAGATGGCCCCGGGGGATCCGTGTGAGTTATCCATTGTTCCATAGTAACACCGTTACGCAACCCGAAAACAAACCAACATCGCCTGAAAATTGATGGGTCCGGAAAATGAAATTTCCTTTTGAAATGGCTCCTTTTTTGGGGGGACATGTTAAATTTTGTGGGGGAGCTACTATCTGGAAACGTTTTGTCACCGAAATAACAAGCCATTTGGCAATGATTTGATGTAAAAAAAACGATCCATTGGAGTCTTTTGGAGTTGCGATATCTTAGGCACTTGAAACTCAATCTGACTTACTAAAGACCTACAAGAAATCTGGACTCCAACACCAAACTCATCTTCCAACCCTCAATTTGCAAATATCAAAGTGTCAGAAATTGTATGTTCTATCTAGGTACCTGGGTAGGAGAGAATTTTACAACAACAAATCCTATGAAATTTGTTTTTTTTCCCAGCATCTTCCCCTGTGGAAAAAAGTTGCGCTTGCACTATGACAGGTCGGCAAAGACCACTACCCTCTAATCATAGCAATGGAACATCCATCATATTGCATTTCATAAGCCATTCCTTCCCAACAATCTTCTCTTGCATTGTCCAAGTAGGCAATCATATCAATCATCTAATCTTTCTAAATCGCCAAATCCCCATTTGGGGATAAAACACGTTGTTTCCTCACACAAACAGAAACAAAGGAAACAACAACAAAAAGACGCGCACACACACACACACAAAAAAAACAAGATCACTAAGTTGCAGGGGGCTTATTTTTTCAAAAACTAACACTCACAAAGAAAAACAACCGACTTCCACGACCTGTTTATAACAAGAACTCACAAAAACACTACCCTCCAAGGGAACGAATCCATATCCCACCAACCGGGAAAAGCAAAAGCATCCACTCAAAAGTACCTTGAAATGGGGGTGATATGTTAGTTCCTGGAAGGTAACAAAAAAATCTCACAACAAAACGCTTCAAGTTCCCAAGTTCCATTGGTCCATTGTTCCAATCACCAGCTCTTTGACACCATTTCGCCTCGACGGTGTCTTCACCTGTGGCGTATTGATCCCAGCAAGGACAAGCTTGCAAACTGGCTTTGGGCTGGCCAAATCCAATGAAAATGAATATGAACCGATGAATTCCCTCAACAGATTTAGGATATCATTCCTCAACAAACTAAACTAAACATCCCTCAACCAACAGAAGTTTTGCTGCGAAAAGGCTTTGATGATGTTTGATTTCAGTGGAATTTTTGATGGAAGCAAGTAGTGATGGGCGGCCCGTCTCAGTGCTGAAGCATTCATGGTTTCAAATTAACACAGCGCAAGGCAAATTGCATCATCTCTCCCCTCGGGCGTAAAAACGAAATATCTATGTATTGTATGAGTATTGATAATTTGTGTGCAATTATGTATATGTATATGACAAATATATATATATATACGTGTATAAACTGATATATATATATACATATTCAAACCACCACCTAGGTACTGTGATTCGCCCCTACCCAGTGCCACCCCCCCGACTACGTCCGACTACGCCCATGCCAGGCACCGTCCAACTGGCCGTCCACGTAGATTTCGCTGGTGCCACTTGCTTTGAAAACCACCTGAGTGTTAAAAAAAATGACTTCTGTAATAAATTCAGTTGCTGCCTAAAAAAATAAATATGAAATGGATCATCCTTCCAAAATCAAAAGCAAAATATAGTGATAGCTCCGGGGGTCCTATTTGTTAACATGAGATTAGTGCTGAATAGTTCTTTCTTCTTTTTCCTCTGAATGAGGAATCAGTTTACTCTTTCGGCTTGGACACAATCCCTGGTTGAATGTCTTGGAAAGTAATTTACAGATTATACTCCCTGAAACTACCAGACAGGGTATGGGCGAATGGGCCAATGGGTGAACTGTTAGTTTCAGGGAGGGTATATTATGCCCATTTGATATTGGTCTATTATGGCCTTGGAAGGCCTTGACATTTCGAAAGAGGTTTTTCTCATGAATTCTGGGGCTCAAGGCAGACAATTTTATCCAACCATTTCTGGCCGCCGTGACCCACGAAGAACTAACTGCTTGGGTCACCAAACAGTGGACCCTCCAATTCGGACAAGACCGGTGGGCACAGCATATTCAAGAGTCATCTTAAAAATGTTGCCAGGATGTTGCCAGGGCTGCGGCTTATCCAAATATTCAACAAGTCGCCTCTTACAGCACTGATTACCTAGTTTAAACTGTATGAATCTCATAGTATCACAGTGCTAGTTTGATTTGGAAATAAAGATATTGAAACCATGCATGCTGTTGTGATGGGACACCTTCAATAGTTGACAATGGATCTAAATAACTTCTTCGGGACCCTTCCCCCATTCTCACCAACAATGCTATGAATCCCAGCGGGGAATTTAGCAATCCAGAATCATGTGTTCCTTTTTCACGAACATATTAAATGTTGAAGAATCCAGCTGTTTGATGCTGCTTACAAAGTTGGACCCCTACCAGTGATAAGTAGGATTCTAACTCCACTGCTAGGGGTGAAATAACCCCAGTTTTCGGCCAGCTGATGGGGGTCCCCATGTCACTCCATTGATTTTCCGCGGCTCCGGGGCCCATCTTCTGTTCCAAGTGGCAAGTACATGGTGCCATTCCCTGGCATAGCAACCAGAGTCTTGGGGAATGCGGGTCAGTATCCTATAGCAGGAATCAACAAGGATAGCCTCTTGGGAACTAACATATCCCCACCCGAGGTATGTTTGAGTCGATGATTTTCCTTCTCCCAAGGTGGGATATGTTAGTTTCCTGGAGTGTATATACGTTTTGGGAGTGTCATTAATAGTACTACTAGTACTTCTTATCACATCCTATCCTGCTTCTTGTTTATGGTTATCAAGACTTCGTCACCACAAAAAGTAACCTTTGAGTCTTGCCTTTGTGCCAAAAGGCATGTGTAAGGAAACAAATCTAAGGTGGTAGCTCCAAATCACTCCCTACTATGGAAGGATTTTATATACCCGCAGCTCCTTAGCTAAACATCTATCAACGTTACACAGCAACAGCGGATCCAAACAGTCGGCAGCAATACCCATCCAAAGAGGTCTCTCCAACCTGAAAAGTGCCGCAAGTGATTGAAGATACAATTCTATAATCATGGGAACCTAAGGGAAACAAATGGTCAATAGTCCCTTACTAAGGCCTTGTTTCTTGTGGGGGTACCCTTAGGTTCCCATGATATAAGACTTTATATGTTATTGTTTCAATCAAAATCAATGGGCTTTTTAAATATGTATATATATATATATCAACATGCATTCTAGAGATGATATATGTGTTAATAAATGAAAATATATACACAAATATTGATTCCCCTTACTGATGCCGCATCTTTTTGTCAAATCTTGACCTTCGTGTTGGACGCAAAAAAACACCTGTCTATGTCGCTCAAGACTACGTGTCAACTGCCTTGAAATCACATTCTCACTGGTAAAAAAAACACTTAGCTCAGGACGACTTGACTGGGGGCCGTAAGTTCTTCTTCGGGCCTTAAGGAAAGTCGTGAAAGTTTGCGGCCCAGGGGGACCAACGCAGTGATTTTTTTTGCTTTTGGGCAAACTATGTCCAGTTTTTGTGGATGTGTTTTGAAGTTTTGGATAGATCCTGGTTGGTGGTTTCAACCCATTTGAAAAATATTAGTCAAATTGGATCATTTCCCCAAATAGGGGTGAAAATAAAAAATATATGAAACCACCACCCAGGATTGTTTTTGTTTGGTAACTGTTGGTGTTTGTTGTTGCATTAATGGGATACTTGTATGAGAAGGTTCATCATGTTGCATCCTAGAAGTTGGGGTGAAGTATCGTAAAGTGAAGCCACTGGCCTAGTTCTACTAATCTACTTTAAAAACACACACATCGAGTTGTTTTTTCGTTCATAAGCCCTATGAGTGTTTTCAAAAATAGGGTACCCCAAAATGGATGGTTTATAGCCTATTAAAATGGATTCCCTGGATGATTTGGGGGTACCACTATTTTCGGAAACATCCCTATAATCATTTAGCAACCAACATATTTTGTCAACAGTTCACGGCTACTGGGGATCTACCTAAACTAGTACACCCACGAAACTTAACCATGTTCCCTGCAAAGGGGAACATGTTAAAAAAAGGAAAATGTATTTTCCAACCATCGATTCTCAGGGGATCTGTCATTTTTTCAAGGGGGGATAAACCACCAACATGGACCAACCAAATTCGTTCATGTTTGCAACCCTTTTTTCATCCTCCCTTTTCTCCTTGGCTTCAATACTTCTCAGCATCTGGGGCTTCCTGGCTGGGCTGGAGATGAGAGAAACCACACATCCAAAGTTGCTTGACGTGATGACAATCTGAAAACAACATATCTAGTTGCTGGTTGAACCAACCCATCTGAAAAATACTAATCAAATTCGATTATTTTCCCAATTTTCGGGATGAACATAACAAAATGGTTGAGTTGCCACCAGCCAGAGAACCATTATCTTGCAAAAGCCAGGTGGCATGACAACATAAACCAACTCCTGTTCTTCCCAAGTAAATGTGAAATCTGTTTCGCAGCAATCTCATGAGCCTGGTGAAATTTCATTTCCTTGTTTGATCACTTTGGAGTTAGAGAACTGGAAATCATTTCATAATTCCCAAGATAAACTACATGTTTAATGGTGATCTGATATTTTTCGTCACATTACTTTTTTCTGTCATTTGGCAACCCGGTATCAACCAATGCTTTGGGGTGGTTCCAACCAACCCCAAAAAAATAGCGTAACAACAGGGACTACACAGCTTCACTTTACCACGTTGACCCATTGAACATCCATGGAAAACATCAATGTAGCGGTTTCCACCTCTCGAAAAAAAAAACGGTTGTGTTTTTGCTTACCACCATGGGCCGTCATATGTGGGGTCCGAACTCCCATTGGTTACCTGTGGTCAGGGATGGTCATTAACGCAGTGGTAGGGCTTAATATACCCATCATAAGGATTCCCTGGCAATTATTGGGATTCCCTGGCACATTAGGTTTATTTATCAACCTTATATTCCCCCAAAATAGGGGTGTATTAAAAAGCATATTCCCAATAGGGGCGTTAAAAAAGAGACAACACTATGACTATCAGGATTCCCGTATTAAAGGTGTGATAGGATGACCATCCCAATAGAAGGAATTGATCGATTCTCATCATCATATGTGCCAGGGTCTAAACTGTCCTTAACAGGGAACCCTTAACAGGTATATAAACCATTACTGTTGGGTTGATGAGCATCCCTTCACACTTGGATGTCCCGGCCAGGAAGTTAGGATCAATGGTTTATAACTTCAATAAATACCCCATTTATAAGTAGGTGAAATTACCCATTGATCCTAACCATTGATCCCATCTTCCAACGGGACATCCAAGCACAGGGAACAAACGGGAGTTTCGACCCCAGCACATATCCTCAACCAACCCAACTTCCATCAGGACCCAAACCTCGGACGGCACTAGTGCACTGCCTGTGGCAAATCTCACCTCGAGATTTGCAACAAAAAATGCTGGCCGCAAATACATGACACGTTTATCTTTGCAACTAATATATCTAGATACATATACAGCATATACATATCTACAAATACATATATATATATACATACATAAATATATATATATACATATATATAAATATATACATATATATATACACATATATTTATATACATATATATTTATGTACACATATATATATATACATATTAATATACACAATAAAAAAAATATGTATACAAAGTTCCCCTTAAGAAAAAATAACAACCGACGGGAAAAAAAACTAAGATTCGGACATTGGAGCCTGCAGCCAGCATCCAGCCATTTGGCCCCTCAACTGACATGATCCTGAGGGAAGGAGTAGCGGCCCGCCACTGACATATCCACTGCTTGGATGTCCCAGGAAGTTAGAATCCATGGTTAGTAAATGGGTTATTTCACCTACTTATGGATGGGATATATTAGGGTTATATAACCCATTTGCTAACCATTGATCCTAACTTCCAACGGGACATCCAAGTGTGAGATTGATCCTTTCAAGGAAGAGCCAGTTATAAAATAAAAACGGTCGTCTTACGATTGGAATGAATTCCCTCTAGTTGGTGGGTGAACCAACCCACCTGAAAAATATGCTCGTCAGAATGGTAATCTTCCCCAGGAATCCGGGTGAAAATAAGACTTATTTGAGTTGCCACCACCTAGTCCTGGTTGTGATTTCACTCCCCAGAACCTGGAGATTCACATTTTCCCAGGCTGGGGAAACCTGGTTGTTTAAGGTTCCGGGATCCTTAGTTCATGGTTTGTGAATGAATCCCTACATAACTGGGTAGGATTTTTCACCCCCTTTGTTACAAACAAACAACCAGGGGTTGTTTTTTTCATTGCTCAAGTACAAATTCATAGGAAAGTCTCACTCCGCATTTGCGTGTCATTGCAATCCATGCGCCAACCTTCACTGCTCCACTTCATTATTGAGTGCCCCAATCATCCCAATCCCAAAGGAACAACATTAGAAGCAATGATCAAAGGAGCCCAGCAAATACCCATTAGGAAAAATATACCATTATGTATAATATAATATATATATACATATGTAAGGCGTATATGGGGTTGATTATTAAGGGTACCACCATTTTCCATATGAGGGAAACCCCATGGATCTTCATTTCATCACGATGTCCCTTTGTCACAGCCTTGCATCCGGCGACTTAGAGAAATGGCTTACGGGGTTGTCAGATTGTTCCACTTGTCGTACCCAAATCTCCATTGGGACTGGTATATTTACCTACTTGAATGGTGTATTTTTATGGGTTTTCATGTAGGTAAATATACCAGTCCCGTGGAGCATATGGGGTATATAGATTCTAGAGTTGTTTTGGGGGGAAAAAACAAAAGGCATCAGGCATGATTCCAAAATTTACACTCATAATTCATGATGATCATGAAACTAAGAGAGATAGAATGTATCTTGCATGTTATTTGCTTTTTTTATTGCAAACAGAACAGAATATGGCCACATTCCTACACAGTCATGCCGGGGTCAAGCTCGCAATCAGAACACTGGATTTTAATATATAAAACTATAGTGATTTGGCAGCTTGAACTATACTGCTTGGTAGTTAGAACGTAGCCCAGCGTTCAGCTTTGGCGGCTCCGCTTCCCCACAATTTCAAGGCCGCAATCTTCTTACGAAGACAAACTTTCCCTGAAACTATCTGAAACTAACAGCAAGCAAGTTTGCCCCTGAAGATAGGGGCCACAAAATGGGCCACAATCTGCCCCCTAAAAGGGGAAACGGCCCTCGTATATTATTTCAACCATCCATTTTCGGGTGCATAGTTTGCTGTGGTCGTTTCAGGGAGCTGGTGTCACCCCAAGCCCCCCAAAAAAGATACACCCTGGTAAACTAATATGGCAATGGAAAATGGACCCGGATTGACGATGATTTTCCTATTGACCATGGGGATATTCCAGCCAGCTATGTTGGTTTACCAAAGGATATGCCACTTCTTAATCATCGCCCCAAGTTGCCCCCCCACCTTCTTTCAGCATCAGCACCACGCACCCAGGCCACCAAGGTGAAGTCGTTCAACCTTGGAAAAACCCCAAGTCGACGACAGCTACAAGGTGGGCCCCTACCCGTTGTAAATGGGTTATAACCCCCCATAAGTAGGGTGAAATCACCCCAAGAAAACCCATTTATTTTCGGCCATAAATTTATAGGGGTGAAATTACCCCATTTATGAATGGTAGGGGCACACCTTGTACCGAGTCCGATGATTTTTTTAGGAGCTTGTGTGATTTCTATTTTGTCACCAGAAAATAACTAGTTGGTGGTTGAACCAACCCATCTGTGAAAAAATACTCGTCAAATTGGATCATGAAACCCCAATTTTCAGGGTGAACATAACAAAATCTTTGAGTTGCCACCAAAATCCAAGGATGTTCAGGTTTTTTTCGGTGTACTCACCTCCTGTCTGGCAGCAGTGGAGGATGTAAAAAAAAACCCTTGTAATTCCATGGGATAAACTCCCAACCTCAAGTGGTTAGAAGGATCTCATTACATCAACAGTAGTTGTGAAACGGAACGAATGTGCATTTCGTGTTTTTGTCAGGAGCCAGAATATGTACTTGTAAGGTGCTTTACATACTGAGATGTAACGACACACAATGCGACCGATGCGTAGCTACATTCGCTGAGTTTTGGACAATGAAATCTCCACAGGGTGCTCGCTGCCACCAGCAATGTCACCCACCAACTCCCAGTCAACATCAAGGAAGACCTTAGAAAAAAACACATGCCAACCTAACCGCGGATGGAATGAGTTACATCATCCAATGATTTATCTATATAGTTGGTGGGGAAAACTATCACCCATCAGGGAAAAAAAACATGAATTGGTCAATTAAATTGGATCGTTTCCTCAAGTTTCGGAGAAAAAAACACAAAAGTCTTTTGAAACCACAAAGACCTAGGTACAGCTGGCATGTCCACGGCCCATGGTCGCGACAGTCCTGAAAATCTCCGAAAAAATGGCAGGGTTGAACTACCAACATCCGGGGGAAATGCATCCTTGAAGGAACAGGTGATGATGGTGAGGATTATCAAAAGCGGCTTACTTTGTGGCTACTTCAGCGGTCTTTGGCGGTTTTTGGCTGGAGGTGTATGGCTTTTGCAGTGTCGGCCGCCACGAACTATGTGGAATGAAGAGCAACTCTATAGATACCCTCCAGAAAACTAACATGACATCATGGAAAACCCAACCATTTGAAGATGTATCTCCTATTGAAAATGGTGATTTTCCAGCCAGTCATATTAGTTTTTGGGGGTGCAAACGCTTGAACCTCGGCATGAAAAGTTCTAAAGTGTTGCATCACCACTGAGCAAACTTCATTGGCATGTCCATTGTCATTGTTCTCATCGTCGCCGTTGTCGTCATCCTTTCTGTTTCTCTTGTTCTTGTCAGTATTTCTGGTATGTGCTGGTGTGCTTTGGCACTGCTCATGGTGTTGCAGTTGGTGTTGTTGTTGTTGATGATGTTGCTGTGGTTGTGGTTGTTGTGGTTGTTGTTGTTGTTGTTGTTGTTGTTGTTGCTGTTGTTGTTGTTGTTGCTGTTGCTGTTGCTGTTGCTGTTGCTGTTGTTGTTGTTGTTGTTGTTGTTGTTGTTGTTGTTGTTGTTGTTGTTGTTGTTGTTGGNTGTTGTTGTTTGCTGTTGTTGTTGTTGTTTGCTGTTTGCTGTTTGCTGTTGTCTGTTGCTGTTGTTGTTGTTGTTGTTGTTGTTGTTGTTGTTGTTGTTGTTGTTGTTGTTGTTGTTGGTTGCTGTTGTTGTTGTTGTTGTTGTTGCTGTTGTTGTTGTTGTGGTTGTTGTTGTGGTCGTCATCGTCTTTTCTGTCTCTCCTTCTTGCTAGGCAACTTGCCCAGGTGAATCTGACGGTTCGTTTTCAAGCCATGGGTACACATGTCAATTTAAATATAAATATGTATATACATGCTTGCAGCACTAGTACCCATCTATACAATCAAACATCTATGAATACAACTCACCACATATAATCATATACATATATTCAAACATGCATACACTTGTAGGTATGAACATAGTACAATGAAACAATATAATAATAATTGCATCTAGTACTGTAGCATGAATCTATGTACATTTAGACACACTTAAATGTTTGCAATTGTTTACACATATTTACACAATATAGACTATTATGTGCACACATAAACTACACACCAATATATAACACAAACGCATATGAGAGATAAACACAAAAACATACATGATACTCATACACAGGCTGGCATACTTACTCAATGTATATAAATATGTACATTGTAAGAAAGTACGTGTCTACTTGCATACACCTAAAACATCGACATGGAAAACAAACACATACTCTCTATATGGGGGTTTCCTAAAATGGTGCGTTTCCCCAACACACCCATGGGGTTTTCCTACTAAAAAAATGATCATTTTCCTAGCAAACACCTAAAGGAAACACCTATATTCCCCTCCAGTGCCTTGCGCCCAACCAGCGGGCAATCTCCTGAGTCATCATCATCCTCTATGAAGCGGGAATCATCTTCCTCCTGTCAACCACCATGGGCCAATAGCAAGCCCCTGGCCCCATGCAAAATGAGTTATTGGGATGAAACATGTATCAAGCCTCTATCCAAATAAGTTACTGTACATGTTATTCTATATATACATTGATACCTCATTTCTTCAGATTCTTATATCAAGAAATTAGCTTGCTTTAATGGAATACCGCGGTCAATAGAACCTAGAGGTTTTCATACCTTAAGTCGAACCTGATGATCAACATGACATCAAACACAACATGTAGATCGCTCAACTCAAAATAAACAAGACAGAGTTAAATGCTATCAAACAAAATACGCCCTCCAGGGAACTAACATATCCCACCCGAGGAGAAGGAAACTCATCGACTCAAAGTACCTTGAAAAGGGGGATATGTTAGTTCCCTGCACGGTATTTCAAATGAAAAGAGATTGAAATTTCCTAGTTGGCGGTTTCAACCAATCTAAAAAATATGCAACCGTCAAATTGGGAATCATTTCCCCCAACGATCAAGATGAACATGAAAAATCTTTGAGTTGCCACCACCCAGTTTCAGTTTCAATTTTGTCCCCGTTTCCGTCGAATGTGACTATATACCGCCTCTCACATCCACCCTTTCCAGCTCCTCGATGACATCTTCTGCTGGAGCCATGTTCAGTGGACTGGGGCTGTTATGATGATATTCAGAATGTATATCTGGACCAAAGGATACCAATTTAATTGTGAGTTTTGGAGGAATCCTTTGAACATGATGTGTGTGTTCAAAACAAAAAATCTTTTGGAAGGTTGGTATATTCACATTGGTGAATATCTAAGGTTAATTTGTTGGTCCTTGTCATCTGAGGTTTCTCTATGCCGAATGGGTGCTTCAAACTGACTACATCATCTGTGAAAGACATGTTCTGTCATAGCAACCATTTCAGCCTTCAATTGTTCCATGCAAAGCAAATGTAATGTCTCTATCGAAGGTCCTATATGGGTGTTCCCAAAAATAGGGGTGGGCCCCCAAAATGGATGGTTTATAATGGAAAACCCTATTAAAATGGATGATTTGGGGGGAAAGCCTGCTATTTTCGGAAACATCCCAAATCTTCATACTCTTTCTCTCATCCAACCACCATGAAACTGCAAAAGACTTGCGTGCTTCAGTCCGTTTCTTGGGACACCTTCCACCCGAAATGAAAAATATTCACATATCATTTTTGTGAACTGTAGACAGTCCAGACCTTGTTACGAAATCACAAAAATAACAAATGGATTGTGAACATGTAAATGTATATAATATACATGTACGTAAATGCGGATGCAAACATATTGACTCAGAGAGAGTATTTGAGGATATACAAATGTATAGACATGTATCAAATCGTGCATAAAACAAAATCATCTAAAACATACCCCTAGCATCCCCTAGCTATATTCTATCTAGATCTAGATATTGTATAGCTATGCATGTAGAGCTGAGATATATGTATATATATATGTATATTTGTGGACATGTATCTTCACCATTGCAGACAGCTTTGGAGAGTCTTTTTCTCCACTTGGAACAGATTGATGTTTGCCGCGTGGGTCATCGCGATCAGCAGGCAGAGTTTGTAACTGTACAAAGGTGAGGACAAAATGGCCATAAAAAGTATATTTGATATACAAACCACAATAAAGTGGACGAATTCTGAGATTTTAACAGATTTTCCACTTCAACCTCAAATAAATCTGTCTTGACTCGGTACCTGTCTGGCCGTGGTTTTTGACACTCAAGAATGACATTTTTCGTTCTTCAGGATTCCACGTTCAAGGTTCAAAGATATGCAGAATGTCTTACCATTCCAAGATCTCAGCTGAAAAATATTTGAGACTTTCACAGGCTGTTCACCCAGTTGGGATTCGGATCCCATATGAAGTAGCCTTCAAAAAAACATCTCAAATACTACCACAATGAGGACGACCTTGATATTTTGTTTGATACAAGGGCACTTTGACTATAAATCATCGCAACTAAAACTTGGTATCCTGCAGAAATCTCATATCTCACAACACGAAACCGTGCATACGCAAAAAATATATACGCAAACTCTGTCAATATCATATCTATACTACCTAGAGCCCCAATGACCTCTATCTTTGAAGGTCAACCCCCAAAAAACAAGGCCGAAATTCAAATCAAAACAAGGGGCCCCATTTGGGTTCTAGGTATATACATAAATATATTTTTTATATACATACAATTCCTCATAATTCATAGCACATTCTCTAAAACTTGCTAGGCCGATGCCTCTCATTTTACTCACCTTACTCATTGTTTCCCCCGTCAATTTGGCACAGGCTTTGGCCTGACCCTGGAAGGGGGACTCACCCAAAACCCGGCGAAGAGGTAGAGCAAGATGTGAGAGAGTTTTCATCTACAACCCCCAAAGTTTAACCCCCGAAGTTTACCCTCCCTGAAACTAACATAGCACCTACCTAGAAAAGTGATCGCGTTGGAATTTCAACTTATTTTGAAAAAAAGAACTTATTTCCACCAAATCGCAAAATTTCTACATATGAACGGCAAACATCGTGGATTACGGATATTTTCGTCCATTGCCATATGGTATGGTGTGTGTATATATTATATCTCTTTTACCCCTGAATGCAACTGAACGCAAAAAGAACGCAAATTGAACGCAAAAAGAACGTACCCCGAACGGATTCTCAAATTCGGGAAGTGTCGGGAAATGACCTTAAAATAGCCCCGAACGGATAAAATCGTAGGAAACAAAAATTGCTGTTTTTTTGCCAAATAAGTTCTTATTTTAGATGTACGTTGAAATTTCAACCGGATCGCTGTTCCAGGTAGTAATAGGCCTTCCCAAGAGGAAATGACATCTTCCAACCATCCATTTTTAGGGGCTATGTCAGTTTCAGGGAGTGTAACGATTAAAGCCCCAGGTAAGGGTGAAAAGAACAAATCTTTGAAACCACAAAAACTGAAATTCAAATGTTCGTTCTCTTCTGCCGGGACCAAAGAGAATCCCAACTTTGTACATCTTTGCATCTGTACGAAATTCTTTTGGTGCACGGAATCTGTGAGAAACAAATTCGCCAACCTTTACACCGATAAAACACCTCAAATCCCCATGTGACAGGCACAAATTCTGTTTGGATATCTGTGATGAATCTGCTCTGTAACAGGGGTCATATTAACACCAACCCAAACAATGAATGATTAAGGGCAAATCGCACAAAATTACCACGTGTATTGAACGATTTTCTTCCAACATGGGTCCGATTTGATGACCCCTGTCAGATTTTTTGCCCTGGGGTGTAACTTCAATAAATGCTGCCCCGAAAATGTCAAATCATTGATGTTTTCTATATAAATTTCTGAATGGAAGCAAAGGGGAAGCACGCCCCATTTGGGGGGAAACTTTGTTTGTTGGGTTACTGTCAGTAACTTCATGTATATCACTTCAGTTCGGAACCACGATAATTTTTCAGGGGGGGATACTGCACGTACCAAGCAGTGTCATATAAAACCACATGTTGGGGTGCGAATGTCATCAGTGTCATTTCAGATACACCCTGGAAATGAAGGGCTGGAACCCAAAGATTGATGAAGGTTTGGAAGAATGTATCGTCCTTTTCAAGAGGGTGATTTCTAGGTTCCATGATAATTTTATATAATGGAAAAAATCCTTTTCTTACCCAGCCATTTCGGACCATGAAGTAAAAGTTTCAATTACACCAGGGTAAAAATAGATGGCACAGTTACCATGTATTGGTTTATATAAGCCAATTGTTAACCTACCTTTTGGGGACTGTGCTATGTATTTTGACCTTAAGGTTTATTTTTCCTACCTAAAAAATGCTAATCCCCCCAAAGTTTGAGCCGGTTGGCCATTGGCTGAGTGAAGTGTTTTCTCTGAAAAAAATCATAGGGTCCTTTTTGTCTTCAGATCTTTGGATAGGCACCTGATTGAATAAGAATTCCAGCCGTAAGATTGTGGTGAAAACAAATGTGATGATGATGATGATGATGATGATGATGATGATGATGATGATGATGATGATGATGATGATGGCTTTGAGTATGACTATTACATCATTACCACATTATATCATTATTGTTGAGCTATGGATTGCCAGTACTGAAAGTAACATCATATCAATACACCACTTTGCATATATTGTGCTGCATCTATGTTTAAATGCTAATGATAATCATGAAAACACGGAAAAAGAAAAAAAAACAACATCATTGTGTCTACAGATAATCATTTTTTCTCAAAAAAAAATCACAATCAATCATGCTGAACTCAATGATGGTTCTTCATGACATCGTGTGGCTTCGGATAATCTTGATTTGTCACTGCCTGTCACGCAGTAAAAGGAAGCCATTGGGGGCGGCATTTCAATTGCTACGCTGCTTTGCTCGCTGTAGTTGAGGTTTTAGAACCTCAAGTCAACTTTGTATATGTTGGATCTATCCCCCCAACCAGGATGAAAGGGAAACCACTAGGACTATTACATGTTTAGGAGGGAATCTATACAAACTTATGAAATTTGCCACTGGTACATACGGTGGTGGATCCAAGGTATCTACAGTATATTCTCATCCCAAACCCATAAACTCCAAGATGTTTTGCAAGTGATGAATGTTCAAGAAACAAAATGGGAAGCTATGTTCACATTGCCGAGTCTTTGGCAAAAATCACGTCGGAGGATCTTCCCACCGAACCAAAAACCAGGACATAGCAGATCTATCATCGCTTCTGCAGGTTCTGAGTCTATACATTCCCTGAAACTAACAGACATAGCCCCTGAAAATAGGCCATCCCAAAAGGAAATGAATCACTTTTCCAACCATTGATTTTCTGGGGCGAACTGTTGGTTCGTTTCAGGGAGTACAGTACGTGACCTGCCTTTTTTGCTACTGCTCATTCATGAGCACGTTCATCTTTATGACTAGTTGGTGGTTTCAACCTGTTTGAAAATTATTATATAGTCAAAATGGGAATCTTCCCCAAGTAGGGATGAAAATACAAAATATTTGAAACAACCACCTAGATGACCTTAAAAACTCGCTATTTCCGCAAACTGAGGTGCTTGAACTTGCATGGTGCTTTGGAATTTGCTGAAAATCCAAACCTTGCCAATATCAAGCACCACATTTCAGATTCTAGTTGGTGGTTCCAACCAACCCCTTTGCAAAAAATATGAGTGAGATAGGAAATCTTCCCCAATTTTCGGGGTGAAAATAAAAGATAATTTGAGTTGCCACCACCTTAGAGATTACATGATATTTTCAAGTCATTCCACGAGATCTCTCGTTGCAACTCAGAACATCCGCGGATCCAGAATTTCTGGCAAACAACGAGCGAAGCGGAAAATGCGAATTTCGCACATTGAACTCGCAGCCTCAACGACTTCGACGGGGCAAGCAATCGGAGCAATGGATGATTGGAAAGTATGCCTAGCATGCCGAAAAATGAACCATGGATGATGTAGATAGAATGGTATATGTGCATAAATATTTAAATATATACACTGTATATCAGAGAGATTCTGGCATCAAATACAAGATTAATCAAGATTCCATATGCACGAAACAAAAAACATGGTCTTTTTCCATCATGTTTCAAGATTGTTCATAACCCTGTACAGCCGAAAAATCTCTGACTACCCAGAGCACCGGTCAGAACGGTGGACCAAACAACTTTCCCCCAGACTATAGCCGGCATTTGAATCTGAAACAAATGAACAAACGGCATTCACCGAGTTCATCCAGATTTTTGTACTTCTAGGGATGGTATCCCCCCAAAAAAATGAGGCATATTAAGGTTGAAGAACAAATATATGAATAATTACATTCTCCCAAATGTATACAATGCATTTCGGAATTTGAAATGAGGAAAATCAACTGCCCAGATTGATTTTAATTGAAAACCCTATTATAAATTCTATGATGATATTACATGATAATATATACATACATGAACCCCAAAATCTTTTGATGCAAATTGGACTTGCTTAAAATAATGTAAACCCATGTAAACCCTTTGTAGTGCCTGAAGAAAACTGAAGAAAAGAGTCTTGGTCGCCAAAATTGGAATGAAAATGCTGTGACCAACAGGACTGCAGTTCGAATCCACACTGTTGCTTTGTTGTTGAAAGCTTTCGTGTCATTGCTCCTTGATGGCACATCATCCTGTGATGTTGTACCAGAAAAGCTGGGCGCAACTTGAGGGTCAGAGTGACACGTCACTACCAAATACCCATCATGAAGTTCTCAGGTAAATCATCAAGTATATCATATCAAATAACATGTGTTGCTGTGCAGATGTGAGCGGTGTTGGCTGGCTGACTGCTGCAAATCAACACATAGACACAGTAATTGGGACATCGATGCAATGAGAAACAACTTGTTTGGCGGTACATCACGGCGCATAGACAATGAATCAACTCTGCATGATACATGGGTGCGATGCAATTGCAAAGTATGGGTGCTTGGATTCCGTGCCCTCCGTTTCATCACAAAACGACAAGTTGGTGGTTGAACCACCCAATTGAACAAATATGTTTGTCAAATTGGATCATGTCCGCAAGTAGGGGTGAAACATAAACAATAATTGAAACCAAAACCTAGAAACTTCAAATGAACATCAAGAAATTAATGCACACTTTGCATCCTTCCGCTCTGGCCCACGTTGCGATGCGAAAATCTACAGCTGACTGGACATTGCTGCTTGGGTTGCAAACGGATTCTGTCGTGTAAGAGTCCACAAACTTTCTGCTGCTTTAAAGGTGCAGCATTACTGGATTTTGTCAGACTTTAGGAATCCTTCGGAAATGATTTCGACATTCTATATCTGGCGGATTTTTTTGAGCTGCTAGACCCTTAGTTTCATAGTTTTCATCCATCAATTTGGGGGGGGTAAAGGATCCTCATAAGCAAACAAAAATTCACTAAGTCACTGAACAAGTTGATTTCCGAGTGGGTGAAGTTTGGGTCGCAAACAACTTGAACATGCATACATTAAAGAATTCATAGGGAAAATTCTGGTAGCCTTGGGATGGTTCCCTAGCTGTTTAACCCCCAAAGGAGCCCTTTAAATTGGGATATATCCAATAAATACCCACCGTAAAAGGTGTACATGGGGTTGATTATTAAGGGTACCATCCCAAGGGTACCACCATTTTCCCTATGAAGAATGGAGTATAAAAATGCTGAAACATAAGCGAAAACGGAAACAGTTCTTTTGTTTTTTTGACCCAAAAACCATTCCATGAACTGAAAAATCCATGAAATGAATCATGAAACACTCCACGGTAAACACAGATTTGCGGACCTTCATGAATGCGCTGCAAGAAACCTGAGGGTATGTCAACGACTCCCCTTTTCACGGAGTCATTGACCTTATCACTTTATAGTGTCTCCTTTGCCAAGCCATGGCAGAAGCTGCAAGACGGTGTTTGTGGTGAAGAAAAAAACATCTTTGACATTGGTAGCATGAAATAGGTCATATTCTACATAAATATGTATGTACAGTATATATATATACACACGTTACACAGATGTCACAGTACAATGAAGTACTATATGTATGTATATATATATATACTATTATACGTTGACATATAGTATGTACCTGGAGCCCCTTCATGACCTCTATTTCTGAAGGTCTTTTCCCCCAAAAACAAGGCCGAAATTCCAAGCAAAACAAGGGGAGCGCTCGGAAGGGGTAAAACCAAAGGGGTCATATAATACCCTCCAGTCAATGCAGTTTCCTGGTTCCCTTAATAGGTGGTAGGTAGCATATATTCACCCAATTGGCAATATATAAGTGGTATATATATATATATAGTGCCAATTGGGTGATTATATATCACCTACCACCCATTAAGGGAACCAGAAACAGCTATTGATATAATACCCTCCAGGGTGACCAAGATCATCCAACGCATTGTATATGCGTGCATCCATATCTAATATAGACACACAAAATTAGCTTCTAGTAGTCACAGGATCCATGGTATGGTTACCTAGAGTTGCTTGATTTTTATGGTACATTTAGGATCATTTAGGTAAAATATACGTATATATGGGTGCTATGGATAATATCTTTCACCATCAATTTCAAGTGCAGTACATTTCAACGATGTTTCAACATAGTTTCACCGATGTTTCGCCATGCTTTTTAAACCGACCATAAAATGTCAACAAAACTCCCAGTCTGCCATGAACCCCAAACTCCTGGGAGGGTTTGAAAATCAAACCGCCTGCAGGCACGGTTTGAAGAACGGATGTCTTGAGGGTTCGGGAAATTAAAACCCATACACCCCGGAAGATTAACATGGAACATAATCATGGAGGTTTGGTTCAGATCATTTTCCTTTCTAAATGGGTGATTTGTATGTTCCATGTTAATCTTCCAGGGTGTAGGAGCTATGAAACTAAACTGGCATATTTACCTACAGGAATGGTGATTGTTTATCGTTTTCATGTAGGCCAGTCCCATGGATCCGTCATGGGAAATAATGCCTCCCTTGTTTTTCTGACCACAACTTTTGTGGTGCAACATATGCCATCAATACATATCAATACATCAGTCATGAGAATTTGGTCACATCATCTCACCATGGATGGATTATCGAGTACTTGGTGCATTGAACCACTTAGTGGAGTAATTGGTGCTTTGAACCAGTCAGTGGAATGGTAAAAAATCAAAAAAAAATCATTGAAACCACCAACGCGGTGTTTCAACATGTGGCAAAAAAAAGGTTTGATTTTGAAATGTCTTTTGTCACACCTTTTCTGCATATATAGGGGTGAAATCTGGTAACTGACAGGAATCCAATGAGAAAAATCGTTCAAACCATTTCTATACTTTACATTTACCCTACCAACACCCTGTTGTGAATCATAAAAAATAGACCCATCATACCAAAATAAAACCAACAAACATCTCCACTGACATTGGGCCTCAATACATATATTCCCAACCAAAACCAACCAAACAAAACTTCTCCACTGACCCCTTCGTGACTGGGGACACAGGACCTCTCAATAAACCACCATCTTGGAGTTAGATCTTCCCAAACGCACTTTCAGATCCACCTTGGCACTTGGAACTAACTAACACTGTTGGATGGCAACCAGAAATCCGGGATCAACTCACCAGTTGAGGTAAAGGTAGCTTATCTCATTATGTACAAGGTCGATATATATATATATATTATATATATATATCCGAGGTGCTTAGCCGGATTTCTGCCCCATCAACAGTCTAGTTTTTACTAACATGGCTGGCTGGGAAACAACCAAAATTCCAATCGGAAATACATCTACAAATGGTGGATTTTCCATCGTTATGTTAGTTTGCTGGAGTGTAACATGTCCTCTACCAATACACTTTTGAGTCGATGATGTTCCTTTTCCCTGGAGGTTACAGCGATTCAACAACGAAAAAAATGATCTTTTGAAAGTCTCACGACTTCTGCATTGGGAAAAGAAAACGGAGTGTTACAGGAAATGGCAAAAAACATGTTTTTTTGTCACTGCTATCCGGGTCATTTTGGCTCTGGTCCATCCAAGAAATATGTAGAAAAGGTGTGAAAAGGCCTAATGTCATGGGGGAACGTCATTGTTTGTTTGCAAGTTTCCTGGCTGTTTCTTCCATTTGCTGTAGAGCTCAAAGAAACTTCATCTAAAAGCTATCAGAATCTAATCTCGAAAATTGATACACCAGGTGCAATGCCTCCAATAATCAATAGTCATTGGAGCGGAAAATAGATGCATCCCTCCAAGACAAATGTTGCTTTCCCAACAAGCTGTCATGTTCCATGTTCAACTTCCACAATCAAGAAACAAACATGTCCAGGCTGTAAAAAAACACCTAAAACCACAACTTTCAAACAACAACAACAACAACAACAACCACCACCACCACCACCACCACCACCACCACCACCACCACCACCACCACCACCACCACCACCAAACAGCAAAAATCAGACAACAACAACATCACTTAGCTTCCAACAACATCAGGGTTATCACTGTTGACATCTTGGGATGGTCGCTGTACCGACCTGGCGGAACCCCAACGTTATCTGCTGGGAAATTGGTGCTTGGGAGACGATCCTTTCGTTTCCTTTCTGGGAAGGCCTGGCCTATTTTTCAGGGGATTTTTGTTTGCGTTAGTTTTAGGGAGGGTATATCTATATATAAATATATACATATATATATATACACATATTTGTTCACGTTTTGTGTGTGTATTTCTCCGCGAACTTTAGGACATGTTTTGGTGATTTCATCTGCACCATCCGTTTCCAACATAGCAAAAGACTGGCTCACCGCAGGGTTCAGAGTAGAAATCCAGTTAGATAGAACAAACCAAGCAACAACTGCTTTTTGTGCATCCTGAAATCTAAAAAAAACATGTCAGTGGTACATCACAATTTCTTCACCTGGCTCTTTCCTTGGACATGGCAAGTCAAAGATGTCAAAGTCACATCAGGAAACACCTGCCACGATCCTTCCACATGATGTAGTTATACACCAGCACCTTCCAAGGGGTGCCAATTAAACTCGAAGGGATGGTTAATTGACACCTTTTAGGAACCATTTGGCACCCTTTGGAAGGTCAGGCATATGCGTATTTACAGCTCAACAAGATATTTCACTATCGCATGTGATGGCAATTTTCTAGCATCTAGCAACTTGGCAACTGGCAGTTGCAAAAGCAGAGAGGCTTCATAAATCACCTATCATCCAATTAATCATACGTGTGAATCAACACTATATCTCGTGATGAAATCTACATTGCTGTTTTTCGTCAATGAGGTTTCATCCAAACTCAGCAAAAAAAAAACATACTTCTGCTGCTCCAATGTGAATATTCAGTGAAGTCGTGTTTTTTTGTTTGTGTCTGATGTTCAACCATGGATTTCCGTTGGTCATTTGGTCACCGAATCGAAGGATTCTTTAGGGATTCCCAATAATCCATGGCATGATGCAAGCTAAAAACATGCGGAACCGGCATGCCTGTGTGAATATATGATGTATTTATGTATATATATATATATAGGGGTTTCCTAAAATGGTGGTACCCAACAACCATGGGTTTTCCTACTAAACATGATCATTTTGGGGTGTTTTGGGGGTACCACCAACCATATATGAACTGCATGCAAGATAAACTTTCATAACCTCTAAACATGATCCCGGATATTGTAACCCATTTGGGTTGCGAACTGGAAGACAATGCAACGCTTGTTATTGAAAACGATCTCTCGAGACAAAAACATATTTTGAAAACGAGTACCGTGAGGACAACGAGAGGGCAAGCCCCCAGAAATGATAATTTCTTACACATGGTTGGAAATAGGGATATTCAAATTACAACAAATGTCACATTGCAAGCCATCATGCTGTGAAGTACAACATTTGATTAACAAAACACAAGGTACCATGAGCCAAACATCAACAAGATCAAAAGTCAGAACCCCTAACTCTGCAACGAAATTCTCGCCCAAGTGTCTGATCCAGGTATCTAAACACGTCACTGGAACTGGAAATCTGACGTCCGCCCATACGCACAATGACCTCAAGCATCCATGCTGCTCCACGAACAGCTGGTGGGTTTGGTTGCTGATATGTAGGAAAAGGAAGAAATGGTGAAAAATGCACCCCGGAAGTTTAACAGCTCGCCCCTGAAAAATGGTGGGAAAGGAAGACGATCCGGCTTCCTATTGGGTTTCGGTAACTTTTCAGGGGCGAGCTGTTAAACTTCGGGAAGGTAGTGCATCAAACACAAATGGTGGTGTCAACATGAAATTTATCCGTGATCTTCTCTAACCTCAAATTGAATTTGGAATGTCGAAGTCATATCCCATAGGATCCATGTATGGTATATATACCTACATTTGGTTGATTTCTATGGTAAATGTAGGGAAATATACCATACATGGATACCATGGGTATCGCCAATGATTTGGATAGATCCTAAAAATGTCTATAGATCAATTTGGTCCATTCCTCGATGTTTCACCCTAGGAACCGATAAATCGCTGGCAGTGTGAATTAACAAGGATCCTTTTACCTTCATCACTGAAGCAACTTCCGAACATTTGGGTGTTTCCAAAAAATAGGGGTACCCCAAAATGGATGGTTTATAATGGAAAACCTTATTAAAATGGATGATTTGGGGGTACCTCTATTTTTGGAAACATCCATTTACATTTTTTTATGTCATAAGTAAAAGTTTACCAATCTGAAAAAACATTGAAATGGTTTCGCGATTTTCTCATGCATTTTGGGGCAACATCACCTAACGTCTCTAACATTCATTTCAATGTTTGTTCCTTTGAGCACCTGAGTGGTTTCCCAAATTTGTGCAAAATTCATCAGAAATTCAACAAATTCTGACCCATACATGGGACGAACGGTACATTTACCTACATTTACCATAAAAAATCACCCAATTCATGTAGGTAAATATACCATTCCCATGGATCCGTAATGGGTGAGGAAAGGAATTTTCAACTTCCCTTCCATCCATCTGAGCAGATGGCATCGCCCAGTTGCCCACCATGAAGAGCCCTTCGAGGCAGTCGGATGGGCTTTACTTAAATAATACAACATACAGTAAATCATTTTCTGGTTGGTGGTTTCAACCCCTTTGAAAAATATTAGTCAAATTGGAAATCTTCCCCAGGTAGGGGTGAAAATAAAAAATATTTGAAACCACCACCTAGTTTTGCATAATACTTTTGCTATATAAACCATATACACTTTTTTGATTTTTAAAGCTAAAAAAAAATGAATAAAACTTTAACCTTTCTTGTTCAACAAGTCAACCCTTGACAGGCTGAGTCGTTCCGTTCCACCTGAAAATGGTTTTTTCATGGTTTTTCGCTCACGGGGAATTCCTACCCGGGACCCCTGGTTCCGTTTGGAAACTGTTGATGGCTGAAATCCTGCACCACCTGGGATGTATCAAACCCTATAAATAATGGGATATTTACCATATCAACTGGTGCAGGATTTCTTCCATCAACAGGAAGGACCATTTTTTTGGAGCGTTTGCTGTTAGTTTACCGGAGTGTAGTTTATCTAGGCCCTGGAAACAGCCCTAAACCTTGGGAAGTCAACCTAAAGTAAAAATCCCCTTGGGGATCCCATGGGACTGGTATATTTACCTACATGAAAACCATAAAAAATCAACTATTTATATGGGTAAATATGCCATATAACGATATACCAAACATGGATCAGGTCCGGGAAATTGAGCCACGAAAAAAAAAAAACTCCTACTTTCCATTGAATCCTGGTTGTTTAATAGTGATCCCTAATAATGGTTTATTATGATCCCTATATATTTGGGTAGTATCATCCCTTATAAACCCTAAACAACCAGGGTTGTTTTCATTGCTCAACTGGATTATATACATGTTAACTTAACTTCGCACACATTGCCCTGCTTTGCTTGTCATCTCCCGTGATATCTGCCACTACATTATCTTTGATGATACTGATATCGCGAGGTTGCAAAGAGTATCTGACTAAGCAATCCAAGGGGACTTATAAGGATCTAAGAAAACTCTGACAGACCCCTTGAACATACCCCAGACCCTCAACTAGCCATTTATAAAGGAAATCCTTTCATATTTGTATTTTGGGGTACCTGGGGTCTGTTCCAGGGATCTGTTGGAATTGTCTTAGAAAGGATCATAATAAAGGTATTATATGTTTTTTTCATTGCTCAATTGACTAAAAAGGCGACCCAGGAATTTTTTCCGGTCGCTCCACGCCGTAAAACGGGGCCTCATACCAGCACGCTGCGCTGGACTTCCAGGCATCACCTGCCGGAGAAAATCAGTTCTGTTTGAAATTAGAAGGGGTATATACTGTACATATATATATATACATATAATCAAATATATATATATATATACACACAAATTTATAAACCCATAGGATCCATTATTTACCCACATGAATAGTTGTATTTTTAGAGGTAAATATACCAGTCCCATGGATCCTATGTACATATGTCATGCACATCTATCTGGGCAATTTTTTGTAAATCCTGAACCTGAATGATCAGGCCATTTTGGGTAGGGCTTCCCTTACTTTACTAATGTTGTGTTGATGTTTTTGATTCATTTTTTCCACGGTGGAACCCCTCAAGGATGTTCTACGGTGGGACATTTCCAAACAGTACTAGTTGGTGGTTTCAACCCATTTGAAAAATATTAATCAAATTGGAAACCTTCCCCAAGTAGGGATGAAAATAAAAAACATTTCAAACCACCACCTATAGTAGCATGTCAAGTGTCCTTTCTGAAAATCCGCGCTTCATACAGAATATGAAGACGTTGCGCTGTACATTGGGTGGTTGATACGTGCTGAACTAAAGAACAAACAACCTGAAAATCAGGATTTCAAAAAAGGAATCACTAGGATGTCCCAGGAAGTTAGTCAAAGGTTAGTAAGTGGCTTATAACCCCAATATGCACCATTTATAAGTATCTTATAAGCCATTTACCACCTTCCTGGGACATCCAAGCACCCCTTCCAACATGTCAGATTTGGCAGCCGCGAATCAAGATGGTAATGTGACACCATCTAAGCTTCTGACAAACTAATATTACTTTCAAACAGAACCACAAAGACAAAACACAAAGCATACCAATGTACTCTATGACTTTGACAGGTACGTGTTCTGCTGGTGAAAACATGTGAGAGAAAACAACAAGCAAAAAGCCATGCAGAACTTACATTTTTACACATCTCCACCACTTAAGAGGCATATCCAACATGAAAACAAATATTCAGCCCACACTTCCCCAAAACAAAACGTAGAAGTCACTAAGTCGTGGCATAAATAAATATTCAAAAAAAAAATCCATTAAACAATTTCCCCATTGTACATGTGTGCCATACATCTCCAATCTTCAGGAAAAAACCCTTGAAAAAACCCGTCAACGTTTCAAGGGGCCTTCATGACCATGGCACCAGGCATTCCCAAGGATTCGGACATAGCATCTGGTGCCAATTCAACTCCCAGTGAAGGGCGACTTACATAGCCTGCAAAACCAACGGATGGATGTCCCGTCGGAAGTTAGGATCAATGGTTAGGATCAATGGGTTATTTCACCTACTTATAAATGGGATATATTGGAGTGAAATAACCCATTGATCCTAACCATTGATCCTAACTTCCTGGCCGGGACATCCAAGCACCCAGTTTCCCCCTTTCCGGAATCGTGAGCTTGCACTCGTGAGGTGACGGGTCAAGTGGTAAAATTTCAAGCTCGACAAATTGGAACCCCTGAAACTCCAAGAGTTGAAAGGGTTTTTTGTCCCTTGAGTTGACTTCGCCCCTTGATTCAATGAATGGTTGGTTCAGATGATTCCTTTTTTTTCGGGGGGGATATTTTGCAGGGGCAAACGCAAACTTACTGAATTAGTTTCAGGGAGGGAGTTTTGACTGAAGATGTTGTGATTTTACAGTGAAACATGATTTGAGCTTGGACATGGCACAACTTTGGAGGCTTTCTTTGTTGGTGATGAAATTTTGACTAGAAACTTGGCAACATCTCAAAGAGAAGACATTAAAAAAAACATATCAAAATCACTCAAAACTGAAAACCAACTCCAACTTTTATCTGTTAATAGATATGGAAAAAAACAAACTTAAAGACACCCCATGATGTCAATGATCTCATGTCACACCTTGCCTTCTTCAATCATGGCCCCCACATTCTTGGCCACAGTGTCGATGGGAATTGCAAAACCAACCCCTGCGAAGGTGCCTGGTTTCGTTGGGCCGACAAAAACCATGAGTCATCCGTTTGTTGGTTAGAAACGGGATCCTTTAAAACGGTTTATTATAATATTATGGTTTATGAAATAATCCCTATATAACTATAGGGTTTGCTATTCTGGATGTACCCAATCTCTTACTTTACATTGAATCCTGGTTGGTTAAAAACAGGATCCTGGAATTATGGTTAATGATATAATCCCTATATGACTGGGTGGTATAATCCTCTATATCCCCTAAACAACCCGGTTATTTTTTTCATTGCTCAATTGAGTTGATCAACCTCCACTTAATTCATAGGGAAAATGGTTTTGGTACCCTTGGGATGGTATACCCTTAAGAATCAACCCCATATACACCTTGTATCACGTAGGTATTTATTGGGTATATCCACTTTGAAAGGGCTCCTTTGGGGGGTTAAGCAGCTAGTAGGGTACAGCTGAACGAATGAACAAAATAGTGAATGAAGGAAGGCATGACAGGACGTCAGAATGAAATAATGAAATAATGAAATGATGAAAGAATGGAAGAGTGAAGTAATGAAAGGAAGAATGGATGAATGAGTGAATGAATGAATGAATGAAGGAATGAATGAATGAATGAATGAATGAATGAATGAATGAATAAAAGAACTAATGAATTATATAATGAATGAGTAAATGAATGAAATAATTAATGAATGAATGGATGAATGAAGGAATGAATCAATAAAACCAAGATGATGGATTGATGAATGAACGAACCAATCGATCAATTGAATCTATCTACAAGTAGCAGCACTCCTATGTTTGTCTATCTATCTATTTATACTATCTGTGTATGTCCCTACCTATCTTTCTACCTATGCATCCAACGATCTATCTACAAAATAGTTATCTCTGTATCTATCTATCCATCTATCTACTTTTTTCATACAACTTCTCAGTAGTATCATCCGAAACGTTGCAGAGCTACATACTGCATAGGATATACGTAACTAAACACTGTATTTTATAATTTTTTATAATACAAAATACCCTCCAGAAGTTTAACGTAGCCCTTGAAAATAGGCCTTCCCAAAAGGAAACTGGTCTTCCAACCAACATTTCTCAGGGGCGAGCTGTTAAACTTTGGGGGGGTAATTGTGAATGTTTTTGATCTTTCAGAATCACATACCATCTACTTGGAGGATCATCCCACTTAGTAACTAGTTAGTAACCCCCATTTATAAGCCATTTAGGCCATTTGGAAGTGGAACAACCCTACTTAGGGGGCTTATTAACCATGGTTATTAATCACTTACTAACTGGGATGAACCTCCAAGTAGCCCCCTCCCAGTGAATCTTCCGTAGCAGATTTCTATCGCCGACGCCGAGGTACCACTCGTCGAAAGGATAGCGGTATTAACACCCACAACACTGCCTGGAAAAAAGCTTCCCCCAGGAGATGGGATCAAACATGCTCAAACATTGAGTGGTTGAAGTCTACCCGGTTACCCTCTACAAAACCAACATATCCCACCTTGAGAAAAAGGAAAATCACCTTCAAAAATTGACGTTTCAGGGGATATGTTAGTTCCAAGGAGGGTATCTTGAAGCACTCTTTTGGGGTTGGTGGATTTTGTCTTATGATTTCTTTTTGCTCAAAGAGTTCAGTATAAATTCTCAAACAGGTTCACATTGTGAATGTGCAGCTGGTTTCACGGTTCATGCGTTTAAACAAGAGCATTTCAAGTTACACCCTGGCAGATTAACGGCTGGAACCTACAAATCACATACACCCCGGAGGATTAACATGGAACCTCAGAATAGACCCCTTGAAAGGAAAATCATCTTCCAAACCATCATTTTCATGTTCTATGTTAATCTTCGGGGGTGTATTTAGAAAGGAACATGATCTTCCAAACCTCCATGATTATGTTCCATGTTAATCTTCCGGGGTGTAGTTCCATGATTTTTTCACAGAAGCACCTGAAAAAAAAAACAGCGTTAGGGATTTTCGCCGGATAAGTTGCTAAGTTGCGAGAGTTAGTGTCAGCGAGGTTGGTGATGACTATCCTCTCAAAGAAATTCACTTCAAGCATCATTTCTAGTGTCTAAATATCAAAAAATATAAATATAATGATAAATATAAATACATACAAATAGAATTAGTATATACATCATATCTATTATCTAAATATATATAAATACCAAACATATAATTAAATATATCATATATAACGTATCCAATCATGAATATTGAAACCTATCCATCAATTGAATTGAATTTAGAAGAACTGCTGTTACACAGTATGGGGGGGGCTCAGGTCATTTGGTCTTGGCCATCCAACCAAAGAAGCTCGCTGCAACAACAACAACAACAACAACAACAACAACAACAACAACAACAACAACAACAACAACAACAACAACAACAACAACAACAAGCAACAACAAGCAACAACAAGCAACAACAAGCAACAAGCAACAAGTGAAAAATTGTCGCAACCATTTCAAACTTGCTGGGAAAATGTTCAAAAATTTCATCCGGAATCCACGGCATTGGTCACGTACCAAGGCACCATCACTGTCCAAGAGAGGCCCACCACTATTGCCAGGGTTGATGGATGCATCCGTTTGGATGATGCCTTGGGGGTGAGTCGAGGCAGCCGTGGCGGTCCCCATGGATCCGGATGGGATCCGGACCCATGGGAGGAACGTTCCATTATATATGTTACCTGCATGAATGGGTTGGTTGATGTTTGGTGGATGTAAGATAAATATACATCGATCTTTTGGGGTAATAGGAACATTTAGAAAAAATAATGTATGCATATTATATACACATGTAATTGCGTATAAAGAACCCATAGAAGATCAAGTATGGAGATAAAACATGTTCCAGAAAATGGAAGGTGCAGCTGCAAAATCATTACATGTTCTGTGGATTCTATGAACATCTATGGACTCTGTGGTGGTCATCACAATAATATCTCTCAACCAAGAAAGGCAAACTGGTGGCTGAAGTACCCTCCCTGAAACTACCATAGCCATAGCCCCTGCAAATGGATGGTTGGAAGATGAAATTTCCTTTCCGGAAGGCCTATGTTCAGGTGCGAGCTGTTAAGTTCAGGGAGAGTACCATTGTTAGTTTTTGCTAAAATGGCTCAAACTCCTGTAAACTAACATACCCATGGAAAATCCACCATTTGAATGGTATTTTCCAGGAAGGATGGGGATTTTCATGGGCTATGTTAGTTTCAGGGATGGTAAAACTCGCCATGTTTGTTTTTTTCTCAGCCAAGGACTCTTCAGAAGCTTTCAAACCGTGCATCTATACAAGTTTGTGCTATGCACTCAGCTGTCCAATTTGCGAGGAGTTGTGGTTTGGATTCGAAGCCACTGGCTGTGCAGTGATATCGCAGATGAATTGTAGAAGACAGGTGAGCGGTATAGGTCTAAAAGTCTAAAAACTGTGCATTTCCCCAAACATCATCTTCTATATCTTCTAGTTGGTGGTTTCAACCCCTTTGAAAAATATTAGTCAAAATGGGAATCTTCCCCAAGTAGGGGTGAAAAGAAATGAAAGAAAAAACATGTCAACCACCAACCAGTCTAAGATATCCTGTCAAACGATTCAATCACTCAAATAAGCTCCAAATTCCAATAGATCATATACCTATCTCCTACAATTCAAAAAAAAAAAACGCGAAAAGGGCATCAATCCGCAGAGAATGTGCTGGGCGTTGCGTGAGTTTCCCTGCAGCCGCCCGCAGAGGCAGCCTCTCTTGGGCGCCTGAAGAAAATCCTCGACTCCTCGAAGAAAATGGTCCGTGAATTTAACCTCCCAGTCGTCCTTGACGAAGACTCAGTTCCGACTCCAAGAAACCTCAAGTCCCAAAAAAAGAAACACTTTTGGTTGGTTTGTCAAGATTTTCCAGATATTTTTAAGGTTGTGGATGTGTTGTGAATGTTGCTATAGGATTTTTTGTTCTTTTCCGAAGATGGAGAAGGGTTTGTTGCTTTACAGTGAACAGTGAGCATTGAAAGAAGTTCACATCCATGCTACATGTGTAAGTTCCCCTTAAGTTTCTTTCAGTTGTTCCGACTTGATTCACAAGCCTCAGTTCACCACAGAGACGTTCTAAGATCCACCATATATCCACCTGGACCTTCCTCAAAGCCCGAGTGAACAAAAATGAAATGATTCCTCTCCCTGAAAACGAACAAAATATCCCCTGATATTCAATGGTTGGTTCAAATGATTCATTTTCTTTTGAGTCCTACCTTCCCCCCTTTTTGGGGGGACATTCCTTCACTTTCGGAGTTTTTTTTTTTCGTAACTTCCCTGTTTCAAAACACTCTTGATGATTTGTTCGAAAAAAAAAAACTGCATATGTAAAATCCGTGGATCTGGGACTCAGCGAAAAGGCCGGGTGCCACAAGTAAGGAATCTATATACATCTATTCCTTGGGGTTTTTGGACCCTAAACACTGTACAGTGGATCATGGTTCTTGTAAATTTTCAAGACACCTACCTACCCTCTGGTAAACTAACATAGCAATGGAATAATATTATATAACCATGTTCAATAGGAAATACATCTTCAAAAGGTCCATTTTCCATTGCCATGTTAGTTTACCGGAGTGTACTGAAAAATAGTGATTTGTTTATTCTCCCACGATCTTATGTGAGGGTTTTTTCGGCATGACCTAGTATGAGAATGGGAATTTAACGTCACCCTTCCCCCAAATTTTTCACCCCCCCAGAAATAGCCGGCCTTATTAAGGGATCATTAAGCACCTTTATGGGGACCGTTCCTGAGGGCCTCATAGGGGACCTACGACAACTACTTCCGGCACCGGAGCACCTCAAGCAACTGCCACCGTAACCACTGACTTCTCTTTGTCGATCTCCATCTGCGGAAGAAAAAGATGGTTGAAGTGGGGATTCAATGGGAGAATCCCAATTTAAAAGCTGGAACCCACAAATACTGTTGAAAAATCAACTTTCGTGACTTACTTGGTGTTTTTTTGTTTGTGGTTTTGACATTTCTGGGATCTTGTTATGAAAGGGAGTGTTCCTTAGAGGTACCCCGATTCGAATCCCAAATCACCTTTCCTTTACCATTAGTTAAAGTCACGTCTGGAACATCTAACCGACCGATGTTAAAGTCACACCTCTTGCCTCACGTGTTAGGGCTCGAATTTAAACCTGGTCCCTCCTTTTTTGTGATTGCCCCATAGTCTTGAGTGGATGAAACCAACTACTTGAATGTCCCAGGCAGTTAGTAAATGGTTAGCAAGTGGGTTATAACCCCAATATACCCCATTTATAGCTATGTTATAAGCCATTTACTAACCATTTGCTAAGTTCCTGGGACATCCAAGTACGTGTATCAGATGCAATATGTCTTTGTAATTCTTCCTTATACATCTATATGTTCCTCTATCTATTTGGCAGTCATCCACCCCCTGAAATGATTCCCTTACAAAACTGGCAGGACTTGTTTCTTTCAACTGATGTGAAAACCAAAAAAAGGGAATGGTTTGGAATATACCGTTTTCTTACCTTCAGGGGATTATTGACAGATCCCGTTTCTATGTTGGGAAGTTTTTGAAGCGTAGTTTGGATTATTTGGGAGCCTGGCAATCCCAATGGGAAGAAGGGGAAACCAGGGAAATACTTTCTCAAGATATCCAAGCCAAAAAAAACCTTTTGAGAAGGACAAAAAAACTGTCAATAAAAAGAAGAATCAAACGCTAGAGAAAATGGACACAAACAAATCGAACGCTTTTAACTGTAACTGTTATGTGTCTTTTGCCTGCTGGTTCATTTCCCAGGGTCTTGGTAGAATTCCTCAAATCTGAGCATTTTTCAAGAGCTTCCAATAAAACTAACATCGGCAAAAATACTATAGATCTTATTGTCCGCAAATACCAACATCCCACCCTAATTCATATACATATCTACATACTATCTACATGTATACTGTATACATCTATAACATCTATAACATCTATAACATCTATAACATCTATAACATCTATAACATCTATACATCCATATCTATGTAGATATTTCTGTAATTACTGTCAATGTTTCATCTTTCCTTTATCAACATGTCCTTAGAAAATTCTTCCCTATGTTTTCCACCGGATCCCGTTTTGAACGAACCTTGGGAATTCCAGTGAGCAATGTAGGACGCTTCATTCCTGCCACGCCCAGCACCAGTTCTGTGGCACGTGGAACGCCACCAGCTTCCTGGAGGCGAAGGCCACCCGACAGAAGCGCCGTACTTTTTTTTTTAAGGACTCCCCCGGGGCGGTGGAAAAAACCGCCAATTCTTTTGATCTACCTGGACCTTCCAAAGGGTGCCAAATGGTTCCTAAAGGGTGTCAATTTGCCATCCCTTAGGGTTTAATTAGCACCCTTTGGAAGGTGCTGGTAAGAAATCTCAACATCCCAAAAAAACTGTTAACAAAAATCTGAATGATGTAGATATATTTGTTTTAGTAAGGCTAGTAGTGCTTTACTATCCTGATGATAGTTGAGGGATATTCCCCCAGTGATAGGAACCACTGTTGACCCCGAACCCTAAAAATTGACTAAGGATTGCACACAAAGGACAGGGTGAAACCATGAAAAGCACAGCACAGCCAGTCGATGGTTTAGATCAAAAAATCTCAGGATATAATCCTCCACTGTAACTAATCCACACAAAGGCAGGGCAAGGGCTTACAATCATTGGCTAAAGGCTGTTAGCTTTCGAAAGTCACCCCTAGACCTCAAAAACAATACGGTATTTTGGCTAACAGTGGATGTTGGTTTCTTCCAAGACCAAAAGTCGAGGAAGAATCAAAGTTTAAGCCATGGAGATTTATCCCAGAAAAACCATTGTTGACGCATCTAACATCCCGAAGGTTCAGTCCAGGGCTTATGTTTCAACATGCCTCAACCATTCCGACTAGCGCAATTTAAAATATTGTAGGAAACAACACTTTACCAAAAATAATAATAAACACATGTACCAGCAGTACGTTGTGTAAAATCGCTGTGGCCATTCAAAAATCAAACAAGAAAGATCAGTCGTCAGCGCGTCATCTGTTGACATGGAATTCAACCCCTTCAAAAAGTGAGAATAATTGTCAATACTTGGCCAATCTATCATTTAATAGGTGCAACTTTATTTGCACAGGCCAGTTTCTTAAATTCCACTTGAAGGGAAATCTCTCTAACATACAGGCAACCAAACACACGAAAAAATGATTTTGAACAAAGACTTTCGTCCTTGATACCTCGACTGACTTCTTCAGCACGATTTTTGAAATGTGGCTCTTCAAACACACGTTTCAAGGTTTCAGTGACCTGCCGGAGGTCTTCCATTTTTTTCGGAAAAATCCACGGAAACTCGGACCTTTCTTTTGGAAAAAATGGGGAGGGAGGCGAACGAAAAAAAAGCGACGTTTTTTTAAACGGTGAGATTCAGAACTTGAAAAATCTATGGAATTTTCCGGGGGGAGTAGCTGGAAGGGATAGCACTGAAGATCAAAAATACCAAGTCTTCCAAGAGATGAGGCGTTTTTTTTGTATAGTGTGAGGGTGACTTTTTTTTGTTCAATACATGTGGGAATTTGTTCATTCCGCCGAACAGTTTGGGAGGAGTTGGGGGAGAAAATAGAAACAAAGATGAGATGAGTTCCAATTAGTGACTTGAAAGTCGCGAAAATGTCTCAAAATCTGCTTCCAAAGCCAAGGGCAAAATGTTCCTGGGATTTTGCGAGATTGCATGATCGATTGGACGATGCAAAGGTATGTAGAAAACCAATACCAACAACATGGAGTTGCACCCCCCAGTGATCTTCAAGAAACCTTGGCGACTTCTCCTTCATGTCGAAAATTTTGGAAGAAAGTGTAGTGACCCACAACGGCCCGGCGGCATCACCAGGTCACCCACCATAAGGGATTGAAATCCATCAACTGAGATGGAAAGGTAACTTTTGACATTCTAGGACTCCAAAAAACTCCTTTAAACAGAGGTGCTTTGTTGTGTCTAAGAGTCTAAGAAAAGGCACAACTTAAATGATATCATCTGAGAATTGATGAATCATTTCACATGCACCTTTTTGTTCAGTTGGCATGGACCATTGTAGGTATTCCTGTTAGTCTTTGATCTCTGCATCTGGGGCAAAAACCCAAAAAATAGCTGTTTCTGGTTCCCTTAATATAGGTGGGATGGGTGATATATAATCACCTAATTGGCATACCACTTATTAGTCCTTGCCAATTGGGTGATCATATGCTACCGATCCCACCAAAAAAAGGGAACCAGCAAAATCCCATTGAAACCAGCCAACCTCTTTTCGATATTTTTCCATTGCATGTAGCTCTTCACCATCTTCCGGTACCGGTCGATCCACCTGGGCGAGGTAGATAGATCTTAGATTTTTAGATGCTGAGATGTAGAATTCAACACGTTTGTTCTGACTATAATAGATATATGGCATCCATATTGACATAGTTAAAACAAATTTATGTATGATGCCTAGAGAAAAAAAACTACCGTACTTTGTAGACATATCATGCATTACAATCATTGGTATGTTAATGTATGTTACAAGTAATACCAGGGGGAGTGGAGTAATGGAGTCCGCACAAATGTCACGAAAAATGTTTCAAGGTCAACTTGTGGATGTTTTGGAGGCTACACCCCGGAAGATCAACATGGAACCTACAAATCACCCATTTAGAAAGGAAAATGATCTTCCAAATCTCCATGATTATGGTACATGTCAATCTTCCAGGGTGTACTGAGTGAACCTTCTGTTTGAATGTAGCGGACTCCATCAACCAGAATTGACTGGAAAATTGTGGGCAGCACCCAAAGGAAAACCGAGGGTCGGTTTTCATATCTACGGATCCCTGAGCCTAAGAATGCAAGAAAAAAAACATATGCTGATGATTCCCACAACAACAACAACAGCAACAGCAACAGCAACAACAACAACAACAACAACGACGACACCAACAGCAACAGCAACAGCAACAAGAAGAACCAACAACCAACGACCAACGACCAACGAACAACCACAACCAACCAACACAAACCAATTCACTACATTATATACATGTATTTTCAATGTCTTCGATAAATCTGTACCCCTCATGTCGTTGTCAACTCCAACCAACTCAACAACATCGGTCGGCAATCAGCCTGCAATGCAATGCCCATCGCTTGAGCCTTTTTTGCATTGGCTGGTTGATCTACACAACCAGGACAACCGACCATAGGAACTCCTGTTGATAGGGACCTCAGTCGAGATGGGATGGTGGGTTGATTGATTAGTTGATGTTGGTTTGTTCTGAGAGACCCAAACATGATGAGTCCATGTGCAGATGATCTCTTCAGGGTCGTTCTTCGTTTCTTTCTTTGTCTGGTTGCTTTGCTTCTTTGTTTTTTTGCACAAAACAACATACTGAAAAACGCAACGTCCTAAGGTTTTAGAGTTGTGAGCATTGTTGTGGATGCAACTTTTACACTTTTACTAAAATCATCAATTGCACAATTTTGATTAAAACTAAACTGGGTCATTGAAACAACAAACTGGATCAGCTGACATGGAAACACCCTGATTGTTTTCTCACATGTTACATGTTTGATTGAATTGTTACCTTCATTTCTTTTTGAGCCAAGCAACTCCATGAAACTGTTTTGTCCGAAATGGGTCAAAAAGAGATCCACTCCACTTCGCAATAGATCCACCTTTCCCAGATTTTTTGGTCCCGCTGCAACTCTGGATGTCAGAAATGCCCATCTGGTTGGTGGTTGAACCACCAGTTTGAAACATATGCTCGTCAAATTGGATCATTTTCCCCAAAATTTCGGGGTGAACATGAAACATATTTGAAACCACCCGCATTTTTTGTTGTGTCCTTTCAAACTGGCAGAACATTTTGACATTTTGAGAAAGGTTTTTTTTTCAGAAACAGTTGGCATCTTGAAACTCGAGTTGCAAACCATAATTTTCCAAAGTTCTATACTCCAATTATACTGCCTGTCTCAGCTATAATGGTTAAATGGTGGTTTGGGTTGGTGCTACGTGGTTTGGGATTCGAATCGGCTACCCCTAAGTAACACTCCCCTTTCACAAGGGGATCCCAGGAATCCAAACCACCAACCCAAACCGACAATTCACCATTAGCTGACTAAGCGGAAAAAAAAACTTGTCTAGTATTTAGATGGTGTTACCTACATTTACCAAACAATTGCCTCGCTTTTATCTAATACCAGTCGCAGAGATAAAGTTTACCCTCATATGCCAATTTACTTTCAATACATCTGCTGTGCTGGTCAAATTGATGAAAAATCCACAAACGAAACACTTGAACCCTCTTGTTAAAAAAATATCGAATTCAATTGTATGCATTGCAAGTGGTTGTAGTGTCACATGCTTCATGATTTGAAAACTTTGATACTTTCCAACACCCTAAAGAAAGTATTTTTATAAGTCTAGATATGTTTGTTCCTACATCTACCAAACAAAAAACCTCTACAACATGAGATCGGTACCCCTAAAAAAAAGTACAGTATTCCCCGCCATCTTCCTCCCAAAATTTTCGGAATCTCCTGCCTGTGGCACCTCGGCCACACACAAGGCATTCTTTGGCACCTCCAAATTTTCTAAGGCATCGGGTTGTGGCCCAGTCGCCAACACAATAAAGGGTGCAGTCGCAGACCCCGACCTGAAAGATGCGTATGGGAATCTCAGGTGGGTTGGCGACGGTGGTGGTTTGAAAAAACGACCCATGTTTTCAGTTGAGAGTGCATAATGATTGGGGATTGATTCGTACTATTCATACCCCCAAATTGTTCAAACAAATGTTTACAGATATAATTTATATAATCTTACACAGATTCTGGGCAATTTATGGCAATTTGGTATATTTCATTATATTTCTTACCTCGTCTACCTCGTGTCTTAGTTCCTTCTGTGTTGCTGCGGTTTGGTATGGTTTGGTCGCTATAATTTGCCCAGAATCGTGTCCACCATTTCAAATGAGGTCGTGTCACAACGCTGAAATACCCAGAGATGAATTTAGCCACTAGGTACATAACAAATAGAGCCCTGAAAATCAACATGGAATCCAAAACATATATATATATAATATAATTATGATATATAGTATATATAACCAATTTGCAAAGCAAAAACCATCCGAACCAAACCTCCATTTTTGTGCTCCATCTTCCTTTTCAATTGGGTGATGTTTAGGTTCCATTCGTCCATTTTCCAGGAATGTAGCGGTCTATAGAACATTGTTTTGATTTCAAACCTTCACCCTTCATTCAGTCGAAAAGGCTGATCGCCAAAGGCATCAAATACAGCACCAAAGGCAGATTGGCAAAGCCTCAAGCATGGTGGTAAAACACTTGCGATGGAGGGCCTGTACAGCCGTTTTTAAAAAACACTCCCCCAGCCTGGTGGAGCCTTTAAAAAACGCGTATACCCAACATTACCCAATAAATAGTCACTATAAAATGACTGGTTGGTGGTTTCAACCCATCTGAAAAATATTAGTCAAAATGGGAATCTTCCCCAATTTTAGGGGTGAAAATAAACAATATTTGAGTTGCCACCACCTAGGCAATGTTCAAAGAAACAGTGATTCATTCTTTAGCCAAGGGGATTCAAAAAGCTATTGTTTTTTTAATAAATTGAAAATTTATAAGGATTGCTCTGGCTGCTTCTTGAAGGGGTTGCTTCTTAGAAGGGCTCCCACATCCCAAACGTTACCTTTGACTGGGTTCCCCTCAAGGTGTGGGACAAAAACCAGGAAAAATGAACTCCTGGTTAAATCATCTGAAAAACCCAAACACCTCCATGACTTTTGGGCTTCCATATATGTTTGTTTTAGGGTGGAAGTGAAAATTGGTGTTATTTTCCAACTTTGGTAATTTTTCTTGGGAAAAAAACGTGGAAAAATAGACATCTAAAATAACTAGATTAGGAGCCTGTGACCAACGTGGTAGAAATGTGAATCTGTCATTTTTTCTGATGACACACACCCAACTCAATTTCATGAGAACAGAGTCATGCAGTCAGTCGGCATGGTGTTGATACTGATCAAAGCATTGTGCTCATCTGAACCACAAGAAAAAAACTCCGACTTTCCATTCTACTGGTTGGTTACTAGGGTTCTTTACAATGTTTGATTTTAATCCCCATATAACTGGGCAGTACAATCTGCTATATACACGATATACACTAAACAACCAGAGTTCTTCATTGCTCATTTGTTCTCTCAAATGCAAATCACTTTGTCTACTTCTTCTCCGAAGCTCATGATCCCTTTTTATTGCCAATTCTCGGACATACCTAGTTTGAAGCTAATTGAGAACGACCATGGAAGGCGGAGTCAATCGTGTCTCTTCAAAATATCATGATGATACTGTATCATGTTTAGTCATTTGTTTCTTTATATGCAAAAACTTCCACTCAAATCAACATTGTGGTCCCTTTGGATTTCATTTGGATTTCTTCAATCTACACTGAATCTGGTGACTAGGAAAAAAGTCACTCCGGCGGAAAAAAACTCTGTTGTGGTCAAAAAGCAATGTTCAAAGAAACAGTGATTCATTCTTTAGCCAAGGGGATTCAAAGAGCTATTGGTTTTTATTTTCTAGTTGGTGGTTTCAAACCAACCCATTTGAAAAATATGCTCGTCAAATTGGGTCATTTCCCCAAGTAGGGGTGAAAATAAACAATCTTTGAGTTGCCACCACCTAGGTTTTTTGTAATAAATTGGCATTTATAAGGATTGCTCTCCCGATGCGTTTGTTTCGACTCGCCTTGCTTGAGCGAGTCAAAAGGTTCCGAGTTTGGAAAGATGGAAAGTTGAACCAAATATGGGGAACGTACCTGGAACCCTTAACAAAACCAACCATGTTTTAATGGATGGAAATGGTATTTTATTGGATGGAAATGGCGAATTTCAACCATCTTTTAGTGGATAGAAATGGTGAAACAACCATTTTTGAATGGATGGAAATGGTGATGTTCAACCATTTCCTGTTAGTAAAGATTTGGTTCGTCATCAAATTGATAGCCAACCATTTGTTTCAATGGATGGCCATCAGGTTCCAGGTGTGTATTGTATTTTTTTTGGAATATAAAGCAGCATGTCTACTGTGTAGAAGCGAGACGTCAGGAACAACATGTGTATGTATATATAATTGGATATGTCAGGGGACAGCCGGATGTACCACTACCAACGTACCCCTATGGGAAATCTCTACATAAGCCCTATATAGTGGGTATTTATGGAAAATAATCCCCAAGAGTCCCTAGAGAACACACTAAATACCATGGGTACACTGTTAGGGGTACACCCAATTGTCCCTTGAATATGATTGGTACGAGTACTGATAACAGCCTGCTGCAAGATTCTACACCTTGAGACACATTTTTTAGCAAATGTGTTGTCTTACGATGTTTGTCAGTGTAAATTAATCCGTCTGAGAGTTTGATTCTCCAAGTATAATAAATAAATGAAGTAGAACATCACGATTGAAACACAGTACTGGAACCTGGGTGCTGAGATTTAGTATGACCAAAAAAAATACTAAGGATTACCATAGTGATATATCATCATATCAAGTCTCATACTCTACCGTGTACCTGTAAACGACAGGATTCCAGAAAAATATCTCCTTAGGATCACCCCCATTTATAAGCCATGGAGTTCGGGCATTTGGAACTTGTCCCACATCCGGGTTCTTAGTCAACAACAACGATCACCATGGTTATTAACCACTGAAACAAATCCTGTGATGATCCTCCAAGTATGTAAACTAACAGGGTTTTGGTCCCCTTGCTAAGGCCTTATCAAATTAAACCCTTGCCATTTCGTGTGACCCGAAGGGGAGGGGGCATTTTCCTTGACCCTCCCATGGCCCACCCCGATCCCCCAATGTGCTTAGGAACTGTTTTCCTGTTAATCCCTTTCGTCCGTCAGGACCATCTGGCTTCACTGCCCAACCAAAATCAGGACTGTCACCCGTGACCACCTGCGTAAGTTGGAGCATCGAACATGTGTTACACCCCTGAAGTTGAACATGGAACCTGAAAATCAACCCCTGGAAAAGGAGATTCCTTTTGGAAACCATCATTTTTCAGGTTCCAGCCGTTAAACTTTGGGGGTGTAAACACACAAACTCTGCTTGGAGCTGCTAGAAGTTGCCCGGTTGTTTTTTTTTTTTAACTTGTTTTTTTCGGTGATTGGAGTTGCAAAAGATGTTGATCAAAACAACATGTTTTTTGTTCGTGATCAAAATCCGCAGCATGTTTCATAGACCAATCTGAGTATGTTTGTTTTCGAGGGGATTTTTTGCCTGATCAAACCATCTCAAAAAGATATGTTTGGGTGAAAATCATGAAAGTCGAAACAAGAAAAAACATGCCTCAAAAACAACACACATATGTTTGAATTTAAAGTGACGACTTGGGGTTGTTTCAAGATATGTCTAGACAATATCACTATGTAACTAATCCATAAATCGATCTACATGGGTGTTTCCAAAAATAGGGGTACCCCAAAATAGATGGTTTATAATGGAAAACCCTATTAAAATGGATGATTTGGGCGTACCCCTATTTTTGGAAACACCCACATGCGCCTCAAGGGCATCCTGAAACAAAAACACAGCTACTGGCGCTCAAGGTACTGTTCCCATGGAGGCATAGATCACCGAACGTCCAGCCTGCTGTCGGCAGGACTTGGGATGAGATCACAACAAAACATCATGTGAAAACCATGTTGAAGACTATAGACTATATGAATCGCAAAATAAAACGCCTATATGCAATAAGGCATTGTGACCTACCTTGTTGAGAAAGATTCATGTCAGTTGCAGGGAGATTTTTTTTTCCGCATCATGTCCGTGTCCAGTCTGGATGTTCAGAGTTCACGAACCACCCTCCGGAAAGAAAACAGGTTGTAAATAGTGAGATAAACCGATAAACCTAACTTCTGGGCGCCGATGAGGCTTTTGCGGAACTTACTCTTGCTGGAAGATCTCCAAACAACCACCTGGGATGTATATGAAACCCTCCTATGTATTGGGACAAACTTACGTCTTATCAGCCAGCCGCCAGTGAAAATAAATAAACTATATACATTTTTTGAGTAAGGAAACTGGTTGGCCGGATCTTCTTCCATCAACAGTATCAAGAGTGTAAGAGTCACATCATCATATCTCATAACGTGACCGATGGTGCCTGTTTGGCTTCCTTCACTTGCTGAAGGACATCACTTGCCGTAGATCCATGAGAAGCACCTGCTTTTGGATGAAAACAAGGAAGTGATGCATGTATTTCAGGAATGTAGAGGCTGGCATGTGTACCAACAAAAAATGTAAAGAATCAAAAGATCGGATACGTATATGATTATATTAGTCCTGAGTGGTGTATACTAAATACTATATATCCTCCCTGAAAAAGGCAAACAACCAAAAGGAAACTAGTAATTATTCAAACCATCCATTTTCAGGTACCATGTTAGTTTTAGTGAGGGTAATATGTATAGCTTATATTGACTCATGGTGATATAATCTGAAGTGAAAATACATCAAGCATCACTAGTTGGTGGTTTCAACCCATCTGAAAATATTAGTCAAAATGGGTTCATCTTCCCCAAGTTTCGGGGTTGATGCTTCAGACATCCCAAACAACCACCTGGGATATGTAAAACCCTAGAAAAAATATTGAAATACATCTTGAGCATCATAAACGTCGTTTCGGTCCTAAAGTCGATCCCCCCCCGATGTCCACCGGACCACCGTCGTGCGTCGCCTTCCTGGAACTTGTGACCAGCTGCACGTTTTGCACCTTTTTGATCCAGTAAAGGCCCGACGCCCACAAACTGCACGCCTGCCTGTTGTTGTGGATGTATTTTTGATGTACTTGGACGTCCCGTTGGAAGTTAGGATCAATGGTTAGTATCAATGGGTTATTTCACCTATTTATAAATGGGATATATATTGAGGTTATAACCCATTTACTCACCATTTACTAACTTCCTGGCACATCCAAGTAACCCATGCTCAGTCATCAGGTGAGCCATTGATTTCGTCAGTTTTCGGTTTTCAAATCCGACTCCGCGGGATTAACGGACCAACAGAAAACCCCAGTATCTTAGCGTTCAATAGGGAAAAAAGCAAGTCAAACCATTGAGCATCACTGTTCGCAAGTTTGGTTTATCAATTGAGTCAAGGTAAGGATGCCCTTTTCAGCTCTTCAACAAAACCTGTTCAACCTGGACGCCAACGTTGAGTCTGATGGTTTCGAACAAAATCTTTGGGATTTCTCAGGTGCCATAGGCCCTATAGGCTGCCGGGCCATCCTGCTCTCTTGGGCCGTTTAGATCTGAGATAAACGGAACAAAAACCTGTGAAATATCGCTAGTTGCTGGTGGTTGAACCAACCCATCCCAAAAGTATTGGTCAAATTGGATCATTTCCCCAAATTTCGGGGTGAACATAAAAAATCTTTGAGTTGCCACCACCTAGATTCGTGAATTAAGCCACATGCCACGGTCACTAAGAGAGGGCTTTCTCCTTGTTTGTCACGACTCTCTGTGATTTTGTCATATTCCGAACTGTCTTTGCCCGGGAGCAATGGGAACAGCCGTTCTTTGTTGCCCGGGGAAATCCGTTTGCCAAGTGTCCTTCTGGTACTTGCTCAACAATTCAGGAGGGACTGGATCTTGCAGGTCCTATAGAAGTTGTGAATGAGTCACAGTAACTTGGGCTCCTACTTGCAGTCCCCAACTTCAGCGTAGAATTAGAGTGTGAAGTTTGATTTGTGGAGCCACTTCCTTTACAGAAAGTTACTGTAGTCAGCTACCTTTTGGAAATTTTGGAGTGGTGGCATTCTCACCAAAACCTTTGCTTTGCAATCTTATCAAGGACCTAAAGTGATCCTAGGACAAGAGAAAAATTCTGCAAACAACCATGACGTCAGAACATCATGATGCCGATCTATTTGCATATTTCGAAGTGCCCCTGTGGGCTTGTCCGAGTTTCCGTCTGTCGGCACCATGCCAACCATGAGACCCACCAAGGCCCAGAAGGCGGATTTTCCATGAAGCTGACATGATCTGAAGAGGCCATAATCTCATACCTTTACCCATGATGCATTTGGGTGTTTCCAAAAATAGGGGTACCCCAAAATGGATGGTTCATAATGGAAAACCCTATTAAAATGGATGATTTGGGGGGAAAACCCACTATTTTAGGAAACCCCCATTTAATTGAAGCTTGTGGAATAGCTCAACCCGCTCAACCCGTTTGTCCTCAGTGGTGGTCATGAGCACCAAATCCGCTTTTGTCAGCACTGTAATGTATCCAAGCGTTCGCAAGCCCGCATAGATGTCATAGTCGAGGCCAAATTTCCTAGGATCCAATGGTGTGCAAACACCACATGATGGCCAGTTATGAATCTCCATTGGGAAATTTGAATTCATAGCTTCTTCAAATGATCTTGTGCATAACAAGTTAACAGAACAGTTTTTTTTCTCAGCAGCATGACATTTTCTTGGTTTTGGCGTCATACGGTTGATGGAAGAAATCCTGCAACCAGTTGATATGGTAGATATTCCCCCATTATTTACAGGCTTTTTTGCTTCCCAAGTGGTGCAGGATTACAGCCAACAACAGTAGGTTTCTCCTGGTTTAGTAGGAGTTGGACCTAGCCCATTTGCTGCCATCCAATACCATGAGACCAGCAAATGCTTATTTACATGTGGGAGCCAACCAACCCTAGCCTCAGAAGAAAAATACCACAATAACGACCAAAAATCAGAATATTGCCTTAACTTACAATCATTGCCATAAATTTTGATTTATGTAAAAAAAAAGGCAATGTAAAAAAAAACATAGGATCCATGTATGGTATATACACCTACATGAATGGTTGATTTTTATGGTTTTCACGTAGGTGAATATACCAGTCCCATGGATCCTATGGGAATGTAAAAAAAAACAACCAAAAAAATCGAGTTTCGCTTTCAAATTGCGGATGCGTTGATGCACTGGTCCGTCATTTTTCAGAATCTCGATCACATCCTGGCCACAGGTGATGCGTGACACACACAGCTTGCCGCCGAAACAGCACTTTTGTCAAAAACAAATACATGAATCAACAAAAGTTAATGAAATGATATATCACTCCCTACTATGAATACATATTTATGTATATAGATGTGTATTATACATTACATATTATATGTACACGAAATATACGATCTATCATTTATATTATATTAAATATAATAATCAAGATATAATATGCAGAATCGTATAGATATTTCATTTCATGTTAGCTCTTAGTGTCCAATCGGTGCGAGTTCGAAAGTATCCCAACATGCGGATGAATAGCAAATCAATTAGGATATGTTCATCTGCGCTCCATTTGGTTGGTTTCAGCCATGGGCGAAAACTTGAAAATAAGGGTGATTCCAGGGACTCCCGCCAATAATGGGACCCCCGTTATGGGAAGCTTCCCATCCAAAATTCCGATATCCTTAGGGATTCTTTACGGGAAAAGTATGGGAAGCTTGCTTACTATGAGGGGGTTACCCCCTGAAATTCCAACTGCCTTGAACTTATATCATTATATCCATTGAAAAGTTGAAGAGATGATGAGATTGGTCAACACCCCAACAAATGAAAGGTTCAGATATTATACATGATGCCTATATGATATGCCTATGATTCAATCGGAAATCCTTGGGCAGCACTGTTTACAACATACACCCAGCTCCGGAGGTCCTCAGGCTTCTGACCCGCCATGAAGAAGTCCCTGGTGACCCCAACAATTCATCGATTCGGAAATTTGCACAGAACAAAACTCCCAGCGTTTTTTTCGTCCATTTTTTTCTTTCGAAAACATCTGCAACCATCTGGAATGCAGTTTTATCAAAGCATGTTTTGTTCAAGGGTAATTCACCAATAGTACTTTTTATACACCGGTATCCACCAATATACCCTTTGGATCCGTTTCGATCCTTTTGGGTGATCAAAACACTTGCCCCCACTAAAAAAAACAAGTAAAAGCTGTTTCAAAGGACAATGCATCTCAACATGAAGAAGGCTAACAGCCCATAATTATGATATATATGATAAGGATGTATCCAAACAGTATCAAAATGTATCAAATAATACGAACATCGTGTTTTCCAAAGCTCCATTGGTCTGCCTCAAACATCGCACACGCCTTGAATTACCAATTACCTGCTTGCTAAGCGCTTGAGAAGGATATTCAAAGTATGTTCTGGAAGACATCCTATTGAACCACTCGGGATTGACCTCAACACGAAACATCTCAAACAATATATGGACTAATACGCATACACATGTCCATGGGGCCCATAAATATCAATAGCTTGGGATGATAGCATCAACAAATTGATAAAACTGTCTACTGGTTGGTGGTTGAACCACCCAGTTGAAAACATATGAGCCAAAATGGGAATGTTCCCCAAATAGGGATGAACATTACAAATATTTGAAACCACCAGCTAGTCTACCTGGGTTACCTCCTTCATCTTCGACATCCATGCAGGGGATTCCTTCAGCCAATGTTGTTGGTTGATATGACAACTCGAGGATTCACCTGATCGATTCACCCATGACCGAAGAAATTCGGCTTCAGTCGTCCATCTATCGTAATATATGGCGATTAATTAGTGGAGCCAATTGTGCTGAAAAATAGTGATGTGACGTTGCATGTTCAAGAAATCTTTTCCGGGGTGTCCTTTGAAGATTTTCTGAAGTGAAACCTCCCCGAACGGGTGCTTTATGCAAATCTTTTTTTGGCTAGCATGTCTATCTTCATATATATATATATATGCATCGGACACAAACTCCTCAAAAAATTCGCATCACTGAACCTATTCAAATTAAGTTACATGGCAGCTGCCATTGAACCAGGACCAGCAGTGGTGAGCAACGCCACAGAAGGAATCTGCAAGATATGCGCTGCATATCCAGCATCCTGCCGGCTAAAAAACCATGAGATCTTACCCTTTCAAAAAATCCATGAATATCAGCTGAAAAGGAACCATTTCGAAAGGTACATACCCTTAAGAACGAACATTTTTTCAGGCGATGTACGTAGAAGTCTTCCGGGGGATCTATGACTTGGTGTTTCTATTTGGGGGGGCCAACTTGTCAACTCATGGACCCCGATGTCGTATGGGTGGTATTTCCCTATCCTTCCGGACCTAGGACCCAGGATATCCCCCTCAAGGAATCTGAAGGGTCTTAACCAACCTTCATCACCACGAAGGTAACCATTTGCTGCTTGACATTTGGCAAAAACCCTCCCAAAAGAATTCTCATGAAAACACTAGATGCAGGTCCAAAAACACAGCTTTCTGAAAGTTTTGCACCATTTGGAGCTTGTATTTTCCAGGGAAAGATGTAAAAAAAAAAATCATGGAGCAAACTTGCTGTGAGTTTCGGGGAGGGGGAAAAGATACCAACTTTACCCACCAATTTTTTTGGGGACCTTCCATTATCAACCTTCCTTCCCCCCACCCCGTTCCTGGTTCAATAATGGACAGTACACCACAGTACTGGGATCGATTTTTTGAAGCCAACGAATGCAGCCAGGCAGTTGCAACTCCAATGTCCAAGGTGCTACTTTCATCCAACCCACCTGACGACCGGTCCCGAGGAGAGATGGCGCCAGAGATTTGGCAGCTGGCAGGCAACGAAAAATTTGTTGGATTTTTTCCCCCGTTTTCGAAATGACATTTTTTCGAGTATATATATGCAGATGTCAATCCAAAGATTGGAAAATTTCATGACTCTACTCTTGACATGCAAATATGTTTCATAATTTCATGATAGAAAACGAAAATTATATTAGCGTCGCGAATTTGGAGAACAAAACCCTAATATAATCAAATACGATCCCAGATGTATTTTGAATTGCCTGAGTGTCTCTGATTGGTTGAGATTGGTTTGGCCTGATAGTTTGCTTATGCAAAGATATACAGTACATTCACAAGTGTCAGGGTCAAAACTCATTTTATTGGAGATGGTCATCCCGCCTTCAATAAGCAAATCCATAATTATGATGAGTATATCAATCCCTACAATGACCGTCCCCTACCATAGGAAAATGATTTAAAAAAAAACAACTAAGAAAACAATTAGACCCTGTTTTATCTTTAACTGCTCCGGAAGGCGGCGTTTCCTGCAATGGAAACCCACCAAGACACAGAAACCAAGTCATCAAAACGGATCCAATTTGCACATGCATCGATTTTTCTTTGCTTTCAATGATATGCTTAAAAACAAAGAGTTGCCAAAAGAACATCTCCTGATTTGGGTGGATTTTGTGAGTAATCCCATATATAGAAAAAAGGATCATCAAGATTATCCCCCGAAACAGAAATCGAAGCATGATTTCGGAGTGTTTCGAAATAATGGTAAACCCAAAATTTTCTCAAAAACATCCACGTAAATTGAATGGTCGAACAAGTTTTTCATGATTTTGCCAGGTTCAGGTTTCTCAAAAGAAAAGACATGCACCCATCTATAATGTATACCTTTCGCACAAAAAAAATCCCAGCATGGTTTTATTGCATCCTCCGTCCTCAACCTTTTTTTTGGGGGGGTGCAAAAAAAAACACCTCGACCTCGACGAGTTTTTTTCCAAAAAAACACCGACTTCCCAAATGGTTGAGCAAATCGCAAATCCAAGGTGCAATCATGGGCTCAGACTCAATACCAAGTTCTTTCTTGAGAGACATGTTGGCCTTGTGACAAGTGATCCCAAACTGAAGCAAAAAAACAACAACACGATTTGAGTGTTGGAACATCAACATATTCAAAATGCTTCAAACATCATAATCTGAATATAACCAAAAAGAAGAAACTTAAAGATTTCATATGATCTTCACCGAGTTGCGAAAATGAACTAAGCGAACAAGTCGCTTTTTCAACCAGCACCTATAGTTTATATGTTAGGGAGTGCAAACCCGCTTAAGTTAATGATATCATAGTGCTCGAACCCATGGTGTAACATACGCTCAAAAGATCGCCAAGAAACACCCATCAAATCCGTTTCGCGACCTTCATAGAGCTCCCTTTCCTCCTCCAGTTCATTCCAAAAAGTCGCTCCTGTGTCCTTGGCTGGAACCAATGCGTGAAAAAGATCCCTGAGATTTTGTTTTGAAGCCCAACTCAGCCATGAGTCATCCCGGCCGACGACAAAGGTCCCGACCCCTTTTCCGATTTCATGGTTTATGAAATAATTTTCACATAATTGGTCAGGATTTCAGGTTCTTTTTTCATTGCTCAACTATAATATCTATAATTAAACATATCATGATTTGGTATATTACATACCTAGAACCCAACTGACCTCTTTTTTTTGGGGGGGAGGGTTGACCTTCAAATTTTATGGGTTGAATCTTTCAAAACATGGGTCATTTGGGATCAAACGAAATCCTGCAAAAAAGGCTGGTTTGGGGAACCAAGTCAATAAGAATTCCTTTCAGAAGGGGATCCTTTGGGAATCCAAAACACCAGGATCCACATCCCAAATAGCCATTTGAGCCACAAAAAAAAAAACTCCTACTTTCCATGAAATCCTGGTTGGATAATAGGGATGCTGGAATCATGGTTTATTATGATCCCTATATAACTGGGTAGGATTTCATCCCCTATATACCCTAAACAACCAGGGTTTTTTCATTGCTCATTTGCTGAAACTATCAATTTCAAGAAAAAAAACATAGCAAGCAACCATGGGTTAACGAGTTGTTCTATAGAGCTTTATGATGATTTGTGGCAACTCAAGGATTGAAATCTGAAGAAGATGGTTTGAACAGAAACCAAAGATGTAAAATGGGCCAAAAATCCAGCGGATTTTAATTTGACCAGCTAATGGATATATTTTTGGGTGCTAAGTTCTTAAGGGTCGCACATATTTAGACGCAACCTCAAAGCAACCTGAGGCTAAATTGCTCCCAGGATGGCACGATAATTTTCCGAATTACCAATCTCAAGATATGCTGTTTGTTACATTTCAATACGAAACTTCTGGCATCTCTTACTCCGAGGAAACACATTCAAAGTTTGCAGCCTCTTGGTGTTGTGGACACCGACAACTCCGAGTTGACGTTGACCAAGCTTCTTCAATGGCAGGGCGCATCTGTTCTCGAGACAAATAGTGCACCTGGACATCTTTCTTGAAGCATGGTCGCGGCAAGCACATGCCTTTTATTCAGATAGATCTGCTACAGTGCCCATATATGTATATAGCTATCTTTAGTATACACCCCCGAAAACTAACAGCAGGAACCTGAAAAAAAGACAAACGGAAAGGGTGAGACATCAAGGCAAGCCACCAATTGTTGGGTTTCAATACTAATTTCCGTGGGGTATATATCTTTCAAAAACCCTTATATGGATGTTTCCGAAAATAGGGGTACCCCAAAATGGATGGGTTATAATGGAAAACCTCTATAAAAATGGATGATTTGGGGGTACCCCTATTTTTGGAAACACCCATATATACATACACCAAATTAACCATGAAACCGTGTGACCTCTTGGATTTCCAATGAAAAACCTGGAAGATCTCAATTCGATTCAACCGGATAGGTATCGGTATCAGTGCTTCGTGCTGAGTGCTTCCTTTAAATAACCATAACCACAACACATGTACAATATCAAATTGTATGTAATGCTATATGTATGTTCAATCTTTGCCTACATGAATAGATTCAATAGATTACATGATATCACATGTATGTACGCTCTTCCATCATGTATTCCAATACGATGCATCCCAAAGGTCCACACTTGAAAGCCATTCAGGGCAATTCAGGATCAGCAAGACGAAACTTTAAGCGTGGGCAGGATGATTTAAAATTAAATGATACTTCACAAACCCACACAGAAAAAAAACAACTTTGCTAAATCCATCTAGCAGTTTATTTGGCCAAACATGTTTCACACAAAAAAACCCATGGACACTGGTTGAAGGGTGCATTTTTGGGAAATTTCCAAACAAATTCGACTCACCAATTTGCCTCTACCAATCTCTGCGAGTACCAACCCTGAAAATGGTGAGATGTTTCCAAGCGGCGATGACTCCTAAGATCCTCTGATTGCCAATTCCCCATTTTTTTTGGGGGGGTTCGATTCGTGGAAATTTCTTCCGGGGTGTATGTTGCTACAAAGATGTGGGCCCGGGCCCCTGAAACTCACAGCACCTTGCCACTGAAAATGGATGTGGGTGAGATCTTAGAAATGTGAATTTCGTTTTTTTATATGACTGCAGATGGGATTCATGGGACTTGTATGTCTACCTACATTGATCCCATCAAAATCAACCGTTCATTTTTTCGTAAATATGCACCCATAACTCCTATGGGGACTACAAATTGAAACCCATAAAGTTTACCTGCGACCTGAAACAACCATTTATAGATGGTTGGCTATCAATTGGATGATGAACCAAATCTTTACATAGGAAATGATTTACCATTTCCAGCCATTGAACAAATGGTTGTTTCACCAAACATCCACTAAGAAGTGGTTGCTTCGCCATTTCCATCCAATAAAAAAACATTTCCATCCATTAAACAAATGGTTGTTTCACCAAACATCCACTAAAAAATGGTTGCTTCGCCATTTCCATCCAATAAACAACCACTTCCATCCATTAAACAAATGGTTGTTTCACCATTGGTTGTTTCACCATTTCTATCCACTAAAAATTGGTTGAACATCGCCATTTCCATCCAATAAAACAACCATTTCCATCCATTAAAAAAATGGTTGAACATCGCCATGTCCATCCAATAAAACAACCATTTCCATCCATTATAAAATGGTTGTTTAGGGTTCCAGGTAGAGATTGTTTCACCGAGAAATCTCCTCAACATCACTGCTCACCTTATGACCCTCAGAGACCAAACGTCTTGCCAAGGGCAGGGATGGGTTGATATGGCCCGAAGCCATCCCAAAAACCTGGCCGGTGAATATCATCATAACATAAGGCATGCGGAAAAGGATACACTCTCAGGAGTCATTATATATACAACCCAAACAATGCCCTTTTTTTGGGGGGGGCAAATTACCGTACATTTGTAGTGTTTGATCCCCCCCAAATGGGTAATTGAATGACCCCTGACTCTGGTAAACTAGCACAGCTCGCTGGAAAATTTCCATTGATAGTAGGATATACATACACCTTCATTCATTCAGTCCATTTTTCAGCCAGCAAAGTCGCCAGAGCATATCTGGTTTTGTGGCGCAAAGAATGATTCCACAATCTATTGTTACTCATGATGTCGCATATGATATATATACTGTATATATATATATGTATGTAGTGTGAGTGATACTATATTTAGGGTTCATAATCTAGTGATATCTACCAAACAAAAACGTTGAGAAGCAGGAATCGGGAGGCGGCTTGAAATGCAAAAGAACTACTCCGGTCAATCCACATCCTCACATCAAATGAGCCATGAAAAAATATTTGTTGTTTACTTGGAGGTTCATCCCAGTTAGTAAGTGGTTAATAACCATGGTTAATAAGCCCCATAAGTAGGGTTGTTCCACTTCCAAATGGCCTAAATGGCTTATAAATGGGGGTTACTAACTAGTTACTAACTGGGATGATCCTCCAAGCAGGTTGTATAGTTTGCTATAGGGTTTATTGTATCCTATTATGGGAATCCCTATTAAACAGCCAGGATTTCATGGAGTTCCTGTATGATTGCTCAGTTGTTGCGCATCAAAAAAAACCTTGTTGCTTCAAGGGTTCATAGCTGTTGAACAACACATGTATGGTTGTTTCTGCCTGTTTTGGGACCGACATGCCATATGATATTTGAAGATACATATATATATATATATATATTATATATATATATATATCAATATGTCACCAAACTCTTGAAATGGAAAATCAAATACCTACATTGTCTTCAAACATCTCTGGGATGTTCCCAGAACCTCCGAAAAAGATCACGAGACCCCCTTCAGTATCCAAGAGTCTTGATAAGTTGTTCATCTAATTTTCATGATGCTTCTTTGATTCACTTGAAGCATATCTGATGTTTCATCACCCCCCAGTACCCGGAGAAACAAGAATTCCAAATTGGTAACACAACCGTTGGCCAATCTCGAGCTAAATTTGAGACCGTAGATGTTGTTCGAGAAGGCAACAAGAAAACAGCTAGTGGCCATAGCTGCAGCAACTGCAAATCTCATTGCTGATTGACCTTCTGAAAATTCATCAGAATCTATTCATATTGCCGCAGCAACTTGCACAACGAAGCACCACCTTTGCATATATATATATATATATGCGTATACACCCCGGAAGATTAACATGGAACCTGAGAATAGACCCCTGGAAAAGGAGAGACAACTTCCAAACAATCGTTTTCAGGTTCTATGTTAATCTTAGGGGGTGTATATCTATATACATTGTTCCGTTGCCGAAAAACAAAAGCAAAGCATCTGGACTCTGCCATCGCTTTAGCGTTCCAAGTTTTCAAGGTGGATTTGGGATGGACTGTTTGAGCCAGGATGCTTGCAGCAGTGGATTGTTTGGAACTAAAAGTTCCACAGCTTTGGACATTCTTTGGATCTTTGTGCTCAAAAATATTGGGAATGTATTTGGTTCAGCCCAAAAAACCCAGGATGCTGGCTCGTCCCCAGGATGAAATTTACATTTCTTGGCTTGGCAATCCTAAGCTAGCCACGATTGCATGCTGGGTGGGGAGTAAATCCAAGAAATATATTTGCACATACAATCCCGGATTAGGGAGATGATGCTTTTTTCTCACTAGATAGTATATACTGATCTCTTCCGGTCGAATTGTACCAGTGCACCACCAATTCCTCCCAAATTCATGACATACAGCTGATTCAGTTGATGGTCCGCCGAAAAATCATATTTCACCAACCAGCATTTCCTTGAAAAAAAACAAGAAAATAGGGATGGGATCAACAACAAAAATGCCATAAGAAACATGGAACGAGAGGTCTGCTCGGCAGATTACTATAATTCCTAAACCTGAATTAAGGGGATTTGGGGGGATTCTCTTACTTTTCACCACCATTTGGGGGATTCCTAAACCAGCGGGTTGGTCGTTATAATTCTACCAGAGATCATTGGCTCCAAGCGGTGGTGTTAGAATCTACGTTCCTATCTTGCATGATGATTTCATCATAATCTTTTGATGATAACAAATACTATCAAAAATCCATAGCATCCATGGGACTGGTGTATTTACCTACATGAAAACCATAAAAAATCAACCAAGTGTAGGTAAATATACCATACATGGATGGTATGGGAAATAATCATAACAAAGCTTGATGACAAATAATAACACATAGTGATGCACAATGATGAATAATGATAAATAAACATAAATACTGACAACTATGCATATAGTGTATGTACAAATTCAAATATACATATATATATATATATATGTCTATATGTACATCTATATATATAATATGCAATATACACAAATCTCATGGGCGCAATCAATGACGGGTCCGGCTTCCTTTCATTCCTCCAAGCAAATGCCAAGATGCCATTCATCGGCCAACCACCGGCACCCTTTGAGGGGAGATGTTAACCCAGTTGATATGTGTCAAGTTGTCAAAGGTTGATCGTCTTGAGGAGTTGTTTTTTTTGGCGGCAAAAAAATCCATCCAAAAAAAATTGAATGGGATTCTTGGGGATTATATATATAATATATCCCATACATACCTGGAATTCATAGTGTGACATATATATTCTGGACAATTTATTTATTCCATCCAAAAATTTGAATGGGACCGAAGCGCAACGGACCCCGTTCATTAAGTAAGTTGCGATCGAGTATCGATGTTAGCTTCCGAGGGTGTAGTCATCTTCCAAATCAAAGCTACGCTGGGTAAAATTTAAGATAACACCTACCCGGAGGCCTTCCAAAAGGAATTTTTGAAACGAGTCATCTCTTTCCATCCATTTTCTGGTGCCAAGCTAGTTTTCAAAGGTTTAGATACAAAATGATCTACGTTGCCCGTTGTCAACTAAGATTGACTAGAGTGTTAAGTACTTACAAAACTATTCTCTCAATCCTCAACATTCGAACTTTGATTCAAATGGTGGCAACTTGAAGCCCCAAAACTGAAAGATATTTTTTCACTTTCCAACAATCGGGAAAACATATATTTGAAACCACCACCTATAATAGTTGTGAATTGGAGAAATACACCAAACAATAAACACAACTTTCAGAACTCTTCAAGAAACACCCTCCAAAAGTACCACCCAACACCCCTGACCCTATCATCCAACCACCTCGACAAACCGCCAAAAAAATAGCAACACGCTTTGCAGTTTGCACCTCCATGCTACGTGAAACGCCACTGATCACCCCTTTACCTGAGATCTGTCCCGAAAATTCTTCAGTGAAAAGATGTGGGTCCAGAACTTGGCTAAAAGTTAAACTTTTAGTGGGTTGGCGCGATTGTCTGCATCGTGTTGATGCCGTGTATTCTAGCCTACCAGGTGTCCTAGAACCACAATTTAGTGGGGTTACATGTAAAATCGCCACTAAACTCTAAGGGGCTAAGGGAATAAGGCTAAACCAAGATGTGCCAAGAGAACTATTGTTCGGTCAAAACTCACAATCTCAGGATGAAAAATGCCAATAGCATCCCTGAAGTTTTTCACAGCGAGTTTTTGTGCCCAATCAACCAAACCCTCCCTAGGCAGGGGTGGAGGTAGGTTGACTTGCCATGAAGGGAAAACTGTACCCCTCAAGGTCGCTAGGATCGGACTGTTTGGATCCAATGTGGATTTTGGTTGGCCAACACGAAAATTTAGAGATGGCCATCAAAAACACGCGGAACATATGATTTTGCTGGCCGATGCGTGTCCACAGTTGCGAATGTCTCACCGCATTCTAGTGAACTATGATAGTTGTCATTGTTCCAAAAGTAATCCTGCATCAAGAAATACTCTGTCAAAATCCATACCGTCAAATGTTCATCTTCATATCTTTTAATCTAGCTCATCTTGTGTCCTTTTTTGCAGTTGTTTTCCACGATTTATAGAATCAGAAAACGGATCCCACCAGCAAAACCGACCCCCCACCCCCATTTTCCCCCAGCAAAAAAAAAATGGATCTCATGAAAACAAAATCTCAGAAACAAATCACCAAGAAATCAAACAAAAATCTAAAAAAAAAAAACATGTCGTGTATCGCTACCTATTTGTTAGATAAAATCTGTGTATCGCTACCTATTTGTTTAAAAAATCCCAGGAAAAAATCCCACCCCATTCACCGAAAAATCACAAGAAACAAAATCCAAGAAACTCATGCTATGTTCCAGGCCAAAGGGGTTCCCCAAGGCAAAGACCTCCCGTGGAGGTCGAATTCGCGAGGGGTTCCAACCAGGGAGAAGCAGTGAATGTCCCCACTGCAGAAAGAAGGGTTTAATAGCCGGCCTTATTAAGGGAAACTATATAAATGGTTAATAGACCCGCTTCTCATAAGGCCTTATTTCTTGGAGGGGTACGTCAGGGCGGGTTGGTTGATGAGCCAGAATATGTGAACTAAACAACCACCTGGCAATACTTTTTGGGATGGTTAAGTGACCCCTTCAAAGGTTAAGCGACCTCCAACTAGGAGATAAATAAGATCACTTTGAATCACCTACTCGGTGATGGGTTTGTTGATAGGTTTTTTCCATGCCAGGGATCCTGGCTCACCGAAACTGAGAATGGTATCATGGAACCGATACAAACCTTACCCTAGAAAGGCTTGGTGCTTAAGGCTCGTGTCTTCCTCCAACTACCAGATTCGATCACTCACTCATTGAGTGATTCATAGGATTATTTTTCCTTACCTAAACCTCAGATAAGCCAAACAAACAACAACTTGGACAACCAACATGAAACCAACATCTTTGCGCAACACAACATGAAAACCAACTCATATCACCTGACGGATTCATGGGGCGATTGTACGTATATTATTTACCTACATGAAGCATGAATCGTTAATTTTTATATGATCAAATGTTCCGGGAAATATACGTACCAGTCCCATGGATCCTAGAAAGTATCACCCCCAATGGTATTTCCTCCTATCTCCATGGTATTTGCCTTGGACAACTCTCAGGGGATCTCAGGGTGTAACATCAGTTCCACCCCATTTTTTGGAGCTCCCCGTGGGTCCCACACCGACCTCTTGCCCAGGTCTCAGGACTTGTGAATTACCGCGTTCCAATGGGCGCATCAAGGCAGGAAGCGTCCCATCCTGAAGCACAAAAGTGGCATTTAAAACCTGAAACATCCACTTTGAAACCATCAATTTTGGGGGGGTTCCAAGCCTTATAGTTGACATGGGGGGGAAGTTTCACTGGCATAGTTCGGATTCACTTAATTACCCAGAATGACAGTGGCTTAAAGGTTTTAGTTTTGGCACTTGCAACCTAATCCTGATGAGGCGCGCCAAGCATCCTCTCTGGGGGGGTGAGTTCTGAGGGGAGGGTGTTTTCTTGGTCTTGTGGCGTTTCAAACTGTGGAGGCGTTATTCCTCATTGAGCCAGTTGTTGTAACAGAAACACACACACATTTCAGGAGATGTGCCCAAGTTATAATTTGACCTAGGACCTAAGAGATGTCGAGATCCCAATTTTCGAACAACTCGGAGGTGATTTATGCCTTTGGAAAGAAAAACAAAGGCCAAATTCCTTCAAGACTTCTGGACTGTTGTGTGTTTTCACGCTTTGTTTGCAGCAAACTTGAAATTGAATCATATGCAAAAAGGGAATGGTAGAAAGATGTAGAATGCTATCTGTGGTGCTGATGGATTTGTCCAAAGACTTTGAACATGCACTATCTGCTGTACAAACAAACCCAACCCAACCCAATCAACATGACATCAAATTTTCATCTCATGTCATTTTGCTGGGTCCCGGACAGATGCTTCATCCTTCACTTGTAATACAGCAATATCTGAGAGTGGATCAGCACCAACAACATAGGCACCTCATGAGTTTCGGATTCACCGTCCTTCCAGAGACAGGTGTTTGTTTGTAATGAAGTTTTTCACCAGATTTGGAAGACAAGAAGTGGGGGAATCTTCTCTGGGAAAGAGGAAGTTTTCAATCTTGTCAAAATGGTAATTACCCCTGAAAATTGAGGTTGAGAAAGTTCACCTTTTTGAATCACCCGAGGAAGAAATCAGGAAAATCAGCGAAAAAACCATCCACCTCCATGACTTTTTTGGTTCAAAATATGTTTTAAAAAAACACATCTTAGCACCGATACCGCAGCTGTGTCAAAAACATTCAAAACCGAGCTTCCACCATTTCCACCAGTCTGAACTGGCCCATTGATTCCCCCCCTCCCCACGGGGCGTTTTTTTTTGCTCAATGTGACACATTGACACAGAAAACACGGTGAAAATGGCAACTTTGTGTTGCACAATGGCACGGCGGTGTTTTTTTTTAACACCTCTGGCTGCCACATGAGATGTGGATAGGGATGCTTTTGATGCCATTTTTGTTGGTCAAAAACGGAGATCCAGTCATAGCATTCGAAAGCTGAAAGCACACAACTTTTTCTCAAAGTGGCAAAAAAAACAGCTTCTTAACACAGCCATCTGCATAATACAGTCATATTGTCAGACACACTTGAACATGTGGCATTCCATCATCCCTTTTGGTTTAGAATTACAATGAAAATAGTCAGATTTTCTATGGCTGGTCCACCTATACCACCCCCTAACCTACCCCCCTCAGAATATAAGGGTTTAATAAGGTCTTACTAAGGGAAACCAAGGTCTTACTAAGGGATTCATAAGGGCCTTATTTCTGGGGTGTTAGGTAAGTGGACTCAGATCTTTGAAGGTAGACACTGCAAGTTGTTGCCAACCTGACAAGTTTGGAGGGTTCAGCATGCGTGTTGTACACAAGCCTAATATTCTATGTTAAACAATATGGGATAGACTATATGTACCTTTAAATATATACAGTATATATATATATATACAGCATACACATCAGACTGTATTGTATCTATTATGCTGCTATATCAAATCATATCATATCATATCATATTGTAGTGTTATGTAGTTGTTCCCAAAAACTCACATTGCAACACTTCATGCATTTGACAAACATCGTGGAGAACTTCTCGAGTATCAATCAACCTTGAAAGTCCAGAACCTCGCTGCTCCTCCACACTTCTCTTCCAGCAAAAAACATGAAAAGAAGTTGCTTACCCTCCCGAAGTTTAACACAGCAAAATCCCCTTGAAAAGGTACCTCTAAACCTGAAAAATGGAAGCCGGATCAGTCTTCCTTCCTTTCCCATCCATTTTTCAGGGGTAAACTAAACTCGCTGTGAAAAACTTCGGGTTTCTTTGTACTTTTTGTTACCCACCTCTGGCAGTGGCTTTTGTGGAACACCATAAGGATTTGCATGATGATTCACCTCAAGTGGCCCCAAAAAGTCGTGGGAATTCCTATGATCTTTTTCGGAGGCGGGTTTGGACTCCACGGGAGTGGCTGGCGGAAAAAAACGGGATGTCCCCACCGTGGAAGTTGGAAACTCAACAAAATCTCCGGCTTCCACCAATCTTCAAAGAGGTTTGCAGGTTTGCATTGGAAGCATTTTTGTGTGTTTCAAAGGCAAAAATGGGACTTGATACTGTTGATGGTTCAGAAATCCCGCGCAAGAAAACCACCTTTTGGATGTATAAAACTTTGAAAATACTGGGATAAACATGGATAAACAAGCAACCTCAACTGGTGAGGTTGCCGGATTTCGGAACCATCAACCGGAAGGAAACCAGCCCAGCCCAGGTATGCACTGAAGCAAGTTTTTGTATCTCGTAACCTCAACAAACCATCCAAACATCCCAAAAAAAAATCACCCAAAGGATGTATCAATATTCAAAAAAAAACATCCACGAATTAGTTGGTGGTTGAGTCCCCACCCATCTGAAAAATATGTTCGTCAAATTTTATCATCTCCCCAGGTAAGGTTAAAAATAAAAAATGTTTGGGTTGCCACCACCAAAACGTCCAAGACACCGGCGAATCCTCTGTGGGTTTTTGAAGCAATGCCAAGCCCAGCCATGCGCTGGAAGCGACATGTGGATAGCGGTAGTAAGTCCATCCAATGCCTGTCTGATCAATGGTCTCAGGAAGTTGGTTAATTTAGTAACTGGGTTATAACCTACTTGTAAATGGGGTATATTAGGGTTATAACCCACTTACTAACCTTTTACTAACTTCCTGGGACATCCATGTTTCTTCGGCAGATAGAAGGCCTTGGGCATCTTATCTTTTTGAGTGAAGACCTATAGATTAAGTAATTGTAATTGTATGTTCCATAGTAATCCCATCTTTCAAAAACATATCAAAATCCAATCATCTCCTCAACAACTTCGTAATCCATGAAAAATTGAGGATGCTTCCGAACTTCCAAACCGCACATGTTGGGGAGAATCGACCCACGACCCACAACGTTGAAAGATCGTCGAAAATGCAAAATTCCCAGGGATTTTTTTGGGACCGACACGATCAACTCCCAAACGTGGAACTCCCACCGAAACCGCCTGTGTCTGATCCACCAGGGAATTCTCGTGCATGTTCATTCTTTCTCCAAGCCTCTCTGAGGCGAATTTTTTTGCATGTCTGAGAAAACTTGGGAGAGCTAAAAAATCGTTGTATCGTTTTTTTCGACTTAAAGGGGGGGGAAGTGCAAATGATTTATTTCCTTAGGAAAATGGTTGTTTCAATCACCAAACATCCATTTAAACCTGCCACGACACTTCAAAGGTTCAATGTGTGTGTGTTGCGCCCTCTTTACTTCCAAGATGTTACGACTGCAATGATAAGGGCGATATAAATGTTAATGATGTTTATTAAATATATCCAATTATAATAGCAATTTATTATCAAACCATTCGATATAATAAGGGCCTAGGGTTCTGCCAAGACAGCTGGGTTTTTTTCGGTGTTTTTTTTTTCTTCGGGACAGAGTTCAGGTAAGGGCAACTGGAGGTAAACATGAACTTGTAGTCCGTGGCATCTGCCCCTGAGAGTTGGATAGAATTCATCAAATTCATCAGATCTTCCAAGCACCATGTATCAGTGAAATTGGGAAGGTATCCCCTTCAAATGGTGGTTAAAATGAGGATAAATGGGGGTGAATCCTCCAAAACAGGGGTTAAGGTACCATTCCAGGGTCCCTAAATAAACATCTCCAAATGCATCTTTCAGATCTTTCACATGTCTTTTTTAGGGCCAATGGCTGCAATATATGGAAGTTTAATAAAAGCATGTCGTGGGTATCCTCAAGCTGTGAACGTTCGACAACTGCAGGTAAACGTTTACAAAAGACGTGTACGGATTTTTAGTGGATTCACCTGAGCTTTTATATGGAAATTGAAATAATTAGCTCAGTCAACTGACGTCGAATGGGACCCCAATTATTGATGATTCAAAAAAATGGTTCACAAGACCCCCCAAGTATTGGTTCAAAATATTGGTTCTGATGATTTTTTGGGAGTCTCTAATCTTTAGAAATGCTAAATCACTCCCGTCATGTCCTGCCTTTTGGTTTCCGCCCAAAATGGAAGCTGGAACAGCATTGTACCTGCCCATCCCCTGCAACTTCTCAGAAGCAAGATGTTGCAGAAACTCTTGGACAATACCATGTAAGGTCTATCTACCTGACTTACCTGACTTGAATGAACTTCTAACATGGGCTCACAACGAATCTCTGCTCTTGTTGGATAAATGTTGATGCTTACCCTCCCTGAAAATAAGAGCTCGCACCTGGCAATGAATGGTTGGAATACGAGTTTACTTTGGGGCGTTTAGGCCTATTTCACCGGCGAACTGTCAGTTTTAGGGAGTGTATATTATATTTACAAGTAACAAGAAACTCATTCAGAATCTAGAGGATATTGATGGATGCCTAATCCAAGGATTTCAGGATCTTTAAGCCCATTATCATATTATATATACCTGGATCTTCCCAATCTTGCTGAATGGATGATAAGGGGTGCCCAATACACCATCCCTTCGGATTCAACCAGCACCCTTCGGAGGATGCTGGCAATCATATGTATCAAAGGGAAATTTTGGGTACCCTTGGGAGGGTACCCTAGCAGTTGTTCCCCAAGAATTGCCCCGTATTGCCCTATACAACCATTATCTAACACATGTCTAGGTGGTATATGTTGGTATATATCTGGGGTACTCACCCAACTTTTCCCTTTGAATGTAACCAAATACATAATCATGTATAATCATATGGCTTCGCTTGGCATACAACTTCATCCATTCGAGTCGACATCCATCCAAAATTGACCCACAATAAAAACGAAGCGGATTCGTCGACAAAAATCACCGGTCCATATTCCTCCCCACGTGTTTCTTAGGTCGACTGGTTTTTTTATGCCCAACAACCTCCAATGAGTTTAGCTTAAAGTTCAAGGTAGCCACCCTAATCATCATCTGATTTCACATGTTTTTTTGTTCAAAACATGTGTTTTNTGAAACCAGCACCTAGATGTGTTTTTCTAAAAATCAACAAATACTACCTAACACCTGACATCACCAAAAAATCCTGCAGTACTGCAGTACCTTTTGTGGATTTGTTGGTTTCACCGACTTTTTTTCCCCGGAAAAAAAACGGGAAGGACACGTATCCACCAGATTCAGCATGGATTTGCGGATTTTGTTGATCTCACCCTTCAAGTCAATTCCTGGTAAAGCCGCATCACCATGCCTTGGGTCATAGGAAGGTCATTGGTGAGCAATTTCTGCAACATATGACCTTTAACAGGCTGACATTCCATCTACTGATTGGCTTATTATGTATACAATATATATATATATATGCATACATAATGTGTTTTTTTGATGCGTGGGTAATATAATCCCCATATAAGTGGGTAGGATTTCATGACCCCCAAAAGGCAGCAAATAACCAGGGTCGACTGGTGGCTTGGTTCCTCAACCAAATCTGTGCTGGGGATCCCAAACGAAACGGGAAGGAGCTATATATCCAATCTGTTTACTGAAATCAAAGCTGAAATGACCCCTGAAAAAAAAGAGAACAAAGAGATCCGATCCACATCAAAAAAGAGAAAACTGTCCACACAAACTGTTGTGAAAAACTCTCTGAGTTTTTTTTCATATCAGCTGCAATCCCATGAAACAATCCCTACCAAAAACCTCAGGGTCCACAAAAACAGCAAGTCATGCTTACCATCTTTTGCAACAGCGCCAAACGGCAAACCTGGGGTTCCCCCACTTCTCTTGGAACATAGCCATGGCCATCATGGCAGATGCTGTGTTCTCCCACCTTCACGTGAAGGTGGAGTTGTGACAACTTTTCATGAGGATTTTTTTGGTGCATTTCTCTAGAAAATAGGTAGCAGCTAGATTCAAAATCAAAAGTAGCTAAGCATAACAAATGTTAACTAGGTGGTGGTTTCAACCCCTTTGAAGAATATTAGTCAAAATGGATCATTTCCCCAGGTTGGGGAGAAAATAAAAGATATTTGAAACCACCACCCAGATTAAGCAGTAATTCTGCGTTATGGACATAACATATCTAATGTCCATGAACACCACCTGCAAATAGAACTTTCTAAAGGTAAAAAACAAAACAGATTTCTCATCCAAACAACTCTTCCCTGTTCATTGAGGATACTTAGAGGTTCAGGATACTTAGCAACTGGTTATATGTAGGTTAAAAACCCTAGTTAAGGGACATATAACGCACTTATAGAGGTTATAACCCTGGTTACTATCCACATATCCTCAGTATCCTGAACCTCGAAGTATCTATCAGACCCCCAAGTAGCAGGACAGAAATTGAAGGATTTTTTGTTGAATGTGCCCACCAGTACCCCAGTTGACCAGTACCCCCGTCACTAAAGAAGATCTTTACGTGGAAAATATATGACGAAAAAAACTCTAGTTTCATAAAACAATCCATTTGATATCCATTTGAGTCAAGGGATTGTGTGTTTTTGTCACCAAACAATTCAGGTAGCTAAAATGGAGGTAGTACTCACCTATGTAAGAAGCTGTATGTTTTCCGGCTGATGTGAGGGAAAACCCACCGACGAAAATAGACTTAAAAGGATCAGTACCTCCACTTTTAGGTACCGTACGAATGGTGAATCAATGTATGAATCAACTAAATTTACTATAAATCTTATCCATTTGTGACTGTGAGATGAAAAAAAACAATTTCATCTATATAGTTCTATATATACAAAAAAAAACGTTGCACCAACCCCAGAGCAATTCTCCACTTACGATTAAAAGGAGTGAAAGCCGCCAAGACCAGGTGACTTTAAGTCGCAAACAAATTGATATTCATCAACCAGTTGACAAACTAAAAAAAACACAACACTATATGTTTTAGATGCACAATGAGTTTTACACGGTTTATTTTCCAGATCCTAAAAATGAATTCTTAATATATTTAATACAATCCTACATGTATATTACGTACCAACACCTTCCAAGGTGTGCCAATTAGACTCATTAGACCCTAAGGGATGTTGAATTGACACCCTTTAGCAACCATTTGGCACCCTTTGGAAGGTCCAGGTGTATACATACATAATCTTTCAAAACTGCTTCTAAATCGCTTCATTCAACTTTGGGCTTCTAATTTTTCTGGCCAATGTATTATAGATCCTTAACCTGAATTTTAAAAAAATAGGGGGATTCCCTTCCTTTTTCACCACCATTTAAAATTATAAATTGCCCCAGATTTTTCCATTTAGGATACATGGTGATCCCTAAGGAATGGGTGATCGGTTGTTGTCCCCTAACCATCCCTAACAATCGGGTTGTGGGACCCCTTCCAAGTGGCCGTTTCATGGCTCTATAAATGGGTGTTTCCATCACCAAAAAAACTGGCAGCACTTGACCACCCAAGGCACTGAGCTCCATTCCCCCAATTCGTGAAGCGAAGGCCACGTAGGCGACCCGCTGAACGATTGATACGGCTATTCCCAATGAGGTCCTATAGGGATTGCCCGTTGCCCCGGGGGTTGGGTTGAGAGACCTCTTCTAGTTGGTGGTTGAGCTTGAAAAACCCAACCCATGTGTGAAACATATGCATCCCAAGTCAAATTGGAGAAAAATCTCCCCAAATTTTGGGGGGTGAACATAAAAAAATACAGAAATTGAATCCACACCACCTAGTGGTTTTTTTTGGGGGGTGGAGACAGTGGAGACTAGAGAATTTGTTGAGCATTTTTGTTTCACACTTTAGTACTTGTCATCACATATGATTCATATGAGATTTCTACTCCCTTTGGTCAAAATGTAATGTTACATTTTGATTAGGTGGTTCTTACTTTTTGATCGTAAAGGGTGTGGGGATTTAACATGTTGAACTTGCAAATAGACTTATTACAAGTCTTGGTGAAAGTATCTAGATCTGCCATCTTTGCTTTGTTCCGTTGTGCCTAGCAAATCTGCATGATTCTAGCGGGAGCGCGCCAGCATGCAACAACCAAAATTGACTGAGACATTGATAGATATGAAGTCTATAGAATTGACCCGGAAGTCCAGAACAAGAATCAAATGGTGCATGTGGTAACATCTTTTCTGATGCTTATTTTGTCAGGCATACGTGGTAATTATACCTCCAACTATGTATAGACTTAATACATCTTCTGGTTGGTGGTTTCAACCCATCTGAAAAATATTAGTCAAATATAGTCAAATTGGATTATTTCCCCAAGTAGGGACGAAAATAGAAAATACTTGAAACCACCACCTAGTCTTAATACTAATCATGAGTCCATCTTATTTCATGACATGTCCCAAAATGTCACCCTTCATGTTGCAATGCAAGTTTTTTATTCCAAGAGCCCTGCGGAATTGTCAAGTGTCCGGGACTCATGTTGCTCATCACATCACAAACCACCCAAAATCCTTTCAGGAAACTGCCATATTCCCTTCGTCCAATCATAGCTATGCCTCAATGAAAATTGAATGCCTTGGGCATCGAATTTCCTTCAAAAAAAACATTCCCATCTAAAACAGATCCGTCAAATGGGTCCAATTTCTCCATATTTCTCCATCATTTTCCAGCTCTCAAATTGGAAGTTGACCTTTTCTGCCATCGTAACTCGACCGAACCGAACCGTTCGACTCCTCGTCAGTAGTAAGCATCCCTCCATCTTCCACACTTTGCAAGGCATCGCTAAGGGCGGAGACCTTCACCAAGAAGCAACAAAAATTTGATGTGAATTCTACCCATGGAAAAGCTATAGTAGAGTTCGCTGTTTCGTGTCATTTCGGGGAATTTAACCGTGTTGTTTTGAATGTCGTTTTTTTACGTGAAATGATTGTTTTCTTGCAAGTTGGGGGTTTGACTTCGCCATGTTCTGACACCTCTATTTTGGGGCACCTATTTAAAACCTGCTTTTAAAGGGAGAATCCCATACGATTCGCTGCACGGCAAAGAGGAACGGATCGTCTTACAACTACGTCCTACATGCTTATTTCTCAACCCTTTCAGGGATGTATCATCCATAGTTGAGGCACCTAATTTAATCAGCTAAAAACAGAATCGCTGGGCAATTTCCTAGACAGTGAACGTATTCCTGTTGCAAAACACCCATCAAATCATGGTTTTCCTGAGAACAAAACAGGACTCTGTGCCTCCACTGAGACGAATTTCCACTTTCAATCCATTCCATCTGTTGAAACGTCTTTGCAAAGTCATCCAGCAAGTGAAATGTCCATTTTGCTGTGGTTTTGTTGGCGTAAACCCCCAGGCTATTCTCCTTCCAACCATCATTCAACAAAGTGGAAATTTGAGGTGAAAAAAACCTTCCGTTGCATCATTTCCGAGGATCTTTGAAAAGCCAACAATTTTCTCCCAAATTCACCCTTGGACCTGGCGTTCCTTGGTCCTTTCAACACCTGCAAGCATGGTCCAAAACCTCGGCTATCATCGATGTGGAGGTATACCTGGACCCAGCCTCCGCCCAGGATGCCATGTCACAAGAAGGCTTCTTCTAGTTTGGCGGTTGAGTTCCCACCCATCCCCATAGGATCCATGTATGGCATATATACCTACATGTGGTTGATTTCTATGGTAAATGTAGGGAAATATACCATACATGGATCCTATGGGATCTGAAAAAATGTGCTGACCGTCAAATTGGAGAATGATTTCCCCAAATTTAGGGCTGAACATAAAAAATGCTTGAAACCACCACCTACTAGTAGATTATGACTGTATATTTTTAGTAGGGGGTCATTGGGTTAGGGGGTAGATCCAATGGTATCGTTGAAGAATTCACCAGGAGTGTAATTACTTTGAAAAATCGATGCGGTAGAATCCTATTCTCAGGGTGCTAGCAAAACATGCACCCGAATCTAAGAAAATCAAAGCTATTGCTGATTGAATAAAAGCGAAGTGCCTTTTTTATATAAATGAAGCAACTATCTTTGAAGATTTGCTAGTAAACCTCAAATAACTCAACAAGGTGAGCCATTGTCTGAATTCTAAGAATTCATATCAAAATCCTGCCAACCAAAAACTGCAGGTTCCGACCTCACAAAAACGAACTCCAACAAACAATGATCAGCTCCAAGCCGAATCGAAAGAACAAAAGTTGGCCATTCAAACACCGGGCTTTTATATCAAAAACCAAACTTTCATTACATACTTTGGTTGATATTTTTACGAAATGTAGGCAAATATATCATAGGTGTGGTTGATTTCTATGGAAATGTAGGTAAACATACCATACGTGGATCCTATGGGATATATGATATATGGAAAAAAATGCCATGACATGTGAATGCAATGTTGTGGCAGTTTCACTAAAATCCAATAACGAAAATCATTGTTACTTTCATTGCTAAACAAAACCGACAAAGACCATCATCACAAAAACCACACATCCACACAAAAAAAAATCAACCATTGTTGATTTGTTAATCCATGAAGTTCTTCTGATGATATTTGAAAAAATGCATTCGAAGAAACACAATGCAATTATTGTTGCCAAGGAAACTGTCCATCTGCAGGTATGGCCGTCTTCATAGTAGTGGTGTCACAAGGTACAGCTCCATCCGTTCCCATAGCAAAGCTCTTGGGATATCTGTGCCGCGAGGTGAAAAAACGCAGCACATTTTGGCAGAAGTGTCCGTTTAAACTTATGAAATCGATGCTCGGCTGACAGTTTTCCTTACATGTTTCTGAACAATAATTCATTGAACATGATCCATTTCTACTGTAATGTACTGCAACGATGTAACTGTATTGTAAAATGTAACTGGAATATATCAATAATGACACATTTACGTAAGCATATGCCTATTTATTTTGAACATACGTCTATATTATATATGTATAGATTAATCATGATTTATCATGATTTATCTGGTTGGTGCAAGCTTGTATCCACCAAGACTGTGCCACGGTTCATGCCTCAAATGATGGTAAGGACTTTTGAATTGGAGTGGAATGTCAAAAAGGTAGCCAGTCGGCTAGTCTTCACAACTATAAAATGCGTCATTTTGTTCTGTTTTTTGTTGGGCTATCTTAAGTGGAGCCTTTGGGCACAATGATTTGTAACGAACAACACAATCAAGCACTCATCAAGAGTTCCAAGATGCCTCTAGTGACACTTGTGTACATGCCGTTTTTGTCCCAGTGTTTTCTGACATAACTCCATGGAGTGTTGCCCTACTTGCTGGAGAATGATAACCATTGATTGGGCCACTGAAACAGAAACTACAAAATCTACAAATCAACCAGGCAAGCTTGGCGGGCAAACCGCCTCTCGTTGTGACCAAACATCTCTTGCACAAAGATACGTGCACGATTCATTGCATCCTGCACGATGAAAACGACAACTGCCACGGCAACGCCAGTACCCTGTTTGTTCCTACCTGTTGGTCATTCACAGCTAAGTTCTAGGTGCTGAGTTTTCCCCCCCCAAAAAAAAAGATGATTTCATTTGCTGAGTTGTTTTTCTCTCACAAGCATGCCTATTGGTGCTGTTTTTTTGGGGGGGATGTGAAACTTTCAACACCTCATGTCACATGTTGGCATCAGCGCCATCAACTGCAACATCCACAAAATGGAAAAAAACATCCAAAGCTTTGCGAATGTGAAACAAGACATGCCACCAACTACGAAGAGTTGTTTGTGTTTACCCTCCCTGAAACGATCACAGCAAGTTCGCATCTGAAACTAGGCCTTTTTTTGCCCCAATTTCGAAAATTTCTTCATCGAACCCAACCATTCAGAAAATCAGGGGCGAAAATGTGAGTTTCAGGGAGGGTTCCTCCTCCACCTCCGGCAGGAAATCTCCCTTCCAAGAATTCTGATAGGATCCCAGCCCTATAGGATTCTGAAATGTGCAAAACTCAGCGATTTGCGGACAGGAGGACCACCAACCGGTTGGTTGCTGGTTACCCATTTGAAATTCATATCAATTCGGGATCACATCTTTTTCGGGATTTTTTTCGAGGGTATAAATTCCAAAAATTAGTGGAAAGTTCGTATGTGCAGCTACCAATAGGCCCTTTTTTCGACCTTCACCAAGCAGTTTCTCCTTAAGATTGGAGGGTATCCCCAATTTCACATATGTGCCATAATCTAAACTCCTTATATTGGGGCCATAACCTCATCCCACCTTTAAAAAAGGGGAAGTTTTGCAAAGGGTTTTTTCCAAAACCCTTCGGTTGATGAGTTTATCCCCAAAAAACGAGGAAACAATGGGAGTTGACCAACTCCAGCACAGATGTTACATCCGCATGGCACCTCATCACCCAAGATCTTTGCAAGGGCATAGACGTCAATGTTATGCCTCAAGTGGGCGTTTCTTCCAAAAAAATAAAACCACCGGGGGAGCTTTGCATTGCGAATTTGATGGGAGAATACGGTGGAATCCACTACAGTACATACACATTCATTAATCAAGTATATCAGCATGATAGATGTTCATATATATATATATATACATATTATGTATATTATATATTCATATAGATATGTAATATCATTGTAATATCTATCTATACATATATATGAGTACATACTATATGTTTATGTTCAATGATGGAATCAAAACTCAGAGATGATCTTGTTCATCGAATTTTCACCTCCATTTAGAAAAATGTTTTGCCATCTCTTTAAAGTCCGCAAGGCTTCATACACCCCGAAAACTAACATGGATAACTGGTTGGTGGTTTCAACCCATCTGAAAAAAATATTAGTCAAATTGGAAATCTTCCCCAAGTAGGGATGAAAATAAAAAATGTTTGAAACCACCACCTAGATAAGATTCATTCATTGCATCATTTGCATTCATTTGCTAAGAAAGAATAGATGACCAGCTTCCACACCCTCCAGATTTGTTGAAGCGAGAGAGTTCAACATCATCTACAAATGCATCAAAGCAACTCAGTCGAGCGATAATTGGCAGGATATGGCCTTCCACAAACGCCGTTTTTTGACACAGGCGCAAATGAGGAGTTGAGTTTAGAAAGGGTGACGACAGCATAGAAAAAAAATCAAGAATGCTAGTACCTCCCCCCACCCCAAAAAAAACCACCAGAATCGCCAAATTTAAAGACCTTTGGTAACAATCGCCACAAACGTTCAAACCACCGAGTTTTTTGCCCAACAACTCCACCTCAACTTGGCCATAAATCCTAAAAGCTTGTCATCACCTCGCAGGAATGGTCATTTTCACCGTGGCCCTGAACGTTCAGGGCCCCGGTTTCATTTGTGGTGTGTTTTCATATAGGGGAGAAATGATGAAATGATCATCATATGTGGAAATGAGTAAGATGAAGGTCATGAAATGAGTTGCACATTTGTGTTTTGAGATGTATTTGCATTTGATGTACAGTATGCATTCAAATGTGATAAGGATAAGAATAAAAGACTTCATTAGTTTCATAGCCATCTTCAAAACATGATAGAGAACTGGGGCGTGTGTGGGTGCATGGTTTTGAGACATTCACAACCCAGGATTCTTCCGTGATGACTGTTCAACATTGAACTCACCATCGGCGCACCACCTGCCACCTTTGTAAGTCATGGTTTCTAAGGTTCCAAACGGGGCACATCGAACAAGGGGCAAGACGTTGATTATATACATACAACCCAACCATTGGCTTGCCGGGTCTACATGCTTCGAAGATTCACCCAAGATCATTGCGGGGAGATCAACCTCCGATGAATCAAACAAGTTGCAATCTGCTCCCTTCTTCAAGGCTGCCAGAATGTCCCGCGCTGCAGTCTGTCACGAGCAAAGCAAAGCTGAAAACAGACTCCCAAAGGTGGTTTCAAACAAGGTGGGTTAATGGTCCTGAAAAATACTGGTGATACTGTTGATGGTTCAGCAATCCGGTAAACTCACCAGTTGAGGGAACGGTAGTTTATCCCATTATTTACAGGGTTTCAAAAACATCCCAGGTGGTTGGGAATGGGATTTCTGAACCATCAACATGTACCTCAAAAAGGACCACTGGGACCATGGATATCCTCCCTTACAACCTCCAAAAACATGGTTCACAACGTCTGAACAATTGGATTCACAGGAGGATTTCTGAACTAAATGTCAAGTGGTCAGCCAGGAAACTCCATAAACTCGGGGTGAAATAACCCCAGTTACCTATTTATAAGGCCATTTATACGGGTTATATCTTTATAATCTATATTAATAATAATCTAGCTGGTGGTTGAAGCACCCATCTGAAAAATATGCAACCGTCAAATTGGATGCATCTCCTCAAGGATCGGGGTAAACATAAAAAATATGAACGAGTTGCCGCCACCTATAGTTACATGATTGGCTGGCGGAGAGTCTAAAATGGATACCCTTTGTGCAAAGGATAGCTTTTGTCAACTCTTAACTCTTAAGCCATCAATGGTTTCCAGTAGTACTGTTCAAGCACTTCAGGGTTTCCTGATCTCAAGCAACTGACAAATAATCTTTAACCTCCCTGAACCTAACAGCTAGTTTGACCCAAAAAGGAAAGTAGCCTCGTCTCCAAACCATACATTTTTTCAGCTTACTATATTAGTATGCAGGGATGGTTGGTGGTTGAACCATCCATCTGAAAAATATGCTCGTCAAAATGGGATCATCTTCCCCAATTTTCGGGGTGAAAATAAACAATATTTGAGTTGATGTCGGCCCTGAATGATATCCATGGTATTTGACATGAGCAAATTTTTGGATCTTCTTCTCGTAAGGAACTCACATGATGGTAAGGAGATGGTGATGCGCGTTTTGGATGTGGATCAATGGATAAAAATTGTCCAAAAAGTGGACCTTTGGATGTTAGGAGAATCAGGGAGTGTATATGGGAGTTTCCAAAAAATAGGGAAACACCCCAAAATGGATGGTGAAAATAATGGAACACCCTATTAAAATGGATGATTTGCGGGGTACCCCTATTTTTGGAAACATCCATATCTGTCCACCAGATATAGAGTCCAGTGTTCAATGCATGAAGGAAAAGCATGAAAGATCATTATAATATTCCAGGAAGAGTACTAACATATGCCGTCTGTTCATGCAAAGCGGGAAAACGCATTTTCCCCAACATTTTACAGGGGGATATTTACGTGAGATATGATAGTTTCCGGGGAGGGGAAATACAACATGACACCAATCTTTGTCTCATCCAAGAAATCTACACATACTAAGAACCTCAAACCGCTGCAACCATGGCACTAAGTAGCATGACTCGCCGGTCTCTGCAGCAAATTGTGCCAAAGCAATACCAACCCAGGCATTATTGCCTGAGAGATGTCTGATGATTTGGCAAAGATTTCTAGAAATATCAGCTGTCTATAGAGTTTTATTAGTTGGTGATTTTTTAGTGAAATTGAATGCGAAGACTTACTAGTTGGTGGTTTCGACCCATTTGAAACATATTAGTCAAATTGGATCATTTCCCCAGGTAAGGATGAAAATATTTGAAACCACCACCTAGCTTAAGATCAATGCGAAGCCTTAAGATCATTGTAATTACTAAGATGCCCTGAGAGAGTGCTGTGATTGATCATGACTTCTTGGCAGCCTTTACACTTGCATCATTCCAATCTGGCCAAATGGAATAATATTCACCAACCTAGATTTCCTTGAACTAAGGGGATTTCAGTTACTTTTCCCACCTTTTAGGGTGAGGTGGTGTGAGGTGGCTAGAATTTGAACAGATCCTCTAGAGATTGGCATGTTTGAACTCTTGACACAAACGAAATGCACATTTTGTTCATTAATGTGACCCAACAAAAACTGTTGGAATAAACCACCATCACTACCGTTCAGACTTCCTTCCACATGATATCATTGCATACATTGGATCCTGCAAAAAAACACTGCAACAATGGATGCTGGAGCTTAATCTTTAGGTCTCCCTTATTACTAGTTGGTGGTTTCAACCCATATGAAAAATATTAGTCAAGATGGTAATCTTTACCAATTTTGCGGGGTGAAAAGAAGTAAATATTTGAAACCACCACCTAGATTGCAATATAGTAAATGCCTATATTTTCCCCGGCTGTTTTCACCACCAACGTGGAGTTCACAACCCACCTGTGTCCACACCGCCATCGACCACATTTTTGCCCCAGTAGATGCCAGGCTTCACCTGTTGAGCGGACCCAGTGGAAAATGGCGATTGGTGCTTTGCACCACAGTAGTGGATTCCAAGCAGTGAATTTTTTTGTAGATTTGTGCCAAATACATGACATCTTGGTGGTGGCAACTCAAATGTTTCAAATATTTTCACCTCTACTTGGGGAAGATGAACCCATTTTGACGAGCATATGTTTCAAATGGGTTGAAACCACCAAGTAGAATCAACTGGTGAAGGATATTGTTTTATGAACTGAATGTTCTATTTCTTTAAATCTCTGCTTCTCAAAATATAACAAGCACATATATTGTGAGTTTTCTTATGTTCCAGTCAAAACATTCAGACCATCAAAAAATTCTAAAAGTTTGAAAGGCTTAAAAGGCATGGTCAATCAATTTTGGGAAGGTCTTCGTTTCAAAAGGTAACTAACTTTAGAATTTTTGTTGGAAGTTCTTTTGCTCACATCCAGAACCATGAACCAAATCATCCCCCAGCAAAATCATCCCCCGAAAACTATTCCAGCAGGAACCTGAAAAAAATCCACCTCGTTATAAAGGAAAATCATCTGAACCTTCCACCTCCATGTATTTTGGTTCCATGTTATTTTTCAGGGGTGTATTTGTATCCCTTTAAAAGACCATGGTGCCAGGCACCTTTTAAAAAAGGGGACATTCGTCAATAATTTTCAAGAAAGTGACCCCCAAACACATCACTTCATACGTCACTGCTTGAGTCAAACTTGGCCCATGGATCGGCTAAGATTCAATTAATGAATCGATGAATCTGTCAGTGCCTACAAAATATGGTTCCGGAAACCAGTGGTCTTGGGGGATGTGTCGAAAAACAAATATCACAATCTGCTTTCAAACCGGAACCGTCTCCCAAATCATCGAATTCATAGTTATATGAAATGTGATATGTAGCACAAATTGCGTAGATTTCACTTGGGTTTTTTTCTGCAGATATTCCTTCAGAAAAAAAATCGTACTGTATGACAGCTTCCAGCTTCGGCTGTAGAAGGCGCAAATTGCTTTTTTCTTCCAGAGTTCATGTGTTTTTGTTGAGCCCTTAAAATCACAGCTTTGTGATTGCACCTCACCTTAGTGTGTGTGTGTGTCAATAGATATTTTCGTGTTAGTTTTATACCTTACTAAACTGAACATTTCAAGTCTTATAGTTTAAACAGGTCAAGAAAAACAGAATTTTCTGAGCCTTTGACTCATCCTTCCTTAATGGCAGTTGTTTTTTTGTGTTTCACATGGCGGGACCCGTTGGTTTGTTGCACTTTCATTACGGAAAAATTGGCAACCTTGGATTCCCATAAGATCAATGGAACTGGTATCTTGGCCTACATTTAGGGGATTGTTCAATGGTAAAAAGGTAGGTAAATCTTTCAGTCCCATTTATCCTATCCATCCTATTTCAATGTATTTTTCATATTCATAGTAAATTCATTGACTTGTTTATATGTAGTTAATATTTCAATGTACATAGTTAATATCCATCAAATACAGTAAATATATACACTTGATTGCAATTTTATAAAAATCCTTAACCTGAAATAAGATGAAGTAAGGTCATTTAAATTTAGGGCAGGATTCCCTTACTAAACTCACTCCCTTTTGGGGTGACCAACCGGCGGTGAAGGGTCGCTATAAATTGCCTCGGCCGCCGTGTAGGATGAACCCACCAGCGTCAACCATCGACCTGAGATTGAGGTTGCCTAAGAGTGGTTTTTTGTGGTGTAGGTCAGTAAGGAAGGAAGTAGGTAGGTAAGCAAGTAAGTTAAGTTAGTAAGCCAGTAAATATCATATGTGTATGTTTAAAAAAAACCAAACTGTAAAGAAGTAAATAAGATCACTTCAGAAGTAAATGGATGTTTCCAAAAATAGGGGTACCCCGCAAATCATCCATTTTAATAGGGTTGTCCATTATAAACCATCCCATTTGGGGGTACCCCTCTTTTTGGAAACACCCAAATAAACATGTGCCAAAATGTGTCTATTTTTATTTTTCAGGGCCTCTCTCAACACATTCGAATTGACAACAAAAACGATAGTAATCCGTAAATGATATCAACAAAATGGCCACCAAACCCATAGGATGGACCATGGGACTGGTATATTTACCTACATCTGGTTGATTATCCCCACCCACCCCCTAGAGAATCCTGTGACCACTGTTGATGATTGAAAGGCTTGCAAATGGCCAAAGAAACCCATAAATTGGTAAATGTAGGTAAATATACCAGTCACATGGATCCTATGGGAAATAATAATCCCTTCAGGCTGCTGGATTGCTCTCAAAAAAAGTGCAGCCCGAATATGGGCTGCACATGTATCCTGGAGGATGTCCATCATGGTGAGGAAATTTCAAGAAAGAAACCAGAAACACCTCCCAATCTGGTCCTCCAACAAAAAAAAAGGTGATCTTGATGATTCAACCTATATATCTTTTAACCAATGATTTGAAGGATGCCTTTCCTTTGAGATTGATTGCTTTGTTGAAGAATTTCCTGGGTGATTTCCGGGGTCATTTTGTTTGGGACACCAACCCGAAGAAGGCACGATTTTTGGAAACCGGTGAAGCCTTCAAAACGACCAGCAACATGTGCTGCTTCTTTGATTCCCAAAAAAAACTGGTTGGTGTTTGCAACCCATTTGAAGAATATTGGTCAAAATGGGAAATCTTCCCCAAATAGGGGTGAAAGAAATAAATATTTAATTTGAAACCACCATCTAGAAAAGGGTTCCCATTAAATGACCCCTGACTCTGGTAAACTCACATAGCTGGCTAGAAAAATCCTGAGAATAGGAAAATGTCCATCTTCATTCCTTCAGTCCATTTTTTCCAGCCAGCTAAGTTACCAATAGTTTCCCCATAATGAATCCATAAGAAATACATCCCTGTGGTAATTTAATGATCCCCATTGAAACTGGAAAATTACCCCCAGAAGAAAAGGGTGGCCTTGAATGGTCCCTGTCGATCCTGTTGATGGTTCAGAAATCCCATTCCCAACCACCTGGGATGTATAAAAACCGTGTAAATAATGGGATGAACTACACCCCTGAAAACGAACAAACATCCCCCAAAAAGGGACACTAATTCAGTAGGGAATACATCTTCCAACCAACCCTTGATTTTCAGGGGACATCCGTTCGTTTTCAGGGGAGTACCTATCAACTGGTAATGTAATGATCTCTGTGAAGATGGCCACACCTGAAGGCAAACCATCACGAGCTCCAAAGGTCACATGTGGAACCTTCTGCGGAGGATACAACCTGAGAACTGCCAGCTTGAGGCAAGGTACTTTGGTGGGTGTTTGTTGCCTGACATGTTGCAAACTCACGAGCAAGTTACGTGGAAAATGTGTATATTATAGACATTTGGGATGTTTTGGTTAAATAAAAAACAGCCATTTAAACAAACACCCTTACTTAAATAGATTTCAATGATATACAATCTGATCTTCTTTTCCTACAGTAACATCCCAGGAATCATGGTTCGGTGGAAAATGGGCACCTCCATTTTCTGATCGTTGAAAGTGTATGTGTGATTTTTCATTGAACAAATGATGTCAAGAACAAAAACCTTGAAGTTGTTAATCTCTTTGAACCTCGAAATGCATTGAATGACAATTCTTGACACACAAAACATCCCCACCATCAACATCTCCCAGCAACTGATGTAGGAAAGCATCCAAGATCTCTCGTGCAGCTTCAATTTTTCCGCGCTTGGTCAAGTAAATTGCCTTAGAGTTCACCGTTCACTTCGCAGTCTCAGACTGACTCACCTGGTGAAAAAAACATCCCAAAAAGCTGCAGGATGTGCAAAATGCTTCTGGTGTAAAAAAGTTCACCCACGAAAACATCAACAAAAAACACCCCTGAAAACTAACTAACGGCTAAAAAACTTGAAGGTTTCCATGATGGTTGTTTACAAGATCGAAGCCCTTCTCCTCTTTCAGGGGGCCCCGCATTTTCAGTAAGGTTCAAAGTGTTAATTTTCAGGGCTGTAGTTCTCCATATTGTTTGTCATTCGAAGAAGTTTCTCGAAGACGAATCAAGATCGGGAAGTCATTCAGCCAGGACGTCACAACAAACAGGGATATCTCCAGGCCACTTCTGCACTTTAAAACACCTAAAAGCTTAAGTTGATATGTGATCATGTTATCATTCATGTGATCTAAAAAAAGAAGAAACCTTCACAGACCTTCTCTCAGGCAAGGGTCTGCTACAGCATTGTCATAGACATCAAAGCGGCAACCTCTTTCGCCAAATTCTGGACACTGTTCCTTTGGCGTTTGGCGAGGGGTTTCATGAAAATGATCGGTTTCTTTTCTAGGACTTTTATCCTGAGAACATATAGAAACAATTCCACTCAATTTGCAAAAAATATCGTGGTCCAAGTGAAGATAGTGTTTTTTCTCCCTTTAGAACTTCACTCCAACTTTAGATTCGTCTACCCCGAAAAAAAGGTGCCGAATCACCAACTCCCAACTCCAAAATCGTTTGGACAAGGCGACTGGTAAAGCGCACAATGCACCGCAGTCACCACCACCCAAAGAAGGTCCAAAAGTTTGTATAAGACCAGCATTCCTCACTCAAACTAACCACAATCCAATCAGATTGAAAAGATGATGCAACAAAACTGTAAGTTTCAACAAAAACTGTAAGTTTCACAAATCTGGAAAGAGGGTCTTTACCGTTATACATGTCCCACTTGACATGTTTACAATCACAAGAGTATAGGTTGAAGAAAACATCATTTCTTAAGACCGCTATGATGTTGTTTTAATTTAAATGTGCTGCTGAACGAACCTCCCCCAACGGGAACAAGAAGGTTTAGCAAATTTTTGTGGAAGCAAGCCACCAAACTCTTAAACTTACAATCAAATTCTCCCATTTCATGAGACACTCGGATGGCTTCTCTGTGCAGTGGTTTTTTCCCCTATCAACAGGCCATCCTCAGAAACAACCCAAAGCCATCAACATGAGCTCCGTCGCAATTGCCACAACACAAGGCACTCGTTTGGTGATGACTACCCCCTTTGGTGTACCAAACCTTGCTGACCATTTTATACCACCAAGCTTGTCGGTCACCATGTCGCTCAAAGTTGGAGGCCAGTGTTTTCAAAGCCCATGGATTTACATTGACTGCACCGAAAGCAAACAAATCTAGTTGGTGATTTCAACCCATTTGAAAAATATTAGTCAAAATGGGAATCTTCCCCAAATAGGAGTGAAAATAAAAAATATTTGAAACCACCACCCAGAAATTTCTTAGTGATTGGGGGGGAGAGTTTTCTATCATTTTGACACAGTCACATGTTCTGCCTTTCCAAAGGATCTCTTTTAGCACGTCCCCTGAACATAGGCCATCCCCAAAAGAAATTTCATCTTCGAACCATTGATTTTCAGGGGCTATCTTAGTTTTCAGCGGGTGGGTGAGTATAATCTCTATAAGCCGCCTTCGGGGTGTTTTCTGTTGGCTGTTGATGTTCCCGGCAAACCGTTCTAAACTCTGCTGGAAAAAAATCTGCTTGCCGAAAAGGAGCTTCAAGAAGTGTTGCCGTGGCTGCTTTGCCAGGAAATCATCCAAGAATTGCAGATATATCTCAGTTTCAAACCTCAAAAAAAACGCCCCAAAATTCCCACGTGAGGTTTCCGGCCGGCTGTTAAGGTACGGAATCTACCAACCAGGAACCCTTAACAATCAAAAGTTAGCAACTTACAAATGGCAGGTTGGGTTCAGATGTTGTTGGGTGATTTTTAGGTTCCATCTTAAATACCAGGGGTGGACTTGTTGTTTGCTGTTGCTTGTTTATGAGATATTTGACACATTCCACCACTTAAGACATTTTTGAACCATTTCATAGATATCTTAAATAGTGGATGATACCCGCAATTTTGCATACGTATATAGAGAAATCGTTTCGATGATACTAATTCATGTGCCATGTATTTTGATGTTACATACTGAAACATGGCATTGTAAATCCCAGGCGTGGTACTGCCTAAGGTCACTCAAGAAAGATGATTCTACCACCAACCCAATCATTGTTGAGTGAAGTAGCACATGTTGGGGGCAATCTCATTGCTCTGGGTGGTGATTGATGTGTTGCTTATATGGGGGGGTTCCTAAAATGGTGGTACCCCCAAAACACCCCAAAATGATCATTTTTTAGTAGGAAAGCCCATGGTTGTTGGGTACCACCATTTTAGGAAACAACCATATATTGATTCTGGGCCTTGCCTTAAAAAAACTGCCATGCTTGCAAATGAGAACCTCCCTCCCATCGTCATCATGCTGCTTGAATAGAGAGAGATTCCGGCAAATGGTCTACACATAAATATGTTTAAATAAATGCTTACAACAAAGGGTAATGTACACATATTGCGGTTGTATAAATCAACATATTATGTAAACCAAGCAGTTCTTGGAAGGTTTCTTTTTTGCGTAGCTTCAATGAACTGATTTTTTTGGTGACTTCATTTGATACATTACATCCATGAATCTGACCAACTTCCAAGCTAAAATCATCTCCCAATGGCCACCAATTTCTACCAATCTTAAAAGAAAACACCTTATAAAAAACCTGGCCATTCAAGCCCAACATCAAATATTTTAAAAAAAACATCAAGAGGTACAAAAAGAAACAAACGTAAAGAAAATGCTGCCGCTTTTCCCTCAAATCACCCAAAAACAACCCCTTTTCTCCCCCCTCACGACGACTTCACGACTGAAAAAATCAGTTGGATTCCAAAGAACGGAATTCCAGTGATCGGTTGAGAGGAAGCTGTTCTCGTTGCCGTTGTTTTCGATCCGGAGCCCAGCTCGCAAAGGTCTGTGTAGTCTGAACAACAATTCCTGGTACCAAAAGGTCAAGTTGGGAAGTTTTAACGGATAAAATTCCCTCAAGTTATAAAAGTTTAGCTGGTTTAAGTTGAACATAGTTTTGGCCCCCAAAGAAGATTCGTAACTTGGAAACCTTCAAAACTCTTTTCAGGTGAAGCTTCCATCTCTTCAACTTCACTTGGATATCCCTTTTTTGGGGGTGGGAGGTGTTTCGGGGCTAAAAATTGAGGTGTTTCAAAAGGTGATACCCCCCCGAAAACTAACATGGAACCTGAAAATGCCTCCTTGGAAAAGGAAAAACATCTTCCAAACCTCCTTTTTTGGGGTTCCATGTTAATTTTCGAGGGTGTAAGGGGAATATCAATGGGAATCCAAGGGAAAAGCCAGTCCACCTTTTGTCAAACCTAAGAGTCTGTTCCTGGGAACGCTTGGGATAAGACTGCTCAGGAATTCATGTCACGTTGTAGGCTAGGGAGGGCAGGTAACGTAGATCATACTTAGAAATGGATTAGCACTGATACCACCCAAGTACAAACAAACATTTACACCCACCATCTAGACCAAAATTAGTGCTTAGACAAATGTCATAAGAGGTCATGTGTTGGTTTCAACAGGGAGTATTTTGTATGCTCTCGCAAAATGGTAAAAATAGCAAAGACACAGATCGGTGTAAAAAATCAAAAGGAAATCCAGAAACCGCTCGACTGAATGCCAAGCAATCAAACTCCAGAGTTTGCCGTGCCAAATGTCCTTTATAAAGCAAAAAAATCACTTCTCTTCCCGCATATTTCGAAACACCCGTGTTTTTTTTCGGACATTTCCAGGCCATATCCAAAAAATATCGGCAAAATATCGGCAAAAATATCTACGTCACAACAACTCCACAAGAGCCACGGGGGAATTCCGTTCTTCGCTTCCGTGCCCGCGCTGAAGCGTGCCTGTAGTGTTGGCATTTGCTCGTGCACTGGCATGACTGCCCACTGACCTTGGATCAACGCAACTTTGAGTTCTTCAATTTCTTCCACGACTCTTTGGCCCCAATAAATAACGGAAAAAACCCAGAAAATTGACAACAGTTCGCCCCCGAAAAGTTACCTCAATCCCCAAAAGGAAAGGAAAGTAGTTTTCCAAGCATCCATAATTAGTGGCTATGTTTTCAAAATTGGTGGGGATGTATTGGTACAATTCGAATTTGAAAAACGATCTGTATTTTTGGTCAAGACCAGTTGGTGGTTTCAACCGTTTCAACCCATTCGAAAAATATGAATCAAATGGGATCATTTCCCCAAGGTTCGGGGTGAACTAATGAAAAAACCGCCAACCAAAAGACCATGTATTTCTGCTGACAAACATGCTTTGCCAAACTCGAATTAAGGTCACATGCCTGTGGGGTTGCCAGATGCCCAACGACTGCTGGAAAAGTCCAGTTGTAGCCATGTAAGATCCAGGTGAAATCCATGGAACGGCCTGTAAAATCCATTGAAAACAAACCCGCATCGAATCGTGAAATCAATTTTTGTTTAATAATCCAGAACGTGACCTTCTATCACAAATCACAAATCCACAAAAATTGTGTATCAAAAAATCACCTGCCAATAAAAGTCAATCAAGAAAAACACATCGGGCCACCCCTGCAGCCTAGCCGGCTAACCAACCAAGGCGCATACGACCCATCACATCCCAACGAAGCACATCCTGGCATTTTCTTGAAAAAACCGTGTTACGTTGGAGATTTCCCTACTCATAATGTAGTATTCCTTGTAGTGACTGTTGTCTAGGGGGAGGGGTAGATCTAACAAACATCTTGGGTACTGTAGTGAAAACTCTTGGAACACCAACAATCCTGGTTCAGTGGAAAATGAAGGAAAATGGCACCTTTTGGAGACTTAAACTCATCTTCCAAAGGCCCATGTTCCACTTCCACGATTGGGAGGAAGAAAAATTGCTACTATGGGTACTGTTGATTTCGGCAAGATTTCCTGCGGTTGCCATGGAGTAAATTCATCCTAAGAAGGCGCATGAATTACCTTAGAAGTGTACCCTAGCAGTGGGATGAATCTTCCATCAATGGATATCAATGGTGTTGAGGGAACAGTCCCATTCCGCTAAGGTCATTTTTTGCTCCGCGAATTTGAGGGATTTTCATCCGAGAAACTGGGACGGGCGGATGCACTGGATGCACTGGCTGCTCTCAATTGACGCAAGGATATGCCTCAGAGAAAAAAAAACAAAACATGAACATCCGGGTGTATGAAAGGCATGAAACTATACTGACTGATACTGGTCCAGTCCAATTCATTTATTTGTCAATATAAAGCACCTGATTCTGGTGTCTAGCGGCGAAATGGAGAGTGACACCGGTAGATTCAGATTCAACAACAACACTCCCAAATTAACAGTTACCAAGGCAAATGATGTCCGACGTTTAAAAGAAAATCGGTTCAAAGAAAAACGTCGTCCACAGTAGGAGCAATTCAGGGAAAAGTTCCAGCCTGACGGGTTGATAAGGAAGAATGATTTCAATTAACTTTTCCCGAATTTGTCTCATCCAAGCAGCCATCTGGAAACTAAAGTCATTCAACCGTTTTTTTGGGGTTACTTTCCTTGGCTTAGTTGCTGAAAATGAACGAGTGTCAATCTGAAAAGGGGACGTTTCCCCCCCCAACAAAAAAAAGGGAATTCATCTTCCGACCATGGATTTTGCAGAACCTATACCCTCCAGTAAACTGACCTGGCAAGGGAAATCACCTCTTTTGAAATAGGAAATACATCTTCCAGATTGGTGGATTTTCCAACCAGCTACCAGAGGGTACCTTAGTTTTCCAGGGAGAAAGCACCACGAATCACATTCCTTGCAGCAAGAAGGATGTTGCAGATAGAACTGATGGGTTTGGTGATGAGTTTTCAGTTTTCTTGGATGTCCCAGGAACATAGTAAATGGTTAGTAAATGGCTTATAACCTAGCTATAAATGGGGTATATTGGGGTTATAACCCACTGATCCTAACCATTGATCCTAACTTCCAACAGGACATCCAAGTTCGTCATGAGATAAAATCGTCACCAAAATCTCATCGACCTGAGGGCCCCGGAACATCCACTCTTCAAAAATGGGTGAAACTTCAGTTGGGGATGACTCGGCTTTGGGGTGTTTCCCCATTTCCATCCTTGAAAAACACTTGTTGGCAAAGGGGTTCCAGGATCATATATGAGTCATGAAAAAAAACACCTCTTACTTGCCATGAAATCCTGGTTGTTTAATAGGGGTTGTTATAATGATTTCTTATTATCCTCACATAACTGGGTAGGATTTCATCCCGTATACAATCAGTTTTTTTTCCGTTGCTCATGTGGACCCATTTAAAAGATATGATATCACAGTAGTACATCCAGTACATATGATATATCCTGGCAGCCTTATTTTCAACTGAGTGGTTATCAAAAAAGATGGGTATCCTTTTGCAGTTTCTCAGATTTCAACCTGTCATGGACCATCGCACTTGAACTGCCGGATATTTTCGTGTATCTTCGCACGTTTGTCAGTTCATCCCCAGCCATTTTGTTATGCTGGATCTGTCGATCGCAAAGGCACGAGTCACGGCAACTCTGCCACCGTCCAACAACAACTTGACAAATTTCCTATCTTTGCTGAAATATGTTTGTAAATGGACATGAAGCATCTTGAAACATGTAATACTGTGAAAACACCCTAACATCCAAATCAAATTCACAGCAAAATAGCCCAGTTAAACCGTCTCTTTGCTATACATTGCACTTGGAAACTTGGCAATACTTCCATTGTTGGATGAATTTTGACCTCCAGCTCTACGTCTGGCCCACTATGCCGGGGTGGTCCTTGGCATATAAGTCGTGGGTTCCATGGCCTGTGGTTGCATTGGTTGCTGGTAGGCAGCACCAGGCTGGTAAGCCATATATTGCCCTTGTGAATACTGATAACCAGCATAGCCAGGTGGGGCTTGAAGTTCAAGGTCAGCACCTGTTTGTGTTGGTGTTTCTTCAACGAGATTTTCTTCAGTCTCTGCACTTCTAGTTCCAGGCTTCATAGTACAATAACGTTCCCATGCAATGCTGACTGCTGATGCCATACCACCGAGCACACAACCAACGACCACACAAAACGGTCCTGTATTGTCACTGCTGCCAGTTTCAGTGGCCATCAAGTCCTCGTTGAGGCAGCTCCAGCCACAGTATTGGCCACACCACCCAGTGACGTGGCAGTGGCCGATGATATGGCTGCACCGTTGTCCTTTGCAGCTTCAATGGTGGCTGGAGTTTCTGCAGTCACAGGATCTTGACAGGTCTTATCACCGGTCACAGCCTTGGAATCTTCCTGAAAATCAACGTCCACCTTGTTGAACATCCAACATCCGCCGGTAGTTGGTACAGTATCCTCTTTGAAGGAAAACTCTTTGCATAATAAACTTTGCTCACAATTCTTTGCGCAAGATGCCCAATCTGCCACATACATGCTTGGAGCTGGTAGAAAAGGATCTTTCCCAAGAGTCCCTTGCTTCAAGCAAGAAGGCGCAGCTAATGCTGGCACCAGCAGCAAAGTCATCACTTTCTTCGCCATCTTTGGGTGCAAAGTCTGATTCTCTAAAACTTTCCTTGAGACTTACAGCTTGTTGGTTCCAAATCCATTGGATGTTGTCATTTTGAGTCACAGACACATATGACATAACATGTCTGTACAAAACATCCCGTCTTTTGGGTGTTTCAAATCTTCGCAAACGACATGTGGCATTCACAGAAGCGCAAGCGAAAAGATCATCGGATCATCTCCCGAGGAGGGGTAAACAAAATATATTTGAAACGTGACCAACTAGTCTATATTTCACCAACATGTCCAAAACCATCCAAGAACTCACACTCTAATCTTTGGGCTATATTAATGCATAGATTTGCATATATCTATATATATATATATATATATGGTGTTCNAGATTGTCATATATCTATATATATATATATATATATGGGTGTTTCCAAAAATAGGGGTACCCCAAAATGAATGGTTTATAATGGAAAACCCTATTTCTTAATGGATGATTTGGAGGGAAAACCCACTATTTTCGGAAACACCCATATGTATATGAGATATATCTAGTCCAGAAAGGTACAAAGGCGGCCGTCATCAATTATCAACTTCAACCACTCACCAATTTTCATGCTGTCATGTCTTCTCAGGTTTTTCAAACATGCTTATTTTTTTCACCTTTTTCACCCGGCCCGTTGGTTTTTTCAAAAAAAGACGAAGGTCCACTTAGATAGGAAGTTGGAATCACCTAACTTACAAAGTAGATCTGTATAACAACTATAGTTACACCCCCGAAAAACTAACATGACAATGGAAAAAAAAACACCACTTTTTATTGGAGGAGATACATCTTCAAATAGTTGCGGAATCCATTGTCATGTTAGTTTTCGGACATGTACTAGATGTTACCTCTAAACACTATAGTGAACCACCAACTTCATGGTCGATCGTGACCACCGAGATGCTGCAGTTATCATCCGCAATTTGATCCACCTCATCCAGAGATTTGTTGCCGTTGATCGTTGATGAAAAACCAGAAATCCCCAAGGCCAATGCACCCTTTTAAAGATGTATAAAAACTCGGTCGAAATTTTCGAATGGGATGATGAACTACTGACTGGTTCACAACCACCTTCAACTAGTTAGCAGAAAAAACTCCTGCTTGATCTGGTGAAAAAATAACTAGTGATTTTCCACAGAAAAAAGATGGGATACTTGGAGGATCATCCCAGTTAGTAAGTGGATAATAACTATGGTTAGTAAGTCCCCTAAGGATCGGGTTGTAGTCCCATCATGATCCCGGAAAAAACTGCTGGCCGAATCTGAAGCTACGATGAAAACCGGTGGAGCTATGGGGACTGAAAGAATCCCATCCATCCATCATCGGTTTCGATTTTTTTTTTGGGAAAACGAGTTTCCTAGATGAATGCTTGGACCAATGACACCAATCCCTCCAAAAATAATATTGAACTAGTGAACACTATACTTGTTTAAAAAAACACACAACTCTCATTTGAATTCATGTTTGAAGCGTTTTTGCCTTGGAAGACAACATACAACATACAACATGATTCCAACCCTCGATCCAGTCGTAAAACCGCCTCACGATCAAGTGCAAAGGTCGATTGGATATCCACCTGTTGCAAGGGTTTTTTTTGTGCAATCTCAAAATCTGGTTTTGCCTAACTTGCTGAAAGGTGTGAAGATTAACACAAAAAGAGGGAAAACTGGAAGGAAACGAATATATTCCCAGACTCTGAGAGGAGAAGCGAGATTGCATAGTGATTTGTTTGATTAGGTAATATTCAAATAGAATCTTGAAGACACAAAAAAAGAATCCTTCAAGTCTAAGATGTGCAGCAAAACGCGCTACCAACTCTTACCAACTGGATTTCTGTGGAAGCTTCGGCAGTTTTCAAAACGACCCATAATAAATTTTGCATGGCAATGCATGGCATGTTTTCCCGATCGGGACCCCAGTCTGAATGGCCAAGTTTTTTCGGGGAGAAGAGAAATGCCACCAGAATAATCAATTCAATGAAATCTTGATTGAAGATCCTTTTATTGGCTGTTTATAATCCCCATATAATTGGGTAGTTTTTCATCCCTTATATGAAACAACCAACCAGAATTTTGAACACTGCTCATATTGTGTACTGTATATATGTATGTACATAATGTACATCATATATGTATATATGGTCAGTCCCACCCCCCACCCAGACCTATATGTCTCAATCTTGGAAGGGGGCCCTGTCATATACATTCGTATACTCGCATAAATATAGTTGTTGGGGTCTAAATCTAAACTCCCGTTATTTCCATATAATAGGGGAAGGTCATCAACCCAATAACAGGACTTACATACTCATGATATCCGGATTTCCTATTTAAAGGTGAGATGAGTTTATCCCCAATATTACTGGAGTTGAAACCCTGGCACAATTTGTATATGGGTGTTTCCAAAAATAGGGGTGGGCCCCCAAAATGGATTGTGAAAATAAAGGAAAACCCTATTAAAACGGATGATTTGGGGGTACCACTATTTTCGGACAAATGTGCCCTCTCTGTGTTTCCAACTTGTTGAAACCCTTCCACCTCAGCAGTTACCAGTATTGAAGAAAGTACCAGCCACAACGTCTTCATGGCCATCATGCAAGACACACACGGTCCGGTTTTCAAACAGAAAACAGTGGTCGTCTTCCGGAAAAACAACACGCACTTCTGACCATACGGTATATGAGTGAGCTATGCTAGCTATGCATTTTAGTTTTATCTGAATGAAACAGAAGCATTAAAGAAGACGACTTCAATTTCTTGTTGCCGATATTCAACTTGAGGTCAGATCAATCTTGACATTATTCATTCCAACTGCTTAAAAAAAATGTCAAAAGAGCAAGTCGTTTCGTCATATTTGCAGCAAAAATCCTGCTTTGAATATATTTCGATCACAGCTTTTCACTGGAGCAAAGGAAGCTGTCAGACATCGAGGCAGGTGAATTTCTGGCTTTCAAAACGAATCTTTTCCTGTTTGGTGGTTGAACCAACCCCTTTGAAAAATATGATCGGCAAATTGGGAATCTTCCCCAAGTTTTGGGGGTGAAAATAAAAAATCTTTGTTTCTCTGCTTTTTGTTGGGTAAATTGTTTGATGCTTACCCTCCCTGAAAAGAAGAGCTTAAAAGCAACACCTGAACATTGGATGGGAAAAGGAAATACGAGGGGGGGGGGAGGTTTTTTCCTTTTGGGGGCGGCGTTTAGGCCTATTTTTCAGGGGGGGATCTGTTACGTAGTTTTAGGGAGTGTAATGTATATATATATATATATGTGGAGGTTTCCTAAAATGCTGGTATCCCCATTTCACACCCCAAAATGATCATTTTGAGTAGGAAAAGCCATGGGTTTGTTGGGGAAACCCAGCATTTTAGGAAACCCCCATTTAAATGTATATTAATTAACAAGAGGTATAACATCGTGGCAGAATCTAAAGGATGGTGATGGGTAACTAATCCAACGATCTCAGGTTTTTTTGAGCCCATTGCTTGAGGCCATCGTCGTAACCCTTGGATGTGCCAAAACAACAAGCATTTCTGCACTTGAAAACGGGACTATTTCCAAAGGACACACAGTTTCACCAGAAAAACCTCAGGACCACTTTACGTTGGCGGAGGGAAATTCAAAGGGATTCAAAATAAAAACATCAAGCATGACTGAGAAGTACAAACTGAATCTCAAACAACAGCCTCATCCCTTACGCTATTTCCAAAACTATGTATTTCAAAGTGCGTGGTGTAAATGTTTACTTGCCCCTGTTGTAGATTCAAATAAAAATGGGTTTGGAGGTACCATAAATGTTGGAAAGCAACCAGAATAAGAAGGCACAGCTTTGTCTGAGCACAGCACCAACTGTGACATGTTCATCACTAGCGCCTCCTTCTCCCTGCAAGCAGGTCTTTCTCTATAGGAGTTGTGGAAATATCTCCCGAAACGACCTTGAAAGGAAAATTGGGAAAGTTCCTGTCAAAGAAACATCTAGTTGGTGGTTTCAACCCCTTTGAAAAATATTAGTCAAATTGGATGATTTCCCCAAGTAGGGTTGAAAATGAAAAATATTTGAAACCACCACCCAGAACATTCATTGACCTTTTATTCCATAAGATCTGCCGTTTACAGTATTTATTTTTGGATCTCACTCTCTGAATCAATCCTTTCCTCTTCCTCTGGGTCTTGGCAAAGTTTCGATATCAACTAATTACGTGTATATATATATATATACATAAACTAGATATATAGGTATACACCCCCAAAAACTAACAACCAGAATCCTTGATTTCAGGAAACCGTGAAAAACCAAGTTCGGGGGATCATCTCCAAACTTCCTTCCGGTAAACCAAGGTAAACCAAGGCCCCCATTTTCCGGTCTCAAACCCCACGGGCCTTACGCAAAAAGGTCACATGTGGGTCCTTCAATTCTCTGACCACGTGGAAATTGGTCACGACCTCGGGGGTCGTCTTGGGGCCCCCAAATCTGGTAAAACCTCCGAGAAAAAAGCAGGACATTTTGGGAAGGGAAAATTCTGAAGAGTTAGTTTGGCATCCTACTATTATTCGCCATCTTCACCCGGTTGGCCTGGCCTCTGAAATATTTCCTTGGAATCTTTCCACATCGCTAGAGCATCTTATTGTTTCTTTCGTTTAATATCACCATCTAAACAGCGTGTCATCGTTAAGATTATTTAACCTGCGCACCTACAAGTGATCCTTTGTCAATCATGGTTGACGTGAATATGGATGGCACGATGGATGACATTGCCAAACATTTGACAATAGTCAATTTCAAACAACATGGACTCTCAAAAAAAACAGTAAATAAATAAATACATAAATAAATAAATAAATAAATAAATAGATAAATAAATAAATAAATAAATCAATCAATCAATCAATCAATCACATCCATCAAATTAATCAAATCAACCATCTTTTCCAACAAAAAAAACCTACCCTCCCGAAAACCAACCAGCTGCCCTCCCCATTTTTCCCCCTTTTTTTTGGGGGTTCCTCTGCCCAACCACCAACGAAAAACCCAACTGCTTGGCCACAAGAAACATGACTTCCGTCCCAAACGAAGCCGGTGCCGGTGGGACCATCGGGTGCCTTGAAAACAGCTGAGGGTGGATCAGAGCTTCTTTGAGCTTCTGAAAGAAGGATCAATGGAGTTAACCGAGAAGATGCCCCAAGGGACATTGGTCAAATTGGGAGGCTTTTCAAAGTAGAGGATATACTGAGAAAAGGATGCTACTGTTTGTTTTCTATGCTCCAATTACAGCTACATGATATACAGTAATTGAAAAGTAGATGGCACGGCACCGTCCCTACATATTTTTGTTTATTTTCGTGCCCTTTACATCCACCTACCTTTTGGTATCGGCAAGCCATCTATTTTGACCTTAAAGGTAATAGGTGAGATCGGTGACATATAATCACCTACAAAGGGCAAGGACTATAAGTGGCAAAAACATGTGGAAAAACAACTGCCAATTTTCAGGGGATTTTGGCAGTACTGTTGATGGTTCAGAAATTCCCAACAAACCACCTTTTGGATGTTTTTGAAACCCTGGAAATAATGGGATGAGCTACCAACCTCTACTGGTGCTCGCCGGATTTCTGAACCATCAAATTTAGGTTTTGTTTTCAATCATGTAGTTTAAAACTAACGTTTGGATACTCAAACAAAATCCTCAATTTTCGGTCTTCTTTGGAACTTCCCCCACACTCGGCATATCCAATTGTGACCGGCCAATAATTGGTTGACCTTGTTGTTACAACTATATGTGTAAGTTTGCAACCTCGCCTATCAGAACAACTGGTGCACCAAAAGGCACTCTAACTCCTAAACACCATCTGAAATAAGGTGGCTTTTACAACTCCTATTTATTGAATATTATTAAAACCTTATATCTTTTAAAGTCGTGGTAAAGTTGCCATCTATTTCCAAAAAAGCTATCTATGAATGATCGCGAAAAACCCAACCACCTGTTGAATTTGTTTAAGGCTAATCTCCATCAACTTCTACGACGGCTGAGTAGCTGCAGATGGATTGTTGCGCTTTTCAGAGACTGTCAAAACCTTGGCCGAAACAAAACGATGATGGAAAACGAGGTTTTGCACCAAAACATCCCCACGTGGTGTTTCACAACAAAAACTCATGCAAGGTCTATGTGCGAAATCAAACAAAGGAATTAGATCCATATCTTTACATCATTGCAGTTGAAATATTGAAAAATCCTACACAAAGTCCTTGTCATCAAAAGTGTAAATCCTCATCTCTATACTCTTGAACATGTCTTTCAAAAAAAAACATGTCAATGTATAGTGACGCTCATGTTTGACAAAAAGAAGCGTTGCCAAACAATTTAGATATTAACTCGTACATCTAACCAATGGGATCTGGGCATCAGAACCTGCCCCTGATACCGAAAATGCTGTTTCGATGTGTGGGTATGTGTGTGTGTGTGTCATTTATATCAAAGGGAAATTTTGGGTACCCTTGGGAGGGTACCCTAGCAGCTGTTCCCCAAATATATACAACCATTATATAATCCATATATCGGTGGTATATGTTGGTATATATCTCAGGTACTCCCCCAGGGTACCCAACTTTTCCCTTTGATTAAATCCCGAAAACACCGGAAAAGGCGTTGGTCTGATATCTGGATCAACTCATATTTACCAACTGATGATCAATGGTCAACCTTTGAAGCTCATATTGGTTTTTGTTAACCTTCATTTTTTTTCTTCACCAACTCCAAATTATCTCCAAATTAACATCATCTTTGAAAGGTTTCCTAAACGTAAACCTGGCGGCGTTTAAGGTGACAAACGAAAAATGTCCACCTTGCTTGGATGCTGGAACGGCTCGCTTTGGTTTTAAACTACTCAGACTCCAGTCGTCCAATCACATCTCCACGATTCCAAAAAAACAACAACTCCTTTTCATGATTTCAGATACATGAGAATTTCTATCTATAGAGATGACGATACACTAGGATAGATAGATGGACAAAATTGCTTACGCAAATCAAACATGGAATCACATGGGTTATCATTGGACCATTTGGATTCATTTCTTATTTGTAAGATCATATGTATATTCTTACAAACATTATACTGCTATGCTAAGCTACAACATTGCGACTTCAATCATGTTCAATCTATCTAGGCTAATCGTACAATCCATCCCACAACATGTGTATATATATATATATCATATAACCAATCTCCTTGGATAAGAACTTAGAAAGTGGTGGGTGTTGCGCAGCGGAGAACCCACGTCTAGGTGGTGATGTATTCAATCATATTCAAGGATCAACTTAGCAGGCAAGGTTAAAATCCGCACCTAGATATCATTGGGAAACGATGGAAAGTCCAAGCAGTAAATTAAGAAAACACCCCAGATGTCTAACATAGATACCAAAGTTGGCCATATTTTAAAGAAGTCGCCTTTTCCAAATCATGATTTTGGGTATCCATGTTAGTTTCTGGAGATGTACAAGAAATTGGAAGAATTCAACTTTCCCCCAAACCTCTTGAGCAGGTTTGTCAAGACGGAAATTCACTTCTACTTTGCAAATTCTCCAAGTTTTTTTTCGTAGGCAAACTCTCATGTTCACTCTAAACCTTTGACCAAGTGCTAAATTTCCCCAGATATCAAGGACATGATATATACATTTATATATAGACGTATATTTGTAATTTTGAAAAAAATAAGGATACATCTATACACATGTATGTATATATACAAATATATGTACACCTATAAAATACCTTTAATTGAACTCTCCCTTTCCATGGGCGGTTTTCACGACTCAACAACTGAGCTGTCCCCCTTTTCAATGGCTCCCCAACACTAGGGGACACTCGTTGAAACAACGAAGCTGCTCGAAGCTCCTGGTGAAGGAACCAAGGGACAAGGACGGGTGTAGTCCTAAGGTACGCGTATCCATGAATGGGACCGATTCTCAATGGGATTTTTTTTTTTATGACTGAAAAAATCCCCCAATTATCATGTAAAAAAGTCCAATTATGAATGGAACACAAATTCTGGACAATTTCTTATTCCATCAAGAAGTTGAATGGCACCGTATCCCAACGGACCCCGGGCTAAGTAAGTTGCGATCGAGCTATTAGATACTCAGGTTTTTTCGGGACCCGTGGACCGTGGGTCCGACCGTTGGAGATTTCTTGGAATCATAAATCCTTAACCGGAATTAAAGGGGATTTTGGGGATTCACAAACTAAACTACCTTTTTTGGGTGACCTCGGCTGAGGTCGTTATAAATTGCCCAGATATATGTGTATATATATATAGACATATTGGTAACATCAATATGGAATTGGAATATGAATCACTTGAAATATAGATGATTTATATATGCATATTCAATGTGCCATTAGAATATGATAATTGGTAAAATCACCTAAAAAAATGCATATTGCACTATAGACTATATATGTAGTATTGTATATGTTTTGAATCACACAAATACATATTACATATACAACGTATACATATATATATATATATATCATTGAAATCATATTGCATCACATATCTCTATATAATATGTATAAGTGTACATCGTCTTTCTTAATGGTGCGAGTATGTTGTTGTGCAGTTGTGCAATTTGCTTACAGTTTTGTTGGCACTTTGTAACGACATGAGAGAGTTTATTCTCTTTCGTTGCCACCCTCAAATGTTAGAAAATGGATGCAAACTATAAACGCAAAAAGGGAAGGTCCTAGGTTCCAGGTCTGTTAAACACTCAAACTGGAGAGTTTTGTGGAATCTCTGGTCGCAGTAGTGAACGATCAGTACCACTCATCATGTGGTTTCAAAGCTGCAATCCGTTGGTCCGTTAGAAAACGTTTCCATGATTGATGTATCTTCAGTGAAATCGTGAACTTCGGCAAGGGAAGAACTCATACATCATGACTCAAACAAGTCACATGGCCATCCCAAGAAATTTCCCAGCTACTCGTCACAGGTTGATACTGGCCTCTGCCATGAGCGCATCTGCTCGTCCTGGATACGCCTCAGAGGGTCAATGGCATGGTGGATGTGGACCCAAATAACGATCCCAAAAACGCAGGGTGAAATTGTGTATGGGAAATTAAAGTATTTCTGGAAAAGAGACGCAAATGTCATTTCAAGATTCGCACTTTGGATTATATAATTGAATCAATGATGTATATATATATATATATTGTAGATATATACAAATACACCACATAGCCTAATGTTATTTTTTGGTACAAAACGGGAGGAATTCATATATACATTCAAATAGATATCATATACCATCACCATACCATTATATATATACTATCTCATATACCACCATCATTATCCATCATCATCCATCATCCATCAGGCGTCCCCTCCATCACCATCACCAGGGCCAACACCGGGATCAGAAGCCCAGCCATCATGGAACGTCGCAACAGCGATGGCTTAGCCTTAGGTTGTATCATTTGGGTCCTCAGGAAGTTATGGTTTCCTATAGTCTGTGTTTTGTTGGTTGAAAGAACATTCAAAAACAACTCAACTACAGCTAGTTTGAACCAAAAAAAACGACACACAGGTACATATATGAGTGTTTCCTTAAATGGTTGGGAAAACCTCCATTTCACACCCCAAGTGCTGATCATTTTTAGTAGGAAAACCAATAGTTGTTGGGTACCACTTGGGTGTTTCCAAAAATAAGGGTACCCCAAAATGGATGGTTTATAATGGAACACCCTATTAAAATGGATGGTTTGGGGGTACTTCTTTTTTGGAAACCCATTTTAGGAAACACCCAAAAGGTTTTTTTTAACGAATATCTAAAGTTGTGTTTGTGGCGAATGAAGGGCGCCTCGGCTCGATGAAGGTCCACCCCCCTATTCCTAAGGGTGAGACTCCACCGGGGCCCGGAAATAACCACCGGCCTTCCTAACAAAAGATCTGAAGGAATCATGGTAACGAATCCCTTAGTAAGGCTGGCTATTGGTGGCATTGGGGCCATTGGGTACCCTTAGATTCCAAAATGAAATGACGAGTGAAAGTAGGTCGTTATAATTCGCCCAGATGACTGTATGCCATGTTGGAAACTGAATCCCGTAAATGTTCAAACAAAAATGAGGAGAAATTCTGGGCGGCAAATTGGACTATAATTCCTAAACCTGAATGATCAAGGCATTTTGAGGGTATTCCCTCATCTTAAACCACCAATTTGGGGTGACCAACCGGCGGGAACTGGTCGCTACAATTTGCCCAGATGAACATCAACTGCTTCCATGAAGCCTCCCCAAAAAAAAATCACCTGAGTTTCCCTGACATCGGTGTCACCTGTGGTTTGCTTACCTGGAGTGTGCAGGAGTTTTGATGGCTTTTTTGTCCATGCTTTTACGTCAGCTTCATTCCCAAGAAAGGCTTCTAATATTTCATTGGATTTTATTTGGTGATTTCATAGTCAACAAGTCACAAGTCACAAACTGAACAGCAAGACACAAAGCTGTAGCGCTGAAACTAATACAGCAAGCTGCTGTAAGCTCAACAAAAAATCAACCCAACCACAAAAAAAACACCGAAAACTAACATGGTTCACCTGACAATACCATGCTGGAAAAGGAGAAACATCAAGCCAAACTATCAATTTGTTGGGTTCCAATTTAATTTTTAATTTCTGGTGGTATATATCCTTAAAAGCCATTACATACACTTATTGCCCATGAAACAGAAAGTGACTACTGGAATTCCCATGATACCTGGACGATTTCTGACTCTAAAAAAATGGAAACTGCTGGGATCAAATCGAAGTCTTCAGTCTAGTTGTCAACTGTTCACTCCAAGCGGCGCTGCGACCCCGGGAGGACGTACAAGGTCTGCGCAGCGTTCCGCGTGAGGATGGCAGTTGCTCCAATTTTTAGGGAATATATTGGAGAAGAAATATTAAACGGAAGATGTTCAACAACAAAAATGCCAATTAAATGCCAATTAATATGTAAGATCATATAAGTCAATGCACCGAATATTACAATAATTCGAAGAATTGTCTTCACTTGTAGGATCTCGAAATGATCTTACAGACGGAACATGCTTCTGAGATGGTTCTTTCATGGCAGCATCGATCCGATTTCAACGTGAGATGAAGTCATGCTGTGGATATTCCTATCCTAGAACCAACGTTTTTTAATTGATGTTTGGTGATGTCCAACCATTTCCTATGTAAAGATTTGGTGAAAATCATCCAATTGAGAGCCAACCATGTATTTCAATGGATGGCCATCAGGTCGCAGGTAGGAATCTAACAGCTTCAAGCACCTGAACGTCACTAAGGTTAGAAGCTATGAATCTCTCGGGAAAAATCTATACCTTTTTCGTTGGTGTTTTGGGAATTTCCTACTTGAAGTCGTCATACAGATTCGCCACAAACATCCTAAGCCTTAATCTTGAGGAAACTTACTCGCCCGAAAAACCAACATGACAATGGAAAAAATAAGAAAAATGATGATGTTCCAGCCATCCAGCCATGTTTACACTCCCGAAAACTAACATGGAACCCAAAAAATGCTGCTTGGGAAGATGATTTTCCTCTTATTAAAGGGTGAATTTTCAGGTGCCATGTTAGTTTTCAGGAGGGTAGTTTCTGGTACTTGGAGGATCATCCCTGATAGTAAGTGCTTAATAACCATGGTTAATAAGCCCCATAAGTAGGGTTGTTCCCCTTGCAAATGGCCTAAATGGCTTATAAATGGGGGTTATTAACCACTTACTAACTGGGATGATCCTCCAAGTAGCATATCAACTCCAAACAAAATAAACAAACGTCCCAACGTTGCTGTTGGAAAAAACTGGCCGCACCAGCCCGAAGCCGTGAAGCAGCAAAACCTCAGGTTTCGGGGGGGTTTTAGGACTTCTAAGCTTCACCTTTTCTGGTTGGTGGTTGAGTTTCAACCCATTTGGAAAATAGTAGTCAAATTGGAGAGTTTCCCCAAGGTTCGGGTTGAAAACAAAAAAAATCTTTGACAGCACCAGTGAGTTTTTCATGAACCTGGAAGACATAGGAAAGTATCAATGTTTTTGGCAACTGGATTGCTGGCTTTAGGGGTAAAGTTGATGGAAATTAACAGCAACGGCTGTTTTTCATGAAGGTCTTTTGACCAAAAAAAATCCTCCAAATCCAAGATCCCAACTGTTTTTTGGTCCTAAGATCCCAATCCTAAAGTTAATCTTCATGGGTATCGAAGGGGCCCACCACCCTCAATGCTAATGGGGTCCCCTAAGAAATTGCTGGCCTGTTATGATCAGGGATTATGAAATCATCTCTGGTTGGTGGTTTCAACCCCTTTGAAAATATTAGTCGAAAAGGTAATCTTCCCCAGGTAGGGGTGAAAATAAAAATATTTGAAATCACCACCAAGATCTGCTTGTCCTTTCTTAGGGCCGGCTATTTCATGGGGGAAAACGAGGCTCTGGGTGGGTGGGCCCCTTTGATTCCCATGATGTCATCGACACGGCCCTCAGCAAAGTGGAAGATGTCTACCGGACCGTTGATGGACAAAACCCAACCACCACCCCTGGATACCAACGAAATGACACCCTTCAAAATGAACGAATGTCCCCTGGAAAGGAACCATTTTAAAAGGAACGTAGTCTTGCAACCATCATGTTTGAGGGGATATTTTAGTTTTTGGGGGAGTACCCAATTCATCGATCGAGAGTGACAGTGAACCTGCAAAAATGCGCTTGTTACACGTCCAAATGGTATTCGTTTGAAGTCAAGTCCTTCGAATTCGATTTAACACTTCAGACTCTAATGAATATCGGATGTTTCCATGTTGAAAATGTATCAAAATGTCAATCAATTCAAGGATACCATCAAATCGGATAAGCTTGTTTGAAGAAAAAGTCGAGTGACTCTCAAAGTGTGACCAGCTCTCTTTATGCCACTTCAAGTCCTATAGTGGAATGACCCTGATATGAATTATTAGTTGGGCAGTGGAAATCCGACCCTAAATGACATGATTTTTTCTCGTCATTTACCACGACACTTATCCTTTTCAGCAGCTTTTTTTGTTGTCAGGCATTCATGTCATATCACTTGGAAGCTTCGAGGGGTTCACCATGTCGTGTGCGGTCGATGTTGAACTCCGAGTTTATGGATCGATGAACATATTGATTTTGTCTACCCCCAACAGGTACGTGGGTTCCATGTGAGCCACGAAAAAAAACACTTATTACTTTCCATGAAATCCTGGTTGCTTTATAGGGATCCTTATTTCATGGCTTATGAAATAATCCCCATATAACTAGGTAGTATAATCACCTGTACAACCTAAACAACCAGGTATTTTTCATTGCTCATGTGACTACAACAAGTTACCTCCAAAGAAAGGGGCTTGGTTTCAAAGGATATGGCAATCTAAGCCAAGCTGTCCAACATGTCATTGGTGAAATTTCCGGCTCTATGAAACCTAATCCAATATCGAATATATCTATGTAATCTGGCAATCTATCTAATTGTCTATCTGTCTATCTGCCTATCTGTCTATCTGCCTATCTGTCTTATCTATCTATCGATCTATCTATCTAGCTACCTGTCTAGATACCTTACCTATCTGTATCTCCTGTATATTGTTTATCTTATCTATCTTCATCTATCTCTCCGTATTTATCTATCTTTACCTATCGATTTCTATCTTTATCTTCATGTATCCTATCTCTCCTATCCAATCTATCGAATCCTAATATAACTAATCGATGTCTATACATATCTTTATTACACCATTTTAAACCTACCTGGAACCCAAATGACTCACCCTTGTTTTGGAAAGCGCCCTCTTTTGAAGGGCTGTTTCACCCCAAAACAGAGGACAAACAGGTTCTAGGTATATATATATATATATACACCTATCCAATCTAATCAGTGATAGGCTGAATTTTTTTTGAGGTTCACAAAACTTCCCCAGTTAAAACTGAGAGGTCCGTCCACCTAAAAACGCATCCTGAAGATTCCAAGTGTTAGCTCCTCTGGTCAGTTTGGAGCCCTACGCTCTAAGCTGGCGATGTGGAAGTCTGGAGGTGTTTTTTTTCTTTTGAAGCCAAATAGCAATCTTGGTTTGTGGATAGCCTAACTACCGTGTCAAAAACTACCACTACCAAATCAAATAAGAGTTTAACTGAGTGATTATTATGTAATGATGGGTTGATACACACATTGATTAACACCATTTCATATCCCTTGATATCCCTTGATGAGATTTATATAAGCAGGACCTAATATTACAGTAATTCATTCCGGAGAGCTTTGTTTGTTTTTTTGGGGCATTTGGGATTTCCCTCCCCAAATCATCATTTCGGTCGCATCACCCGTGCCATCCACGATGACGTAATTAGGCTACGGCCGGGATTTCGGAACGAAAAAACGGACCCCGAAAAAACCTGAGTATCTACTAGCTCGATCGCAACTTACTTAGCCCGGGGTCCGTTGGGATTCGGTCCCATTCAATTTTTCATTGATAATATGACTTGAGTTTTTCTTGGCAGCAACATCATTGCCTCTTCAATTAAAACTAAGCCTAAACTTGATCTTTCCCTTCCGTGAAGAATAGATGTAGCATTTCACTTCTGTGTCAATGTCCCTAAAAAGGGTTCCCTCATGCGTCGGAACTTCACAAATATATCGAGCTCTTTTCATCACAAAAAAGCATGCTCACCCAAGCACAATCAGCAAACCACTAGGACCAAGTGGATGATAAGACAAAACAAGCCATCAAAATTTCAAGTCTCGTACAGCAATCTCCGAGCACTGGTCCTACTATAGCACAAACTTAAGATATATTCTCTATGCTTCAAAAGAACCCCAGACTTCAGTACTACTGGGTTCACCATGGGTAGGCAAACGCCACAGAAGTTGTTTTTTATCTCGAGAAATTGAAGCACAGGAGTCGATAATGGATCTGAAGTCGTTCGAATGTCTTGATCAAAACAGGCAATGATGAATTCATGACATGCGAATTACCCCTGAAACTAACAGCGAGTTTACACCTGAAAATGGATGAAATTTCCTTTTTGAGAAGGTCTATTTTTAGAGGTAAACTGTTAGTTCTAGGGAGGACAATCACAATCTGCAGCCAAAAACTTGATGAACATAACTGAACAAAATTCGAAATGGTCGGCAATTCTTCAAAGGACTTGCTCTCGACTTTACAGTGAGGTGTATGATTTCGGTAGCTATCAAAGTTGCTTTAAAAAACCATACCCTTTCATCCTAGATCTGTTTTAAATTTAAGGGAAGGAATTTGAAGGACTTGAGGATGGAAACACCCAAATAGCCCAAAAAATACATATTCTAGGTAATTCAAGCCGTGACCTTTTGATCCCTCGATCGTTGGAGGTCCCATTGAAAAGGTCACTTGACTTAACCATCCCAAAAAAGGTCACTCAGCAGAAATTGCCAAGTTTAGCCTTTTTTCAGTGCATTTGTTTCTTGACAGCAAGATCAGTACCCATAGGATCCATGGGACTGGTATATTTACCATGAATGGTTGAGTTTTTTATGGTTTTCATGTAGGTAAATATACCAGTCACATGGATTTTATGGGGCAGCAATCTCCTCTCATAGGTTTAGAATGATTCATAGGCATCCCAACGAAGAAGGGCATCCCCACAGGTGAACCGGCCATGAATGAAGATGTATCTCCTATTAAAAATGGTGATTTGCCAGCCAGTCATATTAGTTTTTTTTTGGGCAGGAACACATATCTTATCAAAATCGCGGCACGGAGACTATTGTGGCCCAACTTTTAAAGACAGAAATCTTCCCCATTTTCCATTCTTCCATTCGATGGATTTCCAAGTGGTTAATTTCATTTTAAAAAAACAACGAATCTTTCAACGAATCTTCATACTTCCATTCTTCCAAGATGGAAAAAGTATCTTAAAAATTAGCAAAAAAAAGTTACTCCTCCCCTCACCAATAGGGTATATTTTTGTTACTCAAAAAAGGCCTTGTTTCTTTTTTTCTAACCGAGCCATTCTTCCATTTTCCTTGGATTTCCATGGTGGTTTTTACAAAAAAACATCCCCACAACCTCCGATCCTGGCGACTCCTGCGCAAATCCTACTTCCTCGCTACTCCTGCGCGAATCTACTCCTACTTCCTGCGCCGTCCGCCGGAGGTGGTGTCTTTCTGCCCACGACTTCGAAGCACCACCTGTTCACAACGGTAACATAAGTCCTTGGAGGTCATCATCACGCCGGTGTAGCTGTTGGCCCCATAAGGTGGTGGTGACCGTGGTGAATTTTTTCCCCTACAGCTGGGGCCGGGCCCCCTATCAAAATGGGGACCCCACGACGGGTTCTTACGTGGTAAATGGGGGGTGAAATGAGGAAATGGTCGAACAGAAATGGGTTTAAAAGGGGGTTGTTTCACCGTTTCTTAGTGGAGTTATTTCACCTTACTTATGACTGGTAGGGGCCGCTTTGGAGTATTCCCAGAATTTTTAAAGGCATTGTTTTTTGGGGATCATTGGGGTATCTACCTAAAATTGTGAAACAGTCAACATGAACCAAACAACTATTGGCAAAATGTTCGAAACGACCCATTATGCCGATACACCCAATCTTTATACACCCCGGAAGATTAACATTGAATCTGAATTCAGATGGTTTGGGAATTTTGATTTTCCTTTACAAATGGGTGATTCTTAGGTCGATATAAATTCTGGCCAAATTATAATATTTCACCAACCTAGATTTCCCTGAAATAAGGGTATTTCCCTTACTAAACCACCATTTGGGGTCCCACGCTTCTTCGGACTGTTCCGTCTGTAGAGCCCCCGCACATTTGCAGGGCTCGCCAGTGACATGAGCTTTCACATGCCAGCAAAAACTAAAAATGCAGCACCAAGCAGGAAACACGGTATTTCATGATCCCTTCACTATGGGTCTGCACTTGTCAGTGAAAAGGTAACTCTACAAGTATAGAAAGAAAAAACCACCAGTTATCTCCGTGCAGCTTTCCTTGTTTGATAACGCCTATGGCGCTGTTGCCATGCAGTTTCAAGATCCGATTCGTCACACCCGCTCGGTTGTTCTTCAAACAGAGGTTGTTGTGTGGGGATGATTGGCCCCCCTTTGTTGGTTTCGTCACCCTCCAGCATCGCAAAATGTCGATAAAGCAACTTAACTGTCTGTTGTTGGCTCGGCATACATGGCCTTGTCTGTAATCCGGCCTTGGAGGTTCGTAACCCCAAAATTTTTACTGACGTACAAAGTCTCCGTCTCTTTGGAAGCAATGATAGTTTGAGTATATGACAGATCTGCGTGACAACTCGCTCAAAGCTAAAAACCTGCAGTCCAAAACTGATGTCAGTGTCATTCTTATTCAAGCGTCGCGGTCTAAAGTTCTCGCCGGGTCCAGCCCCGTTGATAACCACTCCACATTGCATAGAGATAAGGAAGTCCACCGTCATCTCATACCATGAGACCCCCGGATCGTCAGTTGTTACGTGATGTGTAAATTGCACTGCTTGCAGCCATCGAAAAACCTGCATGCTATATTGCGTCCCCCATAGGCATGTGTCCAGTTGTTGAACAATGTCCTCCGGTGAAAAAATTTCGATTGGTCGTTCAACTGTCCATTGTTGTAACTGTTCCAGCCCCTGAACGGTGTTCCGGTGTCCCAAATGGAGTTTCTGTTCGTTCCCGTTTAGAAAAAGATCCCTCGCACAATGCAAATCATATAATAATCCAAAATAACGTGGCAAGAGTTTGCTAGCTGTATCATCCGGCACCTTGACACCATGCCTCGATTCATATCGAAGTCTCGCTGTCTTGGCTGCTAGGTCTGCTGCCATGTTACCAATTTTATGAAAGCATTGTTCTAGGGTATCATCAGTCTTGTAGGGATGTGCTTTAATTTTGAAAAGTTTCAGTTGGCTATTCTGCAAAAGATTCCAGAAGGGTAAAAGCAAATCAAAGTTATGGGACTTATGAATTACTCTTATATCTGTAATTTTCTTAAACTTTTCTGCAAGATCGATAACATACTGTGAATCCGTATAGATTTCACATTCAACGCTACAACTTGCAATGGCCAAAACTGCTTGCAATTCAGCTCTCGGTATAGTTTGTTCACCTGAACATTCTCCTATCCCCAACACTTGGAAAGTTTTCGGAATGACTTGGTTACTGTTAAAGCAACGAACAATTTCCTTTTTTGTTTCATAGTCACACCCGGGATGGCATACTACAGCTGCTGCGGCAATGGTTTTTTCTTGGTTCATTTTGTTGCATGAACCATCTGTGTAAATTGTTATTGGCAAACCTGCCTGACATGCATTTTTGACTTGGTCTAGAACTTGCTGATCGATTTGAATGCTGGGTCTCGTTTGGAAATACACCCATTCAAACTCTTTATTGGGTTCCTCCCACACTACCGGGAGGTGGTGATAACAAACATCATGTTCATGCAAGAAAGATACGATATTCTCATAGTTTTGTCTGACAGCATTTGTTTCAAAGCATTCAAGGAGTCGGTGCGTCTCGTTGTCAGGTTGTCCACATAGCTGGCAAGACTCGGTGAGGTCAGTAAAATGTTTCTTTTGATCATTCATCATGCACGAACCTGTCAAGTGATATGATCCTATCCGTTTTTGAAAATCTGGAATTTTGGAAAAAATTTTGAGAGTCGAATGTCGATCTGGTGTGGGAAAATTTCTCCACGCCGGTCTTTGGATTCCAACCTGCATCATATGTTTCATCCAAGTATGTTCCAAGTATTTTTCTATTGTCGGCAAAGCATCATATTTGATGTCAAAAGAAACGACTGTATCTGTGTGTATCTTTCCATTTTTTGTCATGCTCCATCCCAACCTAGCCAAGTTATATGCCAAAGCGCCTGCTGGTCCATAAACATCGGAGTGCTTTTTGGTGTGTTGGGCAACAAATTGGCAAAATGTCTGTTGGCTGGCAGGTTCCATGTTCCAAATTAAATGGCGTGAGGCTCTTATGGATTCTACTATGACAAAGAGTTCTGGATCTTTGCAATGTTTGGTTAAAAGCATCACTGTCAGAAATGGATTAGTATTTTTCCTATTCGGAATGAAACTTTTTGCAATGGCTGTTCGGCTTTTTTGGAGCCAACTTTGTCCTACTGCATAGCATTCCGTGGCATAGAAAGCTTTCACTAAGGCCCAATGTGCAATTTTGCCTTTATCGTCCATTGACAATTTCATGTGCTGCAATCTTTTCCATCTCTTCATTGCTTCACTTGTTCTCTCTTTTTGGGTATATCTGCTTTGGACACGATTATAATGCATGGTATATCCAAGTTCCCTTGCTGACGTTACGACACGAATACTTACTTCTGGCAATGCTGCTAACAATCGTGCTTTCCATGTCTTTTTGATAACTGATCTTGTGCACCAAACCCAAGTTTTTGCCCAGTCAATATCAAGTTTAATGGAAGTAAGGTATTGGATAGTTTTTCGGATCGCCTGAATGTTGGAGTCCGTGTCTTGACTTCGCCAATTCCAATTGTCTGCAAAAGAAAGTGGTTTAGTTGTCCCTTGGGTGATATGGAAGGTCCAGATATAACTAAGTCCTAAGCATGCCAAAATGGACCAGCAGTCTCCTTCAGGACATCCCGTTGTGGTGGTTGTTCCTTCCCATAACTGCTCATGGATTTTCCAAAAACGGTGTGTCTTACTGAGGCTGTTGATCCAGAATTGAATCCATGTTTCCGGTATGCCAAGTTTTTCCATGGCAAGACTAGCAGGGAGTCTTGCAATAGCATTAAAGCATTTGACTATATCAAGTGTAACACCTTCCCAGTGCAAAACAGTGCCCGGGACTTGATGCAATTGCTCAAACTCAAATTGCTGTTGCAACATGGCAAGTTGCATGGATCTTCCTGGGATAAAGCCTATTATGGATTCTGGCAGGTGATGTTGAAGTTGACGCATCAGTATTTTTGATGAAACCTTAGACCACAGTCGATATAGCATTCCCAACAAGGTTATCGGTCTAGTCTGGGCTGGTCTGTCTGGTTGTTCGGTTTTGCCCATTGGGATGGTAATGACCTTCATGCCATTTTCCCCAAAAGCTTGCCCCTGATGTTGTGCAAAGATGCTGACTAATTCTTGGATAATTTTCGGTGGAAGATTTTTGATTTCATCCATAAACCATCCATCAACCCCTCTGGCACTATTGGCCTTACTGCGTTTGATAACGTCCAACCAAATATCAAGTTGATCAATATCTAAAGTCAATCTAGGCAGTGGAGGAACTGTTCGCAGCAAATTCAAATATTCTGGCCAAGATTCTGTTTCAGCTGTTTCGTTTGCACTATCTCTTTTCCAAAACCCATTCCAATAGTTTGTCAAGTCTTCTGCTACTTTTTCAGGTTCCATACTGATGAATTGTTGTTTGAGAATTCCATGTGGTGGAAAATCTTGATCTGCATCAACAATCATAACGTCTGCTTCATGGTCACGTATGTCAACAAAATTAATTTCTTGTCCTTCGCATGTTGCAATTCCTTGAAAATGGAAAGGTACTTTTTCCTGGAAAACCAAGGTTGCTAGCCCCCCACATACCTGTGTAGTTATGAAAGGCAGTTCTCTGACACGAGTTGTTTGTGCAAGATTCGGGTTTGAAGCTCCTTTGACTGCTTTGGATGCTTTGTGAAGCCCATTTTGGATGGAATCTTGTTGTCTTGCATAGCGAGAAAGTTTATTTCTGATGGTCTTTTCTGCTGCAACTTCACTATCGCAGTGATGTCGTAGTAGCTGGATTGTTGTCATCAAAAAATCTTCATCTGGAAACGTCTTAGGATAATATCCAAGTTCCGGTATGTCAATACACCAAGAAGAGAAACCTTGCTTAAATCCCTTAGCATTGGTAATTGCAGTCCACTCCTGTTTCAGTGCTACAAAGGTTTCGGTCTTGATAGATTCAAGGTGTTGCAATTTTCTTACACGATACTGAAAACTCTGAAGTCTCCTAAGTTGTCTAATTTTATGTCTCAAACGAAAAGATGCCATTTCTGTTTGTGGGTCATACTGTCCCGAACATGCTTTAGCAACACACGTTATTGGTTTCTTGACGATCTGTCTGGTTTGGTTTCTACCCTTTGCAGTTTTGGGTAAACATTTCTGTGGGTATTTGTTTGGATCAATCTTATGCTGCATACGAATTGTCCAGTCAACTGCTTCCTCACATGTCGTAGCCCATAGTTTCAGAGCATCCGACATGGCATTATCTGTATTTGTCAATCTCGGTGGCTGCCAGTTTTGGAAGAATGCAATTTCGACAAGCTCTGGATCAGGTTCATAAGGTATCCAACTCATAGGTAAATTCCAATTTTGTGTTACAGGTTGTGCATCTGGAAGACTTAGGTGGATGACAATAGGATCATGATCTGGAACAATCTTTGTTTTATTGACTTCTATGTGAGTCACAAAAGGTATCAGCTTGAAGTGAACTAATGCCTGGTCTGGTCTAGTTGCTTCACGACAAGTAAAGGGCATCTCCTGTCCATATAGGTTGAAGTAAAGCTGGTCCAGCGGAATATATCCCTCCTGCATTAGTGTTTGCGCAGCTGCAAGCTCTGCGCATAGCACGTTGAAGTCTCCAACAATCAATGTTGGTAATCGACTTTGGTCGGCAAGGTTTGCTGCTTCATTCAAAAGCTGATTAGTTTTGTGTTTGGAATCTTTTTGGCATAAAGGATATCCGTAAATGGTAATGATGTTAATTTGCCATTTCCCACACTGCACAATTGCTGAGACGATTCTAGTGCGATCCAAGTCATCACTTAAAGGTATTCTTGATTGCCTGATTGGTAATATACTATGAATAGATACCCCACTAGCTTGTCCTCTTTTGGCTTCATCTTCTTTAAAGGTCCATGTGTGTGCAGCAACAGGTGCACTCCATATGGATTTAAAACCTTTATTTCTCCATGTTTGGCTTGTTTCCAACTGTACTGATTTTGTTGCACTGTTTTCTGACAATGCTACCATATGACATTTCAAGGTGCATATATCGTTTATTTTCCCTAACACTGCTGTTGGGTTAATGATGGCGAGTTTGAATGGATCTGGGCCTGGATTTTGTGCTTCACCGACCCTCGTTGCCCAAAATGGGTCATATCGCTGTTGAATTCGGAAAAACCAAGGTTTGTTGAAAGCATCTATCTGACGACAATGAAAGTTGTGAATATCACACATTTGCACCTTGGGACTGTACAAAAAGGTTATCGAAATGCCAAAGTTGGATTGTGATGCAATGCAATAAAAGCTACCTTGCTTAATGACATGGTATCTATAGTGCCAAAAGCCGTGATGAAGACCGAAGTGGAATTTGATCTCCCATTGCAATTTCCATTTCATAGGATACTCATACTTATATCCTTTTGAGGTTTTCAATATTCCTTGGCAAAAACTGTTATACAGAAAATCCATATCAAGTCTCGGTAGCATGCTTTGAATCATAAAGTATCTGCCCAAAACATTAGCATATGAAGCACCCTTTATACTCATCACAACTGACAGTATGGAACTACGAAAGCTTCTGGAATGCCAATGAAAACGAAAGGTTGCACGAACAGTCCACACTTTGGTGAACCAATTAAGGTCTTTGGCTCTTTGCTCAATCATCCATGTCGTCATGTTCTGTTGCTTTACGCTTATCACGACGAAGCAGCAGATTTTTGATTTCATCCATGGACGATGCGATTTGGCTATCTTGTCTCTGCATGGCCTGTGTGAGGGTGCTCTCAAAATCGGCTCGCAGAGTGGCAAATGCATTCGTGGTATCTTTGGTTTGTTGCACGATCTTTTCTTCCAATGATGAGAAACGCTGTTGACTTTCACTGCGGGATTGCGTGTTGGCCTCACGCATCTGCTCAACCTGTTTTTCCAGGTCATCCAATCTTTTATCATGGTGCTGAAAATACTGCGATGTCGGCCCTGCTGCTTGGGGTTCATCTTTCCTCTGGTTATTTTGCCATGGGTCAAGAAAAGGATCTCCTGAACGAAAAATCATGGGTGACCTTGTGCTGGTCATGCTTTGCTCTTTGTTCCCCTGACTTTTGGGTCCGGCAACCAATCCCATGGGAGTTTCATTCTGTTTTGATTTCAACGGGCGAACCAAAAGAGGATGATTGTTGAATGTCAAAATGCCATCTGGTGGAGGATTCACAGCACTTAGTACCCACGCTTTCGGTCCTAAGGGTCGAACTGCATGTGCTTCCCATTTGACGTGATTTGCCCATTCATTGACAATCTCCTTATCAACTCCGAATGGCATCGGTTGCACCTTCCACAGCTTTCCTTCCGGAATTTGCTCAGGTACAGGTGTATCAGGCTTGATTTTTGGCCACATATCAACAAATGCAGTGGTTTCAACTCTTAAGCCTGTTGACTTCTTGCCTCTGATGAATCCTGCTGTTGCTGAGTGTGTCACAAACTTTGCTTCTAATACCGTCTTAGGGATATCTGTCCAAATAGGCTTCCATTTGTTTGTTGGTTTACCCCCATCCTCTTTGGGTGTGATATACAAACGGTTGAATCCTGAACGACGAAGCACTTTGCGAAGATCTTGCACCCAAACCTCGCTGTGGAATTGAATCGATAGAGATTCTTCTGGTGGACATGGTTTGTCACCTTTTCGAAATGCCCTGCCGAATGGTGTTCGGATGCAATGCTGCATGCTGTCTGGTTCCAACAAAAGCTTGGCAAAACGCACTGGGCTATTTGTGGCTTGTTTCCATTCTTCTGTTGAAAATTCATCTTTCCACATGGTAAATGCACACAACTGTACATCTCGTGTTTGGATATGCTCATCTTGGGATGTTGTGGTGATTGGTTGTTCCCCAAATTGCACAAGATATCCACCTATCAAAACATGGTTTCCCTCTTGATTTATTGCAGGTGCTACAACCTTTGTGATGCGACTTCCAAGCTCTAATTCAATATCTCCAACGACAAAGATAGCAATTGGTTCTGGCATCAATACAGTGTTTTGCGTTATCCATTTCTCAGCTTCTGTGGGTGGCATCATTGTCACTCCAGTATTGCACGGACTGAATGTAGTATGGATATGGACACTGTTACCTGCTTCATCCGTAAAGAAACCGTGTTGCAAAGTGTATTGGCCCACATCCAAATTTCTCATGGCTTTATGCTGTCTATCCTGTGTGGTTTTTTGTACCTTGGATTGCCTTTTCATCACCTGTGATTTGGTCTTGGGAATTTTGATATCACAATCATTGCAGAATTGCATAAAGTGTTCCACTTTGACTTCTGAATCTTCCATATAGATCAGGTGAGTAAGTCGTGGTATGCCAATTTGGTTGGTGATGGTTTGAACCGCAGTTGGCACATCTGAAAGACTCAAACCAGCATTCAAACACATAGTAGCAAGTCCTGCCATGACATTTTGTTTGTGTTCTTTTTGATTTCCGGCCCCACCAAAAATCGGCATGGTAATATGTCCTACAATCACTTTGCGTTCATTCACAACTTTGGTCGGAAGATCTTTGCCGGTCATTGCATCTGCAATTCTTCTGCCTGCCGCTACAATGCTAGGTGTAAATCCGTGGCTGTGAATGAAGAACGAATGCTTAAGACACAGCAATACCGGAGCAAATGCAAAGTCATCTTGGATGCAAATTTCGGCAAAATGCCGTCCTTCGATTTTCACCTGAACAAAAATGCTTCCTTCTGGCTGGTTTAGACTTGCACATGCCGTTTTGAAAAGTTGCAATGCCAATGCCCGATGCAGCATATGTGATGGTGTGGCAAATCCATTACCTTTGGGACCAAAAATGAGCCGCACGGTGATATCATCAATGACTTGGATATACATGTTTCGATGATGTTTTTCAAGCCATTCATCATTACATGCATGTTGCCAAAATGCCAGGATTTCCCTTAGCTGTGAATTGTTTCCATGTAGTGTGACAACCATGTTATCTGCACGTGGAAGCATACGATATTCAACCCTGACATCATCCATTGCTTGCAGAAGAGCTGCATTCAGCTTGATAGCTTTGATCTTGTTGGGTTGTTTGCCTACTCGGAAATGGTCAATTGGTTTGTAATTCTCAGGTATCAATCCGTAGTCATCATAGGGATAGTCCTTGAGATATTGATGATCCAAAAGCATCTGTTTCCAAGTGGCTTCATATGGGATTTCCAATGCAATTGTTCGGAGATCAACAAAATCATCTTGCGTGTCGAATGCAATCTGATCCACAAGAAGAATGTGTGGTTCATCAATAACTATGCCTTGGAGTTGACAATTGGCTTCAACATATGGAATCAATTCAGTCTCTTGAATTTGTTGATCATATTGATGATATCTATCCATTGGATCTTTGTCTTCCGGGATTGGTGGAATGAATCTTGCACCCCATATCTGCAAAAGTGGACCCAATTTGATGTCACGATGGACCAATAGTTCTCCATATGTGAAAGGCTCAGCATCTAATGCAATGCAACGTTGCACTGTTTTCGTGAGTCTTTTTCATGGTCAATCACGTCATCATGGTCCAGCAAATATGGGTCCCACATAACATCATGATCTTCATTGGGAGTACATATTTCATTCTGTGGCTCATGTTCCATATCAATGTCAGGAACATATGGGATTGTTGGTGTGATCTGGATATCAACCATAGTCTCGGGAATGAATTGGTGCTGCAACGAAAGACAACCAGCAACTGGATGGAAGAAGACTCCTTTCTTCCATTGTGGTTCTGGATTTCCTTCCCATCCCATTGCATTGGCTAGGAAGTGAAGTTGCCGTTGTTTGTGATCAATCCCTTTTACGGATCCCAGGTACCATGCAAACTCATCTTTGCTAAGATTGATGTCTGTGGCTCGCAATCTGCTGGATTCAATTTGTGCAACAACTTCATCGAGATGAAAAGGAGCTTTGCTTGGAAAGTCATAATTCATCAAGTTGCCAATCAACAGAATTGAATGGTGTGGCACAATAGAATTTCCCAATGCTTTCCATGAGATGCTTTTGGGGGCCAAAAGGATCATGTCTTCCGTTTGCATATGGAGTAATGCAATTTCGGCTGGTTGATACCATCGAAAGGACAAATGTTCCGCAGCAAAAAATCCATGAAGCCCCTTACTTCTGATGAAATCTTCTGGTAGGCAATGATGTTCTCCATACGATGCCATAAACACTGGTGTTTTCATGCAAATCTGAGGCACACGATATCTATGCATGTTTGATTTGGCATAACTGGGTGCACCATGTGGTAGAAAATCTGGATCCATATACAATGCACGATGTTCTTGTTGTAGGCTGAAATCATTGAATTCACTCGGTGTTGTTGGGAACCATGCATTCCATGTCATTGGTGACGATTTTGTTGCATCACCCCAAGATTGCCAACTGATTTGATGGGGTTTTTCTTCCATTCTTTCAAGAAGTGCTAACCATCTAATGCGTCGTGAAGGAATGCGGTCTGCTGCATCATAAATTCCCTGGTGAACTACTCGGTATCCACAATGATGAATCAGGTCCATTGCCAATGGAAAATCACGATGATTTGGAAAGCCTTGGACATTTTCTAATGCAATGGTTTTCGGTCTAAAAACTCTGGCCCATAACATTCCTTGAATGAAAACTTGTCCATTTCCATCCCCAAAACCCTTGGCATTTGCGCTGGTCGACCAGCTTTGGCACGGAAAGCTGAAACACCATCTGTCTGGATGAATGGTTGCAACAGCTTGTTTCCATCCTACGCTTGCAATAGTGGCATTAATGGTCGAATGCATTCGGTTTTTCAGGAAAAAATCTGCTGGAATGAAATCACCTGGTAACAATGCAGTGTTGTGATTCACGGAGTGCATAGTACACATAGGTAGATCATGATCAATTCCAATACAGTAGTGAAATGGTAAGCCATATTTTTCCAATGCTCTAAAACCATATTGCCATCCACCATAGCCACCACAACAAAGGTCCAGCATCCAAAAATTGGTTGTGACTGTACCCCATGGAATGATGATTGATTTTTCTGTAACTTCGGCATACAATGCATTGATAGGTGTGTTTTCTCTTTGTGCTTGTAATTCCACATCGTACAACAGCACTTTGGATTGTGAAAGGATCTCATCATATATCTTGTTGGGACAGGTGAAGACGACATCTTTATCCGTAGCAACTTCGTTTGGTAATGTCCCCTTCCAATTTCGTAAATTGCACAATGGAGCCTCAAAAACTGTTGCTAAAATCTGTTCGTCCCACCTTCTGAGATTGCCAACCAAAATATTGCATCGTGATGCAGCGAAAAGATCGGCCCCATGTAAGATATCGAAATCTGCTACTGCCTTTGCAAAAGCAGGATCCATTGCGAAAGATAGCAAACCCCCGCTAGCTACCCGGGTAAACAGGCTCACCACGAGAAGGTGGGGGCTCGAGCCTAACCACCATTTGGGGTGACTAGGTAATATATGGTATATATAAATCATCCATATTACAATTGAATATTTAACAGACATTTGGTTGAGTTTTATGGTAAATGTATAGAAAACATATTTAATAAAAATCACTACATGGATCCTCGTGGATTTGTGGTAAAATCAACCCCCCAAACCAATGTGCGATGACACTTTTTTTCGTCGGTTAGTAAGGAAAATGACCGTCTTATCACCAAACATTCCAAGATGGAGGTACTCACCAATATAAGCTGTATGTAAGGGTTATGTAAGGGAACCCCCCAAAATAGCCTTATAAGGTGCAGTACCTTCATTTTAGGTACCTGAGATTTTTGGTGATCTTACTAAACACCAGTAATTTGAGACATGAATCATGAGATATGTTTTTTTGAAATATTCATCATCTCGATTTCTCGCCTAAATGAACCCCAAAATCTTTATATGTATGTAGGTTCCAGGGTAGTTTCCATGAACTAACTAACCTTCCTTGCAAAAAGGATGATATGTAAGGAATCCATAAACAAAAAAAACACATCAAAAATCTTCCAACAATCAGAGGATTTTACACCTCTCACACTTTTCCGAATCATTTACCTAAGATATCCTAAGGATCCAACCCTATCATCATCATACCCTATATCAGATGTGAATCAGTTTTTCCAGTTTTTTTATGTGTTTACCTTCCACATCAACAACCAAAATCCATCACCAATATCATCCAAGCCACAAGGATTTCCGGTAGGTAGCATGGTCACCGGCCCGGTAGGACCCATGGGGCCCATAGGTACACCTACGGGCCCACAAGGCATGGTGATTTGATCACCTGCATATGGACCTGACGACCAGCTACCCGGGGCCATGGGAGCCACGGGAGCCATGGCCGCGGGAGCTCCTGCCATGGAGTGACGTGATGATTTGTTTGGGAAGTGACCAAAAAATGTTGGGAAAAAAACCGCCCGAAGTTTCCATTTTTGGGAAACCCTACTACTAAAACTGCAGGGTTGTTTAACTAAGATGGCTAGATTTTATCAGCATTTTTATGCATTTTTATTAATAGGAGATACATATTTTTTGATGCATGGTTCTTTGCGCAACAGTGTCATGTTAGTTTTTTTGGGGCTGTAAAAGAAACACCTTGTCATGATGCAAGCGCCATGGAGATTCTACGAAACAGACTCTACCTAAAACATACGAAGTTACAAAGATCTCAAATACACACAGATTCTGCAGGTTTATGGCGATTCTATAAATGACTGGATATCTAGTTGATGCGAGCCACCCTTTACCAACAGTTGCGACCCCTTTGCTCATCATTTGGAATCGGAAAAATGATCATCCAAGCTGCTCATGACTGCTCATCACAATCAGCACAGCCCATGTAAACATATCATACCATTGAGTCTGCAAGATGGGGCCCATACGATGGTCATAAATGGACTTATGGGGCCCCTGTAAAAGGCCTTATAAATGAGTTTGACTGGAGTTATAACCTCCCAAACCATTCAAGCGCATGATGTTTTTCAGTCAAAAAAACTTGCCGTGTTTTTACCTCACGGACCGTTTCGTGTCCTTGACATGGAAAGTTCTCGGCAGGGACCTGAGCTTTCCGCGGGGTTAATCTTGGAGGTCAACTCCCCACTCCCAATGGGGAAGCCGAAGTGGGGTTTTACTGGCCTCCAAAAAGGATAGGATTTCTTTTACTCCAAAATCCTATTGGCGTATTGGATTACTGGTTGGTGGTTTCAACCCATCTGAAAAATATTAGTCAAAATAGGAATCTTCCCCAAATAGGGATGAAAATACAAATATTTGAAACCACCACCTAGTATTAGCTTATTGGATTATTGTTTGTTTATTACATTCCCTGAAACTAACAGCCATCCCAAAATTAAAAGGATCATCTTCCAACCATCCATCTTCAGGTGCGAAAATTGTTAGTTTTAGGGAGGGTATTCAATCTCTTTACCCCAAAAGATTCATCTTTGGAGGAATTCTCCAAGAGTGGCGGAAGAAATCTGGTGTTGAATTGAGGGGTAAATTCTGGCACCCTTGGGGGAACGGTTCGTCCATATCCCGGAAAAGGAACAACATCGACTCAAAAGTGCCGGCTTGAAAGGGGATATGTCAATTAGTTCCCAGGAGGGTAATCAGGCTATTAATGGACCAAACAATGTGGTTACCCTCACTAAAACTAACATAGCCCCTGAAAATAGGCCGCAAAAGGCAGGATTGTCTTCCAACCATCAATTTTCAGGGGCGAAAATGTTAGTGTTCAGAGAGTGTAATTAAACCCTGCAAAAGAAACCACTTCTTTCTGGTAAAGGTATACAGCTTTGGGAGGGGATGCGGATTGGATTTACATGATTGGGTTGGGAAAGATCGGTTCTAACCCAACTCGTACTACTACGTACTGCTAGGGCATAGAAAATATTGCTGCATTTATATATATATATATATGTATATACATACAGACGAGAGAGAGAGGGACAGAGATAGTGTGTATGTCTATATTTGTATAAATATATATATATGTATATATATATATATATTTTTGTTAAATCATAAATTGTCTCACTACCAGCTTGGCGGCATAACTACCAGATTCCATGTTCATGGGAATGAAAAAGTGACGACAACTCCACCCGCCAGAAAATATGGGTAAAAACGAAGCATCCTCACATCCTTGGTACGAAATCCACCATCTTTTTGATGGATTTCGCAGAGAAAAAATTGGTGGGATTTCCCTGGCGGACCTGACGGACCAGAGCTCAAAAAATTATACCGTTTTCAGCTGGAGAAGTCTTGACATCTGGCTTGGTAAAAAAAAAAATACACCCTGGAAGATTAACATGAACCATAATCATGGAGGTTTGGAAGATCATTTTCCTTTCTAAATGGGTGATTTTGTAGGTTCCAGCCGTTAATCTTCCAGGGTGTACACAAATGTGGTGAATTTCATTTTTCCTTTCTGAAATTCACCAGGTTGGTCGCAAAAACCTCCAGGTCTAAAGGAAGATGTTGACGGGAGGCAAGTCTACATTCAGTTGTAGGTATATATATATGTATATACACAGTATATACATATAATATCGACTATCTAGGGATTTGCATCCACCAATATCCCAACGAAATCAACCCAGGACAGCTGTTGACTCTTGATGTCATCCCAAAATTATTGTTATCCCAACCTTCTCAGGTCTTGTCAGCCGGGCCAGAAATGAACAGTTTCAATTTCTGCCCCGCCTGAAAAAAGATGGCGGGCCATAACCCCCAAAAGGATTCACCTTTTGGATGTTTTCTTAGGGCGAAAAATGTTGTTAGTTTCAGGGAGGGTATATGTTTCAGCTGAAGTAAAGGCTGTTTTCGTACGAACAGCATGTGGCTTCCCCTATGAGGTAAGTCACCATTTTCCTTCCCAGTTGTCAAGGGTGTTTCATGGTGTTTTTTGATGGACATGTTGTGTCTTCCGCTTCATTACCCTTCCTCCCAATACTCATGGAATTTAAAAAAATACCTCCCAATTGAAAGGAACCTCATCTTGGAGGATACAACCGTTTTCTACTGAACCATCATTGTGGGGAGTAAGAGTTCGAAACACCCTTTGCCCTGTGTTTTTGGATTTTTTGTTGGTGGGTCTCCGGGCCATCACAAAGACTTGCTCGGTCGGTTGGATCTTAGGAAAGCACCCCACGGGGTCCCATGCAACGAAGAGAGTTCTGGATTCAAAATTTACTATAGTGACATGTGAACCATAAAATCTTGGAGAAACTGAAGTGGGATGCTGAAACTCATGGAATCATCCACCCACTTTCTATCTTAAACAACATGTATATAAACACACATATCATATATATAATATGTATATAACATGTTCATGACTGGGTAGTATAATCTCGAAAAAAATCTCCCATACATGTATGACCATAAATTGACCATAAATGTTGACTAGGCTCAACGTTTGTCACCAGTGACTGTTGTCAACTACGCAAGGGTGTTAAGTCAGCCGAGATAGAAATGGGATTCAACATTCCGAGCTGCGCTTCACACTAGTTTAAGGGTACCCAATGCTACGTTTCCCCCAGGAAAATAAGGCCGGCCTTATTAAGGGGTTATTAAGGGATCATCTCCCCACATAGGGAGAAAAAAAAACATATTTCAAACCACCACCCAGATTGTGAAGTATCATGTCCATCAAGATATACTAGTTTGTCTGAGGAACCATTGATGGATCCCTTCAATGCCAAGGATCATTATCGTTTTGTTTGGTCACATGTGATCCTATTTCAAAGTCCTGAATTGGAGCCTGAAAATTCACCAAATTGATCCTAATCAACAAGCAATACCACCTGATTATCATTAATTCATGTGTATATATATATATATATATAAATATGTACCCATCCAAAATTACAACATGTTTTTGAAGGATTTCGTGTTTCCATGCTGTCTTTTTAAGATGCGCTATAAGATTTCACCAAGCTCCCGACATTGGTCTCACTGCTCCCCGGCCACAGGGCTACACCTTGGAGGTTGGAAACCTGTAGGGAGGGGGTACCTACCCTCCCTAGCGGGTTGGGAATATTACCCCATATGGGTGTTTCCAAAAATAAAGGATGAAAATCCTACCCAGTTATATTGTGGGTGTAAGAAGCCATTATAAGAATCCCTGTGAACCAATCAGGATTTGGGTGTTTTCCAAAAATAGTGGTGTTTCCCCAAAAAATGGATGGTGAAAATAATGGAAAACCATTATTCAAATGGATGATTTGGGGGTACCACCAATTTAGGAAACATCCATATGGCCCTATACAACCACTATATTCAAAAAAACATACCATAGGTGGTATATATGTTGGTTTTTGTATCTCCAGGTAACTCTCCCAAGTTGTACGCAACTTCCTTTGAAAAAAAAACGGGGGTTGAAAAAGGTGGGCTCCTACCACTCCACTTATTTCAATGTGGTTCCAAATAACTCCATTTATAACGGGATCGGGATCCGAGGCCCACCTTGTGGATCCGGGGCCCACCTTTTAGATTTGGCGAAATCTGCAACATCGAAAAACTTGTTCTCCCAAATGGCGGGAGAGTTTGGATGGTGATGAATACCATGGTAGTTTTTTTTTCGGTAAAAAAATCAGCAAAGAAATAAATTTGCAAATAAGAAGGCACCATTGGATTTCGGGATGTAATTTCCAGGGAACAAGTCCATATCTCACCAAACTGGAAAAGAAAAATCATCACCTTCGAGAGTGCCTTGGCTTAAAAGGAGATGTGTGATCATTTTCGATAGTGCCTGGAAATTAAAGGCTGGACCTAAACATCACCAATTGAAAGGGAGCATCATCTGAACCAACCTCCATTTTTTAGGTTCCATGTTACCATGTTGATTTTCCAGGGACAACTACTAAAAACACCAGTTTTGAGTTGTTTTTTCCTGTTGGCCAAGTCAGTAGGCGGTGGTTCAGGTTCCCAGAAACAAAGGCAAAACAAACATAGAGCAAAACTGGCGTCCCTACAAGGTGGGCCTCTACCAATAATAAATGGGGATATAACTCCACTCATAAACCTTGAAAAGAACGATCTTATTATCCAACACCTTTAAAGGCAACTTCTTCACGTGTTTCTTTTCGTGGTAAAAAAAAAAACTGCCAAGTAGGAAACCCTAAACCCACTAACAACCAGCTGCTGAAACTCCCAAAAAATATATAATGCCTTGGAGTTTCCTGGTTCCCCTTAATGGATGGGATCAGTAGCATATAACCAACCAGAAGGCAATATATAAGTGGCATATAAGTGGTATATATTGCCAATTGGGTGATGATATATCACCTACCACCTAGAACCAGAAGCAGCTATTGAAACAATGCCTTGGACAACAATCTTTCCCTTTCCGAAGATACATGTTCAGGTAGAATTTCGGTCTACCCCCCACCCAGGATACCCCTCACAAATAAAGGTTTAAGTTGGGATTCCCTGCTAATTCATGGAATATTCCCTACTAATTCATGGAATAATCCTGGTGGTAAGTGTTACTGGGTAGGGGGTAGTTCCAAGGTTGTGGGCTTGTAGAATCAATAACCAACCCCCACCCACAACAACTGACTTCACAAGCGATAACTGTTGATGGTTTAAGAATCCGACAAAACCACCTGGGACGTATGGAACCTGTCGCATCTGCTTGAGATACCTAAATTGAGACCCTTCCAACCCGCACCAAACAAATGGTAGATAGATAGATCCTTCAGGCCAACAAAAACTGGTTGCAACCCACCCTCGATTTCAAATTTAAGGATTCTGACTGCCATCTGGAAATTGAAGAGCGGGATGATCCCACCTGCACACAAACATACTGCTGATGGTTCAGAGGTCCCGCACCAGTTGAAGTTGATAGGTAGGTTATCGCATTATCTACAAGGGGTTTTAGGAACATCCCAAGTGGTGCAGGATTTCTTCCATCAAGCGTAGCAAAAAAATGGGAAGATTTTGCTGGGCAAAACAATGTCCAGCTCGAATTTCATGGAATTTCAACCCATGGGAAATATGGCTTGACATGGAGTGAGTGTTGACATGACAACGACTGGTCAAACATATGAAATCGTCAAAATGGTATTCTCTTCCTTCAAGTTTCAGGGTAAAAATACCCAAAATCCTTGGAAACAACCACCTCGTGAGGAATGTGTCAATGGTTAAGGTGATTTAAGTGTGAGAGACCCCGGCGACTACGGTGACTACACCAAAAAACATGTTTAGTTCAAAGGGTGCTTCGATATAAACCTCATTCTTCCTTCGTTTGACATAAGCGTGAGCCCCCTTTTTTCTGATCTTCTATTGGGTAGCCAACCTGATGTTGGCAGGTAGAATTCCATATCTCACAAGAAAAAACACCATCCATTTCGGGGGGGAATGGATCAGTGCTTGCTATCCAGGCGATTGTCCCCACCCAATGAACAACGAAGAGAGTCATGCACAGGGTGGCAACATTGCAAACTATTGCATCATGTGAGTTGTCCTTCACTTAGGAAAACTTTCAGGCCTTCTCTATGATAAAATATGATAAAATATGATAAAATATGCATTTTCTCCCAGACAAAACTAAGATGTAGAAGTACACTCAAACAAAACTAAGATGCACTCCACCATCATGGGGTATATGATTTTTCGGGGAAGTCATACAACCCGCATCCACCAAAGAAGCCCATTTTGATACGGCTATCCATCTAACAAACCTTGTGATAAGTTCTAAGGTAGCTCCCTTTGTCAGCTGGCCCCAAAAAACCTGCACGTCTCGCCACGAGGACAATAGCCATTTTGAACCCATTCCCAACAGGCGTCCCATGTCTCCTTGCGTTGCAAACGATGGCACTAGCTCGATCCCTTGCTGTTGTTGAGGGATCGGAAAATAAGAAACAGAAACCTGTTCAATTTTAATGTTGCGTTACCAGCAAGGATGTGGTCTCTCAAAGTTAATACTTAAGTGTGATCCAAAATAGTGTATTTACGAATACTACGCCGTATGATATTTCACATATGTGTGTATGTGAATAAAAACTGTGTAGTATACAGTATGCCAAAAGTCTGTAAATGGAAAGTATCTACTAACAAACAATTTCAGCCACAGTTTTTTAGAATAAACAGAACCACTGTCTCAGCAGTTCCTGCAAGAAAACATCATGACCTGATGACGTTCCTCCAGCTTGATGAACTCACACTTTTCTATCTATCAAAACAACAACGGAGACGAGTGCTGGGTTGAGAATGGCCTTGTAAGCTCACAATAGCAGCTTAGCAAGGATATCTGAATTCCCACAGTCCAACGCCACATGAAAAAATCAAACCATACTGACTTCCTGTCTCAAGATAGTTACCTGTATCGAAGGAAGGATAACCGCCTGTTCATATAGACAACATCTTCCTATGAACATTCAGAAAAACGCTGTCGACGTTCAAGGTTTCGCGATACAGACTCGAAATACAGAATTTCGATTCAAGCCAACTCAATCCAATTTACCCAAAGAATTCCAGTTCTATCAGCAGAAGTTGCAAACGGTGCAAACCATATGAAGCGTACTTTAGGACTCAGAACTCTTGCAATCTGAGTCCGAGTCATTCCAGCATACTCTGTAAGCTAGATAGAAGCCTCTTCACAATATATCACTGGCAAGAGTTTTTGGTTTTCTGTGAAGGCTTTGGAAACGCTTCCTCCTTTGTGCCAGAGAAACAATTTCATTTTTTCCCTATGAAAAGTGTAAACCATTTCAAGTACTTTGGTCTTGGTCGTTCATTTGCAAACCTAGTGCTATTTATGGATCAGAAATCCAACGGATTTCAACTTAAGTTTGGTGGTGAGTTTACATCCATTTACCTATTTCTGGTGGGGGTAGTTAGGGGGGCCATGACACCAACTGCACCTTTCCACCCATATAGCTCAGCACCAAACATGAGCCCCTGTAGGAGTTGAATGTTCACGATCATGTCAAGTAACTTCCGTGAGTGTTTCAAATGGAGATAGACCTTGTATAGTTCCATGCGAATTCAACCACCATGGTCTGCAAAGTGCTTGCTTGTGGCTCAGGCAAGCCCTTGAGCTCTACGTGGGAATACAGCCGCAAGGCAACAGCTTGTCTTTTGGTATCTTCCTTCAATCTAGTCAAGCCCATTGCCTTCAGTCTTTGGGTTAAAACTGTCAGTTGGCACACTTGTTTGTGATTTCTTGTTAGCAACCTGGAGCCAATCTTCTTCTGTCAAGTACGGTGCCAAGGTGCTTACACACTTTGGCCAGCTTGGACAAGCTTGACATGGCTGCCTTCATTCTGGCAACGCTTGGTGATGCCATCCTTCAATTGGATGGACATGCTCTGGCTGAAATTGAGCTCTTGTGTCTGTTCCACTTCTGGAAAGCTTGGGGTTTCAGCAGGAGTTGTGCTTCCAAACCTCCACGTGGAACGCACGCCTATATTTTGATTTGAAAACATGGAAATTGCCACAATGCGAGAAGGTAAACACATACCAAACTACTCCTGTATGCTGTCCAGACCAAAGGCCGTGTAACACTAGCAATATTGGGATAATGTACCTTCCGCGACTGGTTAGCCAGAAGGAAACGCCATCGAAATTGGACAACAATAGCAGCAACAACAGCAACAACAACAACAACAACAAGAACAACAACAACAACAACAACAACAACAAGAACAACAACAAGAACAACAACAACAACAACAACAACAACAACAAAAACTAGAACTAGAACAAGAACTAGAAACACTAGCACTACCTCTACCACTAGTTCCACTAGCACTAGCACTTCCACTCCCATCACATCACCAACACTCCCCCACCAACGCCAAACACCCAACACCCATATCCCCCCAGACAAATCTCCTCAGGTACATCATTCATCATGTCGCCCACACCACCAACCAACGCCATTTGTGGCATTTGCCTCAATTTCGCATGGTTTCAAGGTTTGGTAGGTGGGCCCCGTCAGCGATCGTTATAAATGCAGTGATATGGGGCTAACTCGAGTCACCCTACTTATAACTGGTAGGGATTGGTTTCAAGAATGTCCTGCGAAAGAACCTTCTTCAGAAGATTCCTTGGGAGCGGTGTCCTAGCCGTGGCAATAGCTCCCAAAAAATTTGGGATGGAACCTCCCCATTACCACAAGTTTTGCATATGTTCTGGGCAAACTACTATAATTATAATTCCTAAACCTCTATTAGGAACTAATCTACCATTCAGGGTGACCAATCGGTGGTTTGGTCGCTAGAATTTGCCGAGGTAGAAATACTTCGTCACAACCAGGGGCGGCTAATGCGAGTGGTATAGCTCATCAAAAGGCCATTGGCCGTGTGTCGTTGTGGTGGTGGCATAGATTCCAAGGATATGATGATGCGGCTCAAAATGAATGGGCCCCCCTGCAGAAATGATTTACTTGACTAGAGATTGATCAAGTTCGTCTTTAGTACTCGACCTGTTTCAGTTTTCCCACCTTCCATGGGTGTATCTGCCAGTTTTGTAAAGATACATTTCATCATCACAATTGCTTTGGACAAAAACAACCCCTTCATATCAATTGGGATGTCCAGTTTTGCGAAACTTAGGATCATTGGAGACTGACATGTTTCACCCACTTGGTGGCAAAAATGGTAGTGACTGTAGTTAGAAAGCTCAGTTTGTTTTAATCCCCTATAGTTTGGGCTATCCCCCTGCCCAGCAGCAGTCACCACAAGGATTAATAGTTTTAGTAGGGGATCCCCATCAACCTTCATTTGTATCTATCAATCTCTACCATAGGATCCACGGGGCTGGTGTGTTTACCTACATGAATGGTTGATTTATTTGATTTCTATGGTAATTTAGTTGGTAAAATATACCGTTCGTCCCATCAATCCTGTGGATTTTGCAGCCATAAAGGAGACTTATTTCCACCGGCCTTGAATGGCTTGATCTCCCATAAGCCATCATTCCTATCCCCTTTTCCGCAGGTTCTGTGGGTCTCCGAGCATGGCAAACGGTACCTGTGTGTTGTAGGAAGGTCATGGCGGAGGGGTGGTCCCCATTGTGGCAAAAATTCCTCGATCTTACTTGATCAGAATCATTTCCAGGGAAATCCAAGATAGCTTGATTTTGAAGATGTTTCATTTTGAAGATGTGGGTGTTTCCTAAAATGGTGGTACCCAACAACTATTGGTTTTCCTATTAAAAATGATCATTTTTGGGGTGTGAAATGGGGGATACCAGCATTTAAGGAAACACCCATATACCGAAAATGATGCTTTGGACCAAGTATCTCCTTTCAAAGATTTTGTTTTGGGTATCTGTGGAAAATTTCGCGGGGTGAAATACCATTTTCAAGGACAATTTTGGTGCGAAGTGGGTGATGATATGCTCTCAAAAGAAGGTGACTTCGTAACTATACGAGATATTTAACTTGGATTTGCTTAAGATGCTTGGAAAAAGTTAAACATATTCTCCCAAATGGTGGTGTGTGGTGATATACCGTGGTAGAAAGCAAAAAAATCACCTTAAACAAATCCAAGAAAATGAGCCCAGCTGGAACCCAAATCTGGTCCCGTCGCAGGTTTCAATCTATTGATTCTATGTATATAAATCATACGGTTGATGGTTCAGAAATCCGGGAAACACCACCTGGGACGTATAAAAAAACCGCCGTAAATCATGGGACAATAAACTACCAACCTCAACGGTGCAGGATTTTTTCCATCAACAGTAGCAAATGCACCCAAATGGTGAATCCCTGCATGCTGTTGTGCTTTTGATTTAAGCTCAATGATTAGAATGACGCAACACCTCTCGTCCTGTCCGAAACAAAAAATACACAAATACCCATGGGTAAGTACTTCACTCTATTACTGGTTGGTCATAGAGTCATAGAGACTTCCAGTAGCTACAGGCCATTTCTGAAGTCAGTTTCCCTTACCCCCCAAAACAAATTAACATGACTGGCTCTAAAAACAAGCATGAATGAGTCGATGTATCTCCTATATCAAACATGGTGATTCTCCAGCGATCGTCAGCTTGGTTTTCGGGGGTTTGTAGATTTCGATTACCTCTGGGAATCCGCCGTTTTTTGTTGAAACCCAAGTTGTTGTTCCGTTGATGTGTTCAACGTGTTTTTTCTAGTTGGTGGTTGAGTCCCAACCCATTTGAAAAATATGATCGTCAAAGTGGATCATGAAACCCCAGGGATCGGGGTGAACATGAAAAAATATTTGAAGTTTCACCACCTAGTTTTTCACGAAGAAAAAACACAGACGGTTCTTTACAAGAAAAACCGTCTAACGGTCCCCCGGGACCTCAGCATTCGCCATAGAGGCCGGAGTAAAAATCTCAGCCTCAACAGTTGAGACTATATGACACCGCGGTGAAAAAAACAGGGCGGGCTGGTTGGTTTGTTGGGTATACCCAAGGAAGTCCAAGCCGACCAAACTTTGCCCATTGGTGGTAGAGGATTCTTTACATAGATCATCCTACAGACCAGCCACTTTGTTTGGTCGACTGGACTTCCAGAGTAAAGGGCAGGGATGAAAAAAAACACATAATTATATATAGGTTGGTTTGTTGGATATATAGGGTATTATAAGGTTTATAGTGGATTTGTAGGGGATTATACTACTCGCTTATGTGGGGATTAGATGGGCTTAGTTCATAAACCATGAGATTTGTTGATACTTTCCATTGAATCCTGGTTGTTTAATATGGATCCTTACACTGGTTTATAAGAATCCCCATCTCATATAACAGGGCAGTATAGTCCCCTATATACCCAAAACAACCAGGTTTGTTTCATTGCTCGATTGTATATGAGTGAGCCTGAATGTCTGAACCCATCAACAACTATGAACAAATGAAATTTAAAGGCTGGTTCCAGCTGCATACTTCTGGAAATACAGCAGGAACAAATCACATGCTTTTCCAAAGTTATATATAGATGTGTCCCTGAGCCAAAGCCAAACCCGGACCAAACCGTCATTCAGATTCCTAGGTACGCGCCATCGGTGACTAAAAAGTCCGAAAATGTATATGAGGACAAATCTGCAATCCAGGTTGGTGGTTGAAGCAACCCATCTGAAAAATATGCTCGTCAAATTGGATCATCTCCCCAGGTAGGGGTGAAAAAAAACAAATAATTGAAACCACCACCTAGAAACCTATTTTCTGACGATCATTTTTCCTCGTGTTTTCTGTGTGTGTGGCACGATGTTCTGGAAACAAAGATGCTTTTTCAGACTTCCCACCCCCGAAAAACCCACCAGCGAAACAACCTTCGAGATGTACCATACAAATTCAGGTATGTTGGCTTCGACCCATCTGAACATATGAGTCAGAATGGGAATCTTCCCCAAATATGGGTGAGAATTTTTTTAAAAAAAATGAAACCACTAAGCTTTACGGAGGTTTGACCTTCGTGGCCCAAGGTTGTTGGGGTAAGGTTGGCCGGTCTGGTCTCCAACCCCACCTACAATTTGAAGGGAGCATCTTCCGGCTATCTGTTTTTCCAACCGTTTTCTGGAAGATCCCTTGTCCAACAGATCTAAATGCATTAAGGAATAAGGGGTTTCCGTATAAAGGATGATCCTCTCATTGACTCCTGATGATGCCCAACTCCCCTAAAAATCATCCACTTCAAAAAACGCCAAAAATGACGCACTATACACTATCTGCTACAAAAATATATTTCCTAAGATCCAAGTACTGATAATACAATGGTCATTTGAAATTTTCCTGGAGACTACGAAGATTTAGGAAATCAATCGTTCAAATCAGCAAGTTGCAACTTTTCAAGAAACTTCCAAAATTGACCAGTGATCAAGACCCACCAGTGACGTTCCATGAAATTCATGGCTGGTCAATAAGGATCCTCATTTCATGGCTTATGAAAGAATATATACAATTAACTGGGTAGAATTTCATCCCCTTTAAAAACCCAACCAACCAGGATGAAATGATCACTGCTCATTTATCACCTCACTGATCCGCACCAAAAAAGAGCTCTCTGGAACTGGTAAAATCTGACCCCCCTCCACAAATTGGTAACCCCTATAATAAGTGGATTTATACCCCTGTACCATAACTGGTGACGGGGCCCACTTTGCAACTACCAATACCTTTTAAGACTCTGGCACCACTGGACCTCAGCGAATTGGAAGCAAAGAACATTCGGATTCGGGCGACGTGTTTACGTAATAAGATTCCAACAGGGATGGCGATCTTTTTTCAACTTCAAGGTAGGCCATTGGATGAGCATGCTATAAATGTCTCCATTTAGTTGGTATGTTGAATCTATATATGTATCTAATTTATATGCATATAATTGGTTGAATCTGATCATATTGGGAATACTAAACACTGACTGTCCTAGCAAATTCCACCAAAGAAGTGGTCTTTTTGGGTTAACCTCCCTTCAAGGCACACCCAACAAAAAGTCATGTAAGATCCTGAAGCATGGAATTCATCACCTACCCCTGTGATTTTGAGGATTCTGGGATAGCTCCAAATTGGAAGGGGAAAGAGGAATAGATGTTCTGGGAGATTCGGTTGAAATACTCCAAGATGGGTACGTTCTTGGAAAGTCAAAGAAGCCACGTGGTGTTTTAAACAGATAAACTCCTTGAAGCAAATATAGCACCCGAAAATAGGCCATCCCAAGTCTCCCAACCATCAATTTTCTGGTGCAGTGTTATTTTCAGGGAGGGTAAAGCGTTGCCAAAAAAGCTATCAAAAAGCGTCGTGTAAGCTGGACCAAGTGATACAGCGAAAAAAAACTTTTATGGACATTCAAGTCAAAAGGTATGGCCAAAAAAACATGTTAAAACATCTATAAAACCCCTCGCAAAACAGAATACATCAACATCATCGCCCAGACACTCAATGTATGGTATATTTACCTACATTTCGTTGATTCTAATGGCAAAAGCACGTCGCTGTACCATACATTGAATGTCTGGGTTAATTATAAACAAATACAAAGTAGAAATACCACCTATGGAAAGTTCTCACCCACACCATCCCCACTTGGGCCATTTTTCAACTTTCCTCCCCCTGAGTCATGAAAATGCCTCCCGTTTCATTAATTTCCTGGTTGGTTTTTAAGGTTTCTGATTTGATGGACATTTCAGAACCCTCATTATTATACAAGGTAGCGTAACCCGGTATGACCAAAACAACCCTGGATTTCTTTCATTTTCATATCATGAGTTCCTCAAAATAAATTCAAAAACTCAGAAAATGCCCAGAATTAACTGCATGGTGACTTGCAGTAGCACCTATCGAAAGGCAACATTCAATCCTGAACATGAGGTGCAAATTTTAACCAAAGATTCATTTACGGTTTCCGTTTCACAAAGGGGGTTAAGATGTCCAGTACATTTTTTCCGCACCTGCTTCGACCATCAAAACCTCGTAGTCGTAGCGGTTCTCCATAGAAACGAAATTCGGCTCAGCCGTAGCTGATGTACCCATGTCAAATTGGAACCTGGACATGGCGCCAGGTTGGCTATGTTTTCGGCGCGATTCAAACGGGCAGAAAACATTGCCAACCTGGCGCCATTGACAATGGTACATTAGCTCTACTCAATGGGACCTGCATTCTCTTTCCAGAAATGCGTCCAATCTTCGAACAGAAATCGTGCGTAGTCGTAGTGGGTCCCCGTACAAACCAAATTTCAGCTCAGCCGTAGCGTATGTACCCATGTCAAATTGGAACCTGGACATGGCGCCCGGTTGGCAATGTTCTCAGCTAGATTTAAAGAATCAAGCTGAAAACATTGCCAACCTGGCGCTATTCACAAGTACATTACCTCTACTCAATGGGACCTGCATTCTCTTTCCAGAAATGCGTCCAGTCTTCGAACAGAAATCGTGAGAACCCAGAAGTTATAAAGGACACATACAATGTCTTTTGCACCTGCTTGCACCATCGAAACCTCGTAGTCGCAGTGGTTCTCCATGAAAGAACAAGTTCCGAGCTGTTCACAAGGTTGTGCACAGCTCGAAATTTGCTTTCCATGTCCTCAGCTACCAACAGCAGTGCCAGCCTGTGCCAGCGACAACGGTTGCAATCTCGTTGAAAGCACATTTCTACGGGAAGATTCTTGAAGGTTCTTGTTCCACATTAAAATCATTATAATCATTGTGAGTCCGAAAGATCTTCGGAGCCTGTCTTCGAGTCACTACTGCAACACAAGGATCATGTGTTCTGCAAAATAAATTAAAAAAAACTCAGAAAATGCAAAGTATTAACTGCATGGTGACTTGCAGTAGCACCAATCGAAAGGCAACATTCAATCCTGAACATAGGTGAAATTTTAACCGAAGATTCATTTGCGGCTTCTGTTACACAACGGAGGTTAAGATGTCCAGCACATTATTTCCGCACCTGCTTCCACCATCAAAACCTCGTAGTCGTAGTGGTTCCCCGTACAAACCAAATTTCGGCTCAGCCGTAGCTGATGTACCCATGTCAAATTGGAACCTGGACATGGCGCCCGGTTGGCGATGTTCTCAGCTAGATTCAAAGAACCGAGCTGAAAACATTGCCAACCTGGCGCTATTCACAAGTACATTACCTCTACTCAATGGGACATGCATTCTCTTTCCAGAAATGCGTCCAGTCTTCGAACAGAAATCGTGAGAGCCCAGAAGTTATAAAGGACATATATAGTGTCGTTTGCACCTGCCTCCACCATCAGAACCTCGTAGTCGTAGTGGGTCCCCGTACAAACCAAATTTCGGCTCAGCCGTAGCTGATGTACCCATGTCAAATTGGAACCTGGACATGGCGCCCGGTTGGCGATGTTCTCAGCTAGATTTAAAGAATCAAGCTGAAAACATGCCAACCTGGCGCTATTCACAAGTACATTACCTCTACTCAATGGGACCTGCATTCTCTTTCCAGAAATGCGTCCAGTCTTCGAACAGAAATCGTGAGAGCCCAGAAGTTATAAAGGACACATACAATGTCTTTTGCACCTGCTTGTACCATCGAAACCTCGCAGTCGCAGTGGTTCTCCATGAAAGAACAAGTTCCGAGCTGTTCACAAGGTTGTGCCAGCCTGTGCCAGCGCAGATTTCTGCAGGAAGATTCTTGAAGGTTGAAGATGTCGAAGGTTTCACATTGTGATAATGTATGATCACTATCCCTAAGGATCCATGGGACTGGGATCAAATTCACCTACATGAGTGGTTGACTTTTTATGGTACATGTAGGTAAATATGCCAGCCCCATGGATCCTATGGGTATGAGTACGAAAGAACTTGGGAGCCTGAATTCAAGTCACTACTGCAATACAAATTTCCTTGTTTTGTCCATGTGTTTGTCCGATAAATCGGGCTGAAAACATAGTCAACCTGGCGCCATGCCCAGGTTCCAACCAGGTTTCAAATTGATAATTGAGCAATGAAAAAAATCCTGGTTGTTTAGTTTGTATAGGGGATGATACTACCCAATTTTATGGGGATTTTAATAAGCCAATATATGGATCCCTATAAACCAACCAGGATTCAATGGAAAGTATCCGAGGTGTTTTTTTTCGTAGCTCAATTTAACATGGGGTACATCAGCTTGATTCGATCGAACCTGCATTCTCTTTCCAGAAATGGGACCAGTCTTGGAACAGAAATCGAACCCGAACCCAGAAGTTATAAAGACACTGATACAAGGGAAGCTGCTGTATGGGGCCCCCCAAACATGCCTTTGAAACAAACACACAAAAAAACACCCCAGGTACATGCAATTCATATAATGTAGTTCACCACCCCGGATTTCCCTGAGATCATCGAGAAAAACGTCAGATACTAAACGGTACCTTTATTGACGGCGTTAAAATTCGTCGTTGTCTGGGGAGCATCCCGGATTGGAAAAAAGAATCCGCTCATCTGATACGGCGCCAGCTAAGGTGGAAATATGAACGTTAAAAAAGATTGAAACGCATCCCAACTTTAATATGAATCCTCATAATAGGTATACAAACCCCTAGTATTGGGCTGATGATCATCCCCGATGGAAATAATGTCACAATTTCACTATCCCCCCAAAAAAAATCCATGGGACTGGGATCAAATTCACCTAGATGAATGGTTGACTTTTTTATGGTAAATTAGTAGGTAAATTCATACAATCGTCTGTTGAATACTGACCTGGTAGACACTTCTAGAATCGTCCCAAACGAAAGCTACGCAGCTTAGTCTGTTAAAAACGAAAGAATGTATTACATGTATGTATTGTTAGTTCAGCCAGCTGGCTGGCAACATCTAGTACACCCCCCGAAAACTATTAACATGACTGATGACTGGCTGGAAAACTAACATGACTTGCTAGAAAAACAACCATGAATGAAGATGTATCTCCTAGTAACGATGGTGATTTTCCAGCCAGTCAGGTTAGTTTTCAGGCGGGGTACTATAAACAAAGATTGAAGGCAAAACTTGGTTGAGGTCCCTAAGCATCTTCAGGATCTTAGCCAGCAAATGGAAACAATCCTTGCCTAGGCTTTCAAAGACCTCCTGAGAAAATTAGACCTTTTTAAACCTACCTCAAACACTTTCTTAGGACTTATATTTGGATGTCTATATGACCAGCCTTTGATTGCCTTTTTTTCGTGACAGACGCAACAAGCAAAAGACTGGCACAAAGGAATTGCCACCTAGCATGGCAATCCCATTTGCAAGTGCCATCGCAGAAAATATGTACGCTATTGATTTGTTCTGCCCAATTGCACTATGGATTACCATTTGCCTCCAATACTGTTGTTGGTTCAGAAATTCTGCGCCTTTTTGGTGAAGATTATCCGACTATTTACTGGCTGAAATATTCATGCTAAGTCGGTTTGCCAGATTTCAGTCATCAGCACGTATTTCCATAGATTGATGGATGATGGTCGATGCTATGTGTATGCTGAGGTACGTTCATCTTTTCGCCCAGTGGTCCCATGAATCAACAAGGACGCATAACAAATGCAGCTAGCACAAGTCCACCCGGGCCACACCGGGGACAGGAAGATGCAAGGCCAGCAAGGTTTCTTTTTCTCAACTGCTGGTATAGAATCGCCTTCATCTGTTGTCCTTCGTGTTTATCGAGGAACCAAACAGAAGATTCGAACTCTTCTTGTGATTGGTGGTTGCAAATTATCCAACTACCTGGTGAAATAGATGCACATGTCACATATAACAGTCACATATATCATATAGTCTTGAAAAAAAATGCGAAACGCAATCCGACGGTTGGAAAAAAGTTCCTTAAATGGTGATGAACCCTCATGGTAGAAAGGATCTGTCAAGTCCAAAAAAGTTTCAAGCAAGTTAATGAAATGTCAGATCACCAGTTAGCATCCCACTTACTTACAGTATAGTCAAAAACCCATGGTTTTGTAGTAATTTGTAGCCCCCAAAAGAGCTTTGAGTATGGTCAGTTCCCAGTTAACAACAAAAATGGCCTTCCTCCAATTGCAATCCACTAAAATTGGACCTTGTGAAGCACTTCATGAACAAACTGCTGGTCCAGCCCCCGACATGGCGGGTTTCGACTAGTGAAACGCAAACGCCAACAGCGCGGCTCAATCAACCAAAGACTGCCAATTGGCGAAGCGGGACGAATCTGGCCGCCAGGGATGGAAAAGATGTGCAGCGTGGGGTGGACATAGATAGATGTCTACTGAGACAATTTAGGAATCCAACCTGGATTGAATGGTATGATTTGACCGGGGGAATTTGTTCATCCAATTACAAAAGGGGACCCAATCTGAAGCAACAACTTAGAGGGATTTATGGGTAAATAAGAGCGAAAGATCCAGCAACTAACTAAAACCTAGTCTTCCAAATAGATTCAGAGTAGCTTTTTGGGGCATCCACCCCCTCACCAGGTCTTTGAAAGTCAAGTCGAGGGACCAATCAATATATGAAAACCCTCTCTTCACCAAGCAAAGAACAAACCCCCACAAGAAAGCCGACCCGAAATGCACAAAGCTAAACCAATATGGGTGTCGAACCAAAAATAGAACCAAAAATGGGGGTAATTACCCCAAATATGGACGGTGAAAATCATGGAAAACCCTATTAATCCATGCATGATTTGGGGGGGGAACACCACGATTTTCGGAAACATCCATATAGCTTGCTGGAAAAAAAAACATCATCCTGTGGTTTAAAAAAACCTGGCCAACGACATGATAGATGACTTGAGCGCACGAAAATGTAACGAGTAGAAATCTTCTCACCTAAAACCAGGCTCTCACCGGACTCCAGTTTTCTTGGGGGTTCCCGGAAGGCCGTTTTTTGTTGCGGTTGCTGCAAAATCATCCACTGGGTTTGGGTCGGGATGTAAGGGAATAGGCCCTAAGGGATTGAAAATGCACAAGGACACAAGCACACTTACAAACTTGTTTGGGGAAAAAAAACTGATATAATACCCTCCAGGGAACTAACATGCGCCCTTTTAAAAGGCACTTTTGAGTCGAGGGTTTTCTATTTCCAATGGTTTTATATGGACTTGTTCCCTGAAGGGTATACCCTCCTTCTCCCCTTGGGTTGCTCCCCAATCAACACTCAGCCACGACGGAACTTTGGGTTTTCGTTTCCTTCTGTCCAAATGTTCAGGATGTGGGGCCTCCTTAGACCACCAATTCTTCTTCGCCATCACCTGAATCACGCTCAAAACATTCGGCTGACAGAAATCCTGGTTGGTTGATAGGAATCCTTGTCTCGCGTGGCTTATGAAATAATCCCTTAACATGACTGGGGTATGATTTCATCCCTGAAAAAAAAACAGCCTACAAATAACCAGCGGCTCCAACAGGGTGACTGTGGGGCCACTGGTGCCATGATTATATCAGCGACTTCCAGCGAGAAAACTTCAGCGAAAGGAAATGGAGGCAAAAAAACACCGAAAAATGGATGGTTTGAAGATTACTTGAGCCAGCCTTGGGATACCCTCCGGTAAACTAACATGGCTGGCTGGAAAATCCCCATTTTTATGTAGGAAATACAAATTCAAATGGTCCATTTCCTATTGCTATGTTAGATTACCGGAGTGCAATCATTTTCTACCCTGTATGGGAAATCGGCAGATCGACGGTCTCAACAAAAAAGCGACCCAGGACTTGTGTTCCCAACACCATTTAAACCCCAATGGTGGGCGATTTTTTCAATACTGGGAATCTATAAGGGTACCCCTCCAAGGCCAACCACCCCAAGAAATAAGGCCTTATTGATCGGATTAAGGGGTTGTTAACCATCATTGTCCCTTAATGATCCCCTATTAAGGCCTTATTTTCTGGGAGGTGTGGCATTGGGGGGGTGCCCTTAGATACAAAGACTGGAAGGAATTGTCCAATATACCCCTGGAACATAGCCCAGGAATACCCCACCAAGAGTTTATGAAGATTTTTGTTCCAGGGGTCGAATTTTGAATTTTCTTGGAATGACTTGACTTCAGATTGGTCAAAGAAATATAGACCTGAAATGACCTCACTTGGAGGGTAAACTCTGACATTGTAGGATATTCGCGATTTTCATCCTCCAGTATGAAACTAAGAAGCATGGAAGTAGAATATGGAACATGGAATTAGAACATGATGGTTTTCCAACACACATCTCATTGTCAATGCTCTTTTTTTTGCGTTTCAGCACTTTGCTAGCTTTCTGGGGGATGTAGATCTTATAATTTTAGGGTGCCCATGATACCCTCGAGTAAAACAACATGGCAATGGAACATCACCATTTTTCATAGGAACTACATCTTCAATCTGGGTCTATTTTTCATTGTTATGTTAGTTTACCAGAGTGTAATTGTTCTTGGTTAAGGACAGGATTCCCATAATCTGCAAACATAATTCCCCATGACTAAGGGTAGTATACCCTCTGGTAAACCAACATGGCCATGGAACACCCAACCATTTGAAGACGTATCTCCTACTAAAAATGAAACACCCTGGAAAATGACACTCCTGTAAACTGACATAGCCGTTAAACATCCACCATTTTGATGGTATTTATATACCAGGAAACAAGTTATTTTCTATGGTTTACCTGAAGGAAACATTTTGAACCCAAAGTGATGGAGGTTTGGTTCAAATGCTTTTCCCTTTCATTTTTCGCTGATTCCGAGGTTCCAGCTGTTAATTGACAAACTTGACTTGATACTGGGATGGCAAATGAATGATCATCCAGCATCCATCAAGGGGGTTCCGGAAATCAATGGTGAATCACTCACCTATAAAGCTGTTTTTGGTTGTTTGGTGTATCGACATCTACCACCAGTAAGATCACCAGTGAGTATTTAAAGGTCTGCAATGCCGATCTTCAATATCGACGGTAGGAGGGATGCATAGACCTACAGTATCTGCTAGTGTTGAATAACCATTAGTTGGACAATCCCCCAAATTCATACTGTTGATGGACAAATTTTTGCACCACCTGACATGTATGAATTCCTAAAAAATGATGGGATATTTACCATATCAACTGGTGCAGGATTTCTTCCATCAACATAGGATTCTTCCAAGTGGCATAGAACTACATAACACCCCAAATTCGTGAGCTGTATTCGTTCCACTTATCGATGGCATTCCCATCACCCCAGTTATTAAGATTATTTCTTTACGATTCGCAGGGCCCGACCATACCCATAGGATACATGCATGGTATGTTCACCTACACCGTACTATACATTTAATTACTGTACCATCAAAAATTACCCAAATGTACTGGTTACAATTGATTTGTATTATGGTACACTAATTAACCAATTGTAACCAAATTAATGATACAAATATGCAATCGTCCCATGTGATTTTTTCTGGGATACCCAAAAAAAGGTTCCACCTTTTTTTCCCTAAAGCAGCCAAGTGACATTTCGGTGGACACTTATCTTCCACAGGAGCTGGTGGTGGTCCAGCCTTGACAATTGAAGTCACAATGCTTGGATGTCCCAGGAATTTTGCAAATGGATAGAAAATGGGTTCATTTCACCAATAATATATCCTATTTATCAGTAGGTTAATGATATTTCAGCTTAACCTGGATTTCCCTGAAATAAGGGGTCCCATTTCCCTTCCGAAAAGCTATACCTTTTGGGGTGAAAACTCGTGTTTTTGGTCGCGATGAAATTTGCCTAGACAATTGAATTCACATGAATTCACAATGGGCTGTGTCTCAAAAGCTATACAACCGTATAACCCTCAAGGTGGGCCACAACCAGTTATAAATGGAGTTATAACACCTATAAAGAGGCTTATAACCTCAGACAAACCCATTTATTTTGGTTGGCCACAAAATGTCGGAGTTTTTTTTTCACCCCATAAAATTTACAACGAGCAGTAGGGGGGGCCTACGAAGCTGAATGAAAACCCATTGGTTTCTACTAAATTTGCTTTTATCAAATCCAAGGGACCTTGAGTCCGGGCAGGGCACCATTTCCTGCTGAAAAAAATTATCCTAAGGATCTGAAAAAGTCATCAAAAATCATCAAACCAAACCAAACCACCCAGTGAAATATCACTGGGAATTTTGGAAGATGAACCCCCAAAGCAAAATACTAAGAATTGAAGCCCATCTCTTTTATTTCTTCAACTAGAAGTTTAGGACTTAGGACTCATTTCCACCTACAAAAATCCCTACAAACTTCGCTTGGCAGATGTCATCCGTGACGACATCCCAGGTTCACCTCCGACAAAATCCCCGCCTTGTAGCCCGAGTGATCAAGCCATTCGTCTGAATAGCCAATGGCTTTCCAGTTTTCAACGAAGCGGCTGTTGTCGCCTCAGGCCGGATGTCCCGTTGGAATTTGGGATCAATGGTTAGGATCAATGGGTTATTTCACCCGAATATATCCCATTTTTTCAGGTAGGTTAATAACCCATTGATCCTAACCATGGGTCCTAACTTCCTTTCCACTATCAGTGGCATTTTCAGGGACCCCCAAGAACATGGGACCCCGAAAACCCATACTATTCCCATACCACTCCCAGTCCAGAATCCAAGAAGATATGGGAATGGTATGTGAAGCTTACCGTCCCATTATTGGGAGTCCCTGGAATCACCCTTGACATTATACCACCTAGAAAGTAGATGGCGCAACGCCAGTCCCCTTAGTCTTGGTTTATCATGGCCCCGAAAACTAATCGCCACCGAACTTGGGAGTGGCTAGCCATCGATCCTTCACTATGGTGTATATATTTGTTGTCTAAAAACGGGATCCTTATAATGATAATGGTTTATTGTAATCCCCATCATAGCTGGGTAGTATAATCAATCCCCTAAATACCCCAAACAATCAGGGTTTTTTTCATTACTCATGTTTTTGGCCGATTTTTGTTCAATGAAGAGGCGGTCGGGTTGATACGAAGTTCCGGTTTGTGTCACCGAACTTCTTATCTGTCCGACATATGTGTCATGGTTGGACTCGGATACTGGAGATCTGCTACTGATGGTGAAGAAACAAAAGTCAAGGTCTCTAGTTGAAGGTAGGTACAAGACTTTGCCTATGTCTGGACCCGGATTTTTACACCATCAACAGTACACCAGTTATGGCCGTAAGGATTTAACTACACTCCATTCACAGGGGTTATAGATCGCCTCAGTTACCCATTTATAAAGCTATTTATGGGGGTTATAAGTCCAATTATAACTTATGTAGTAGGGGCCCAACCTTGTAGGGCGTGTAGGAATTATATATTCCAAACTTCTGGATTGTTAAAACCACTGATTATTGGGATTGATAGGGTTTACTAAGCTCAGCACCTCACTCTTTTGCAGACCTTAGGGCCCTAAGTTCATGACGATGGTGATCTTTTCCTCCCCTAAGGATCTGGTTGTGGGACCACTTCCAAATGGCCTATATGAATTGCTTATAAATGGGAGGTGATCCTAACATATGGGAGGTGATCCTAACATATCCACTTACAAATCCCGAGATGATCCTCCAAGTAGATAACGCTTTAAGGGCTTATGAAAATCCATTGGTTTCTAAGGCCTTATCAAACCCTTGTTTCTGCCAAGGGTGCGTTGGGGGGGGGAAGGTTGACCGTGATCAGATATCAGCTAATGCCAAAACCAAAGGCACTATAACTGAAGAGCAAGTTGTTGCTCAAGTCCTGCCAAGTCTTCAGAGCCTGGCACGTATCGATGCCGGCCACCATCGGCATACGGGGTATCCGTTAAGCAATACGGGCCACATGGAAGAATCACCACCTGGCATGTATGAAACCTTGTAAACAATGGGATATTTACCATATCAACTTAGTTCGCCGGATTTCTGAACCATCAACCAGTATAAAAGAATCAAGTCATATATTACACCCTTCAAGTTTAACGTGGAACCCGAAAATTATGATTTGCAAAACAAATCTCAATCTCCCCTTCCAGGGGCTGATTTTAATGTTCCATGTTAAACTTCAGGGGTGTCTTGTTGTATTGCATGTATATTTTTATTCTATGTGTAGTCGATATGCTTTCCTTGCATTCTTCTATTCAACCCCAGCGCTGGTTCTATTTGAAAGAACATGCTTGGAAGTCAATGGGACGCGAAAAAACCTGAGATGACTGGGATGTCCACTTGGATCTTGATGGTTTAGGTGGTCGCAACCACTGATTGCCAAGCGCAGCGATGTCAATCCCGTTTTCAATACACCCTCATGAAGGGAAAACTTTGAAAATGATGGTGAAGCAGACCCTAACAATCCCACTTTTTGGCTGAACGGGGAAGGGGGATATGTTCAAAGGAAAGGTTGAACAGCGATGACTTTTTGTGAGAAAAAAAGGACCTGCAACATCATTGGTGATCAATGGTAATCACCTACTTCAACAAGTGAAGCGTAGACAATGGGACGAACGGTATATACCTGGTAGCCCTTTAACTACATCGATGGTTGATTCTATGGATGTTCAATGTACATTTATTGGTTACACCCCCGAAGTTTAACATGGCCCCTGAAAATTGATGCTTGGAAGGTTACTTTCCTATTGGAAGGGTAACTTTTCAGGGGCGAACTGTCAGTTTCAGGGAGGGTAATGTAAAATACCATACAAACACGGATGGTATGGGAATGGCGCCTTTCTATTTGTTTCGTCACTTCACTTCCCTTAAGAAGGCCTTGAAAAAAGCCGGATTTCTCAGGGGTACGTTGGGGGGGTCCGGAGATCGACCAGCCATGATCTCATGATTCTCAGGGATAGAAGATGACTAGTTGGTGGTTTCAACCCATTTGTAGAAATATGCATCGGGATGAAAATAACAAATATTTGAGTTGCCACCAGCTAGATGATGATTGCTGATTGCAAAGTGTTGAAGAGTTTTACCCTCCCTGAAACCAACATAGCCCCTGAAAAGTTACCTTTCCAATAGGAAACGGGCAAGGCTTTTTTTGGTACTTGTTTGGGTTCCTTTTTGAACCTTCCTAATGTGGGCTTCATGTTGAACTTTTCCAAGGGCTTCTTGTCGACCCTTTCCGCAACCAACCAGAAGGTGCAAAAAAAGACCCTGACGGCCAACACCCCGGCACCAAGATTGCTAGGTTCATTCTCGGCTCCTTGTACTTGTTTGGGTTCCTTTTTGAACCTTCCTAATGTGGGCTTCATTTTGAACTTTTCCAAGGGCTTCCCTTCGACCCTTTCCGCAACCAACTATAGAAGGTGCAAAAACAGACCCTGACGGCCAACAGGCCGGCACCAAGATTGCTAGGTTCATTCGCGGCTCCTTGTGACGCATTACGTTTTTCTTCTTGGCCCTTTGGTCTAAGGGCTTCCTGTCGACCCTTGTCACAGCCAACTAGAAGGTGCAAAACAAAGGCCCTGACGGCCTGACGGCCAACACCCCGGCACCAAGATTGCTCGGTTCATTCTCGGATCCTTGTGACGCATTACGTTTCGATTTTCTTCTTGGCCTATGGACGCCGCCACGTGCTGGAGCTATTTTTGGTTTCTTCCTGACCTCTTTCTTCCCGGGACCGGTGACACCTTTCGGCATTCTTTCCCCAACATTTTTTTTGGCTGCACCGTTTTGCAGTGACCGTGGTCAAATTGTTACCTCACTTTTTCAAATGGTTCCGCCAAGTCACGCCTCCAATGTGATCACCCACTGCGGGCCCGCAAGCCGGCTCCGTAAGCCCTTGCATTGTGATGTATTATTTCTATCTTTTGGTTGGGCTGGCTGGACGCTAAGTCGTTGACGGCTTATCGTCAGATCCTTGCTCTTCATAGTTTGTGTTAATGTCGGCGACCTCCCTTCATGCATGCTTTGACCGTCAACGCGCCTTGGGCCAAGTCCACGATGTTATGGCTGACATGTCTGCGTCAATTTGTGCTGGCTTGGAATCTGCTTTTGTGTCTTGATCGTGAGCATGTATCTTTTCAACTGTTTCAAAGCCGTGTCTGGCAGCATATGTCTTTCTGTGATCACAAATGCTTACATGCATGCTCGAAGCACTGACGGGCCCACGCTTTTTTCTGCTGGGCGCCCTTGCTATGTTCTTCGTTTTTTTATGGTCGGTGTTGCCGGCGCTGGATTGGCCGTGGTCCGTTTTCGGCCCAGTTTTTTCTTGGCCGGCGCTTGCTCCAAATCCAATTCCCCTTCTAAGCCCGCGACAAAGTAAACATGTGGGCATTTGCCCCGCTGGACGAAGGTCTGACACGTGCACACACGTTTAAAAGTCGTGACCTTGTAACAGCGTGGGCAATATTGTGCGAGGAGTTCACCTTGCATGACTACTGCGTGGCACGAAAAGTAATAATGTAATTGCCTCAAACTGACTTTTTTCCCGTCAAGTTCGAGGATGCCCAGCTTGGCCAAGGCGTCGGCTAATCGTTTGCCACCTAGATAAAACAGAGTCACCAAAGAGAGGGCTGCGGCCTTGTCTACCGGCAATGTGGATGGAAGTTGAGCATCTGTGCTCTGGGCCCTGACAACCCAAAATCGTGTGCCCTTGTGCTCGATCATGCAGTAGTTGCCGGCTTCTCTGGCTTGCCAATATTCGGCAGCCCTGTTGAGTCCCAGCCGGTGGAGGGAGGAGCCACTAAGGAAGGTGTCTTCGACAGCGTCCGGCTTTGCAAGAATAGGACCTTGGCGCGGCATGCAATGTGCAAACGACGGTACACATATTATCTAGCTGCGGGATTTGTGACTCCAATCATGATTACATGCTTGCGTATTACTGACAAACTGCATGTTCTCATGAATGGCACCATTCGTCAATCTAATGATACCTTATAAGTCGAGCGGTTGACAACGACTCCATTTATTGCAGCTTCGGCGCTGTCATCTGCCCGCATCCAGGTACTCCACTGGCCGTTAAAGAGACCCTGCATGAGGCTGAGGATCTCTGTTGGCTGTGCCCGGGCTTTGTGTTGGATTTGGCGTTGCCAGAAGCTGTGGAAAGCCTCCAAAGCTTGAGTACCAGTTGCAGTCCCTGGCTGGATGCCCAGGACGCCCGCCCAATAGGCTGCCCAGAGCAATTGTGCACCTTCTGCTGCGCGCAGATCATAATGCTTTTGCAGCGTGGTTTTGTCCTCCCATTGCAGATATTCGTGTTCGAGGTATTTTGCGACCCCGGGCATGTCAGCTGTTTGGAGCTCTTGCAGGAATGTCTCCCAAACCGCACTGAAAATTTCGAGGGTGGGTAAATGCCGCGCATTGCGGATGAGGTTGTCTACCCTCTGTCGGCCTGCTGCTGTTGTCTTCTTCGTCAAAGTTGCATACGCAGCTCTCATCATGTGAGGGTAATCATTAGCAGGCCGGGACTTGTAAAACACCTTGCGACGTGCTGCTTCGATGCTGTCGTCGAAATCAGCCTGCAGCTGGAAAACTTTCGGAGCGAGAACGACATCAAACTCTTCTTTGACCAGATCGCACAGCGTGCGAAATAGCTCCACGTAATTATCTATGGATTCCACGTTCATATATGCTTGCAGCAATGGTAGGACGTTGCTGGTCTTCAATTGCATTTGGAGGCGTTCACCATTGGGGCCTCGAGAGACAGATGTATTTCTCGTTTCTGCACTGGTGGACAAAATTCCAATTGTAGCAATGACAGCCCCGGAACGCGAAATCTTTTGCTTTCCATCAACTGCTAAGCAAATAGGGTCGGTCAAGCGACCTTTCAAATGGTTCAAAAATCCTCTTGTTGTCCAAGCAAAGAAGGTTCTATCCACGGTTGAAATCACAGAGCCAACAATGCGAAGTTCTGTAAGCCTTGCTGCTGCAAAAGTCTTGGCCTGGGAAGCTTGCCATCGCTGGACCATATTCAACAGGTCTTGCACTGTAGGCCTGTGGCCTGCTGGTTGCCCCCGCCTGCTGCGGTTCTCACGTGTCACAAACTGCTTCAATTGTTGAGCTGTGATGTGGAGCGGCGCCCCTTCTGCAGCAAAGGCCGCCCGAATGCCTGCACCTGACATTGGCTGTCCATTGGGAAATGCGTCGGCCAGAATGCGGCGTTCTCTATCTGTCCACAACCGTCCTCCAGATGGAGGAAGTCTATTGCCATGTGAGCCAGCCGTCTTGACCAGGAGGTGCGGTGTTCCTTGTGCGGTCACCGTGAGGCTTGCAAGAACTCGGAAGGTGCACCCCTTGCATGTTTTTTGGTTGCAGCTGCCACTGATGCTTTTGCCGCTTTGTCGGATCTCTTCCTTGAAGCGGACGCAGCCGTCACCATCTTCCTTCTGCCCTAAAGTTTTGCGCACGGATTTCAGCAAGCTAGGGCCGTCATTGATGGGCTCTGCCGGCGCTCCATTGAATAAAATGTTGTTGTATTCTCGGCTTGGTCCTCGATGTGCCTTGATCTGCCCCTCCTCGCCTTCTAATTCCAAGTGGCTCTGCGTGTCCCAGGTTGTCTGCGCATCAAAGCTGTCGCACTCGTGCAGCCGGAAGGACCAAGCTGGCACACCCATTTCTTTCAGGAAAGCCCTTGCAGGCTTGTCCCTTCCTGGTACTCTTTTGCTTCCTGGATGCAGGTTGGGAGCTCGCGGAAAGGTTGCCCGCAACGTCGAGTCCAGTCTGGTTGCCAGCCAGAGCCCACCAAGGCGCGGAGCGCGTCCACTCCTGGGGCGACAGCCTGCAGGGCTGCCATTTAAACCCTATACGACTCAACAACAAAACTTAAACGCAACGCACATCCCGCCCCAACCAAGCCTCTGGTATGTTGAGTCTTTCGGACAAGCGATGCAACTTTCGCATGTCGACATCAAACACGGCCAAGCCAAAGAGGTATCTTTCCTGGAAAGCAGCCAAAGCGATCTTCAAGGAAGCGGATGAGAGCAGACCAGTCCATGTGGGCAACACTTCTGTCCTTAGTTTTGCGTTCCCATTCGGGTTTTCATCTGAAAAAAACAATGCTACGCCTCAAACACAGTGGCGTGGGCGCCCTAAATACAAGGGCCAAACGATCTGAAGCAGCTAAGGCTCCCTGCACATGCTGGCGGCCACAGATGTTCTAGTAGTGTGCCAAACAAGCAGAACGTGCTTACCCAATACGATTCTTTGTTGAGGCCTGCTGCAAACGTTTCTCCAAAATGTGTTTTCTTGTTGACATCCTTGCAAGTCAACCGGTATCGCCAGAACGCATGGCGGTCTGATGGCTGCAAAGTGAATCGATGCTGAGCTGCTTGCGGTGCCTTTGGCCCTAAAGATTTCAAAGCCAGGGTGAAGAGACGCTCCAAGATGGGCATGACGACTCTGCTTTCGAAGGTCTGCATTGCTGGTGGACCGGGCTCCCGTGCAGCACCAAAGGAAAATAGACATCTCTGCGGCAATCCGATTTTGTTTTTTATTTCACTTGTGACCCACCAGTTCTTCAAGACAGACCTTTGCTGCAGCAAGAGTAAAGTAATATTTGTTCGGTCCATCGCCGGATCTTCTAGGGCATGTATTTCTCCTTCTGCTTCATCTTTTCGCTGCTTCCTATCGATTGCAGTTTGCCATGGGACCGCACCACCATTGGCACCGTCCAAGAAACGTGCCAGATTGATATGCGTGGCCTGATTCCATGTGCCACTGGTTGGCCAAGATGGACAGAGAAGTGGGCCACCCTCCCCAGCCACAATTGTTGCGTAACCATCCGTTGTCTTAAGTTTGTCAATGGCAGCACAATGGGTCATGGGCTTGAATATGTGGAATGTATCCCACGGCTTGCCTGCTGCAAGGTCATGGTTGGCACGGAGAACTTTTCGCATGCACTCCACCATCGGGTCCACAGCTGGGCTCTTGCCACTCCCAGGCTGCGCTGTGCCAACTGCCCAATATCGAGACTGGCACGGAAAGCCTGCCACATCCACGGTAATGTCTTTGTTGATAAGACCCAACAGCAACGCAGCAAAACTGTCGATGTAAAAGACAGTGGGCATGCCCGTTGTCCGGCTTCAATTGCAAACATGAGCCGATGACAGTACCTCCATGATGGATCTATCCAAAGACCAATTGCGCCAGCACGGAGCAAAGCGATAACCTTGTCAAGTGTTGCAGGCTCTATTGTGTTGGAGGTGACGTGGCACAAGCATGGGCCACTGGACACCACCAACCCTGCCTGGTGCTCAAACGGCAACGTTAAACATACCTGCTGCAACCCTCGCCAGGTCCATGGCATCGAACGTTCTCGCAAGCAGGGCGCGAGGCATAGGATCCTAGCCCTTTCCAATTTTTGCAAAAAATCAACGCACTCCAGCCGTGTTGTGTCCAGGTTCCAGAACAATATGTCGCTGTCTTCCATTCGCACTGTGGGCCCGAAAGCAAGAACCCGCACAGCATTGGAGTGTAAACCACAGAGCAGAGATGCTCTTTGCCCGGCGAGACCGTAGGGCAAAGTTATGTACATGCCAGACTCCGTCTGTTGGCGCAAAGAAGCGCTTTGTTGCAGAGTTCCAACAAATCCATGCGCGTGCGTCCTTGCACGTGGCAAGGCCCGAGCCATGGCCACTTACAATGATTTGTTGTTTGCAGTGAAAGTCAACGACCAACAAGCTTCCCATCTGCACTTTTGCGACAAAGACTTGCAGTAAGTAGAAAGGCATAGGAAGCTCGCGGCAACAAGGATCCAGCATAAACATCTTCCACCCTTCATCTTCAACCACCAGATGTTCACATTGGGCTACCATCTCACAGAGTTCTATTTTGAAAGCAGCCATGCATGCACGCAAGGCGGCTGCGCGGGTTTGTCGCGACGACAAAAGCTCCTGGAAGTTCATCCGCTCCAACACTGTCGGCCCTTGACCGTCCACGGGTCTGGCAAGATCAAAGCTGTCCACTGACATGTCCTCGCCCGGGTCTGAATCTTCCATATCCGCCCACCGTGCGCCTCTGCGCTCTGTCTTTCGATCTCTTTGCACAGGGCCAGCACCCATGTCTGCATCCATGTCCATGCAGTCGCGCGACTTGCTAGTGGCATTGACTCTCATGGCTTCAAAGTGGCCAGCGCTGAAGCGCAAGAAGCCACACCCAAAGCGACCTTCATGCACTGGCAAATCATCCCGTCCTACTTGAGCACAGCCTCCAGTTACATCAAAATGTAGCCAGTGCCCTTGCTCTGCCAACCAAACTGCGAGTCCGCTTGGGAAAATCTTTCCCCAGAACCTTGCTGCCAGCGCAATGTCTGGGGCTGTGGTCCAGCATGCATCTGTTGCCAACCGTCGTACATCTGCTGCAGTCGCCCTGCTATCAGAAAAAGCCCACCACGCCAGGCTGTTTCGTAAGATCTTTGCATCCTCATGGCATGGCAACAGGTAGCTCATGGCTTCAAAGAAGCAATTGCCATTGCTGCTATTTTGCACCACGGCAAAGGCAGACAACTCAGGGCATGGAACTAATTTTGGTGTCACGCCAGGAGAGGGAGGCCATTTTTTCAAAGCCTTTGGTACAGGCACTTTCAACACGGTCTGCTTCCGCAATTCGGATGTCCAAGGTATGCAGCCTGGACCCATGCTATGTCTCATCTTGCAAACACCTCAAAACACCCACCACAGCAGGTCAGCAGTGATGCACATTGAGGCACACGCAGTTTTGCACAGGAATTGCTGCGTGCAGTCAAAGAACCGTGCCCTGGCTGTTGTGCACTCGCACCACGTGCTCTACCCACAGCTGCCTGACCTCAACCATGCGCATATGCACCAGACCAGAGAAACAAACACAAGCAGCCCGAAATGCTTGTTAACTATTCTGATCACAACTGGCTCCTGTCAGTTCATGACTTGTTCATTGCATGCAACAACTTCCGGTTGATCCTCTATAGCCTCGTTCTTGGCCACTTGCCTATGTACCTTCAATGGCCACTAAGGCTGGTGCCCTTTGCAGAGAAATCCTCTGTTTCCATCTCTTTACCTCAGTCACATAATACGGAACAGCTGCTGTCGTAGCGCTGCAAAGCAATGACATCTCCTAACTGCATGCAAGAAACTGAACGCAGCGTCCCTTCGCTGCTCCAAACGCGTTCTCCGCTTCAAGGCATTGATGTGGACATTGGCCCAATACAAATCTTCATACCTGCGACGCTTCTGTCGCCGTGACAGTCCAGACCTTAATCAATCAATGTGTGCAAAGCAACAACATGTGTCTCTTATATTTGTTTTTCATGCAATTATGCGCGACAAGTTGCTCCAGGTACAATGCCCGAAGGCAGCTCTTCTCCAACCTATCTATAGTGCATCCAACGGGTGCATGTGGACAAACTGACATTTAGCTCCATGTTACAGAAACCACCGTCATTCATGCGCAAGGCTAGCTGAGGCCAGGAACATTAGATCCGTAAGATTGCGCCTGCAATGTTTCAGCATCAACCCCATGTCGCACGGTAGCGCAAAAAAATAAAGCAAGAGGATCCGTCTGACTAATTGGGGCAGGGCACTCTTCTAGATCAACCGATGGGGATTGGCCTTCCTGCCGCAGCATTTCTTCCCTCAGCAAGCGGCGCATATTAATGAACCCGTCTGCACATCTATAGTCTCGACAATATCTAAAAGATGCAACATCTGACTTCCTATTTTGGCGCCTCAACCATACTTCTAAATTCTGGGTTGCATCACTTATGTCACTCAATATTCCCCTCGTCTCATTCTCGGGCACCTGCGGTGCTCCCCCGGTGCATGTCTTGCAGGCAAGGGTCGCAGGCATCGAGGCATCATCATTCACACTTGCTGTTTCCCCATTGCTGCCACGCAAATCCACTTTGATTTCGCCGCAGAGGCCACCTCGGTAAACTACATGCATGTGTGCAGTATGGCAGTCCTTGCCCTGCCTTCGATCGCATGCTGTTCCTATGCATTGTTCACCTACTATGCATCACACAGACACAACAACAAGTGAGCATCAAGGCCAAATGGCGAGCAGTGGCTGCAGCACCCCTGCCCCGGTAGCGGCGATACCATGTGGGCCGGCTCACACGACGGAAGCCACGCGTGGCTTCTGCACTTGGCAGGTTGGCGGTGCTTCGCAATCGTCGCCAAATTCGACGGACGAGGCCATCGCCTTGCTTGCAACTTGCATTGAGCATGGCCAGGGCATACAGCTAACATAGAGGACACATACGATCTACTGTTCACATCTGCAAAGAAGCGTCTCCATCGAACTTGTAGCACAAGTCCATCTTGCCCTGCAATGTTGCACGTTCTACGCATTCTTCACAGCGAGTTCTCATGCCACATGTCTACAACCTTGAAACCATTATATTCCAGGCACCTCCATCGCATGATCGCGTGGCGCAATGTCTGGCCCAACCAAACCCACAGCACCTCCCTGAGCCACGTCACGGGCCCGCTAGCACATACAATGTTCATGTTGTCCAAACATGTTTAGGTTATCTTAGTTTGTTGCCATTTCACTGCTTTGCAACCCAGGGGCAGGCATCTTCCGCCGCAACCTCTTGGCTAGCCGTCAAGCGGCATGCCACCCGACGCATGAAATAATCACCTCCGTCAACCAAGCACATGTGATGCGAAATCTGACTGCGCATTCTTTTTCTCCTGCACCAAGGGGCTCCATCGAGTTGCTAGCTGTAAGCCATTGCAACCTGCAGCCGGCATTGGCATATCATCTGCACAAGGACTAGATTCTTTCTTCTTGACATGATGTTCCTTTTCTAGAAGCTGTTTGCTTTCAATCCTTTTTTTCAGCCACACAATTTCCATCACCATAAGCCCACTTTGTTTTTTGCCAGCAATACTGGCAACTTAGCTGGCCAGCAGCGAATGTCTTGCGCAAGTTCTTCCAATGACTTCGTGCCACATGTCGGCTCACCTCTGCGGCGCTGATGTTCGTGAACGACCTCCGCAGTTTCCTCTTTATGGTTTTAATCATGCACAGTAGTGACGTATCATTTACTGCTGACCTTCAACCCCCTTGCATCTGTCAGCAACCGTGCACCGTCCATCACGATTACGGAAACCCTGTTCCTTCCCGGCCACCTGTATATGTCGCCTCCGCTTCCTGCAGTTTCTTGGGCAGCTGCTGCCCTGTCACAGAGCCATGGTTTTGTTGTTCTGTTCTTTTGTTTATTTTCCATTGCCACTTTTCCCACCGGCCTGTCATACGATCTTTTGCTGGGCTTCCTTGGCCAAGGGACCTGGAGGTTTGCAAGCCTCCAGGCCAAGATTAACATCACTGCATATTGCTGGCAACATTTCTTTGCAACATTTTTTGAAAGTCTACTATTTGTGCCTTGCCTCCTTGCAGCGTGCCTGCAGAGACACCTTAGGATGCAACAGTTGGAACCGTTTCAAATTATTCGGCACACCAAGGATCCCACTCGGACCATCACTGCCACCCCTGTGCTCCTGCAAGGGCCACAAGATGCATCTGCCTATCCAAGGGCTGTAACTTCTCCACCCTTGTTTCCTCACCTCTGCCAGAACATCCTTCACCAGGCTCCCGTTGCGACTGCAGCTTTGGAAGCCTTCAGGTCGAGGCCGATACCATACAATGACAATGGTTACTAGACAACCGTCTGTGCCTTACCTCCTTGCAATATGCAGATGGCACGGCCAACAGCAATGGGCGACGCAGCAGGCAAGGCCAAAGGATCGAACAGCTTAGTTGGAAGCACGCCTTAACATCCGAACGTATGACGGAATCCGTTCTACCTTCCTCTCACTGCATGCCAGGACTCGCACTCGAGCTGTTATCACTTCCAGCCCTGCTCTCCTGCGAAGGTGAGCCAATTCTGCATCCAATGCTGAACTTCAGACCTATGACTCTTGCCATTAATTTCTTTTTCGCACCGCCTCAAACCACATAGGAATCCACTTCGCCATAGCCTTGGCTTCACCAAAATGTTTTGGCGTGTCTCCGTGCTTGCATATTCCGAAGGCTTTGAGGTTCCCACAGTCACGGGTACAAGGCAATCACCCAAAAGCGATAAAGTTGCGCCGGTACTGCTTGAACTGATCACACGCACGAATCATCCTTTCACTACATGGCGTCACTATTTTTGAACCAGACCACCAATGAGTTCTGAACTATCCATCATTTTTAGGTTAGTCCAGCGAGCACCTGTGCCTTCACAGAGAAACGTGTTGATATACACGGCGCTGTGGTTCACATCAGCCTTTCACCGCATCCCTTTTTGGCTTCTCCTGCTATACTGCATAGACCTGCTTCATTTTCTTCGGACCTAACCTGGTACCGAGCCAGGAGCCTGCACGTGGACTTCCACTTCTAAACCGACAAGCGCCAACACGCTTTTGTTTCATTGCGTCTGACTCACAGTCATCATGGGGCTCATCCTCAAAAGGATCCATAGAGCAAACAACGAAGTGCCGAAAATTCACACTCCATGAGGCTGTATTCTATCTGGACTCAAAGCATATGACTCACAGTCATCATTGGCTCATCCTCAAAAGGATCCACGAAAAAACTGGTCCACTACTCTTGCAGAATGCTACTTTCCAGCAGACGTAGCTACTGCGTCTTTTTTTGTTCAATGAATTCAGTATGACTGAGGTCAAATAACCTACACTCTCTCTGAGCTTAGATATACATAACACAAGACAAGACCAAGGACCGTCATGGCCAATGCTTCAACATCACCATGGTCATGTTGATGACATATCAGGTACACAAAAGCTGATCCGTCTTCAATTCACATACATTCATGTGGGCTGGCTGTTCCCCAGTGCTAAAA